>WOXC01004193.1:17500-397381 GCA_011680675.1 Gymnobelideus leadbeateri | reverse complement strand
CATGACAAACCCAATTTCCAGCCTGCAGTTCAGTTTCCCTAGCAGTTTTTGGCAAATAAACCTAAGTAACTGGGGTCTCTGGGTTTATCAAATACTGTTAACTGTATGTTATGTACCGAATCTTTTTTAAACCAGTATCAAATAGGTTTTTTTTTTTGTCTTTTTTAGAGGGGGGAAGGCAGGGCAGTGGGGGTTAAATGACTTGCCCAAGGTCACACAGCTAGTAAGTTGTGTCTGAAGTAGAATTTGAACTCAGGTCCTCCTGACTTCAGGGCCAGTGCTCTATTCACTGTGCAACCTAGGTGGTGCCCCTCAAATAGTTTTGATGATTGTGTTGTACAGTTTGAAATCTGGTACAGATAAACCACCTTGCTTTCCTCCTCCTCTCAACCCCTTTTATAATTACTCTTGAGATCCTTGACCTTTGTTCATCAAAAAGTTTGTATTTTTTTTCCAGCTCTCTATTCTCCTGGGTGCATGACTGGCACAGCATTGACTAAATACATTAATTTAGGTAGTATTGTCATTTTTTATATGATCTATTTCTACTTAACCATTTTCTGTTAGAGGAATTTAAGTGTTTTTTAGGATTTAAAGCTGGAAGAAACCTTGGAGATAATCTAGTCCAACCCTTTTGTTTTATAGAGAAAATGGCCCTAGGTAAATGTCTATTACCTATATATACCCTAATAATTTATAGTAAATTTGTGGGTTTTTTCCTACACTGAAATTTTGATGATGCAGTATTTCATCATGTAACAGTATAGTATCATGTTGTAGACAAGTCATTACATGCACATATTTCTGCTGATACATGCTAGACTTCCCAACAATGCACAACATGCTCACTTGCCAACACTTGCTTGTTAAGACCTATCAGTGGACTTTACCACTGATCCTCTATAATTTGTATTTTGTGTGTTTATTTGGAAAATAATGTAATCACTACAACTTTAACTGTTATATAACAGATGAAACGTGTACAAATGGTTTTTCAAATTTTTCTTCTTTCCTTATGATTTCATCATCCATACTTTTTGTAACACCCCACAATTGTACTTGAGGCTACTGTACCCCCAATAGCTCCATCTCCCCTCAGGGGATAGTACAATATACTTTGGGAACCTATGCTTTACATAAGTCACTTCAGCTGCTGGTTAGAGGGTGGACTGGAGAGTCGCTTGAAGCAAGGAGACCAATTAGGCATGCTGTAATAGTCCAGATGAGAAGTGACAACCACCTAAACTAGGGAAGTAGACAGATGAGTTGATGTGGATATAAAAATCACAAAATCTGGTTAACTGATTAGATATGAGAAGTGAGTCAAAGTGAAGAATCAAGGATGGTGCCAAGATTGTGAGCCTAGGGGCAGAGGGAGGATGGCCCTTAACAGACAATAGGGATGTTCAGAAGAGGGCTTTGGGGGAAAATAATGAAATCTTTAATGCAGGTTGCAACTTAAACGTGCTTGTTCATTCTGTGTCTGAGTCTCTTGGCTTCTATCCTCATTGAACAGAAAGCCAGCCAAGAGGGGCTGAGGCTGAGGGGCATCTGCTATGCCTGAGGATCTGAAAAACAGGGTGCAGGCACTCTGCAGGGAGGACTAATTCTCCAAATGGTACTTGTGTGGCCTCTGCAGCTGCCTAGTCAGTGAAGACTGGGCAGAAAGGGGGCAGTTGAGAGTTTACACAGCACAGAATGAGCAAAGCAGGGGAACATGATTTTGCAGGGAAGTCCCCCTACTGGAAAGGGTGGGGTATAACCTTGGGGATCATGCAGCTGCCCGCCACCATCAAGACCACTGATGTTTAGGGAAAAACACCTGTGGCTCAGGCCGGCTTTTCTACTTTCCCACCACTCAGCCCCAACCCACTTATGCGATTGTATTTCATTCTACTCCTTCACATCCTTTGGAATGACCCATTTATTCTAACTTTCATGCATTTACAGCAGTGCTCAAACACATCCACTCATCTCTGTATGTTGAAGGCCCAGCCCCTGGGTCCCATCTTCTACAATAACTTTCTGTCCTCATCCCCAGCTAAAAAAACAATGTTCTGGTCTCTTGTCCCTCATAACCACCAGGGATATCTCCTTGAGGACACATAGAAAGTACTCAACAAATACTCCATTACTTAGGTATGAAGAGGGCAGAAAATGCTGGAAATAGAGCCAGGTAGTCCTGGGTTCAAATCCTGACTTCCAGTGGACCCCTGGCAAGTTGTTTAACCTCTCTCTGTTCCTTTATCTGTCGAAACAGGGCTGTGGTACCTACCTGAGGGTTGTTGTGAAGTCCCAATGAGATCACACATAGAAGTGTTTTGCACAATTTGAAGAGCTTTACAAATGTTACAAATTATTAATAGAGTGCAGAAGTTATCTACACCAACTTGTTCCTTTTATAGATGACCCTTGTCATAGGCTCTATAGCCAGAAACTGAGTAAAAGAGAGGTCAGAGTGGGAGGACCAGGGTAAGTGCCACGTGTCCTGACCCTTAGTTCAATACTCTTTCCACAACCGTATAATAGTTTTTCATTTGGCAAAGAGATTTAGAGTCTATATACCCTTGGAGGTAGCCCTGTGTGACGCCCTCTCTTAGTCTTGTAAGCTATGTCCAGATGTTTCCTCAACTTGTCATTGACCAAGATCACTTGAAAAGCCCCTTTTTTCGATCATTTCTCCCCCTCTCCACTCAGCATCAATGTCCTCTCTTGGCAGAAATATTCCCTTTGGATTTTCCCACTTTCTGCAATCAGACATTAATTTATTTAACAGAGCCAAGCTTTAGCAACATTCAGTTGTTTCAAACACTGTCCATTCCATTCCACCACATCTGTGGAAATACCTCTTGGAAATACTGTAAAAGAATGTCATGCAATCTCTAAGGAGGTTGGAGATCTGTTAAGGACATTGCAGGAATGTACTTATAAAACAGCAATACTGCACCACCAGAGAATTCCCCTAACTGGTTTCATAGTGACTACACTTTGGAGTCAGTCATTGGTTCTGCTGGGATTTGTAAGGCATGTGTAACCTTGGATAAGTCAGAATTCTTGGGGTCTGTTTTCTTGTCTGTAAAAGGATGAATTGGTTCTTTCCAGCTCTGAAGCCCATGATCCTAACCATTCCCTAACCATGAGTATTTTCAGACTGTGTTCAAACTATCTGGTCTACCGACGATTGTTTGGAGAATTGAGCAAAAGATCATTTTTCTTGGAAATATTACTTTAAGTTAGTATATTCTATTTATCAGAGTACAATTCAAATCTCCTTCAGTACTGAGAAGACAAAATTAAATTATGCTCGCCCTAAAAATCATTCTCTTGTGGAAACTAACAATAACTTTGTAACCTCTCTGGAGAGACTGATGTCTGCATGTTTAGTGGGGAAAGAAGGGAAGTATACAAGAGGTACAGAGGGTTAACTGTGCTCTTCAGGCAAAAACATTTTTAGAGAACCACCTGAAGTACGGGATGTTACCTCCTCAGAAAATATGCCTGCCTACTGACCAGAGGGAAGACAACAAGAATGGAATCTAGGAATGTATTTCTCCTTTCATTTCCTTTCAACAAATCCATTTTGACCCTACTGATGCCTCAGGCTCCTCCCTCCCTTTAAAAGCTGTCCACTTTCATTGCTTCTGCTTCCTCTCCTCACTCACATCTCAATTCTGCAATATTCATCAGAAACTATCCTTTCCAAAGTTGTCAATGACTCTTAACTCTAGCCTCTATCTCTAACCTCTTCCCTCAGTCTGGGCTCCAACTGCTCACTTCTATTGCCCAGACCCACCACACTATTTCCTAGACCCCCTTCCACACCATGTGTTAGGTGTCTATGTCCCCTACCCTTTTCTCATGCTAGCTCTGAGCAGTTATCAAATCAACACTACCATTCCTGGACAGGACTTGTCAATCAAATGTCCTATGACTCCAGTCACCAGCCGCTCTATCTTCCTAGTCTGAAACACTCCTCCCTGTTGACTACTCCCCTATATGTATTCTCTTCCCCTAAGCTACTTGAAGGCAAGGTCTGCCATGCTTGCTTGTATTTGCATCCCTAAGCACTTAGCCTGATCAGTGCCTGGTGCTTAGTAAGTACTTAATGAAGATTTTTTCATTTTAATTATGATCCCTTAATTGCCAAACCTCATGACCTTTGCTCAGACTTTCTTGACCTCTCTGTGGCTCTGATTCTGGTGACCATACTCTCCTCCTGCATTTGCACGTCTTCCTTGATTTTTACAACACTGCTCACTTCTCAGGCTCACCATGCACCTCACATTCTCGGTGGGTGTTGTGGGCCCTCTGCTCTTCTCTTGGATACCTCAACAGCCATCATGGGTTTAGTGTAGATGACATCTAGCTCTATATATATCCAGTTCTAGTCTCCCTTGAGATCTACTGCATCATCAACTGTCAGACATTTTGGACTTGACTTTCAACATACACCTCAAACTCATAAGTCCAAAAGATAACTCATTTCCCCCCAAATTCAATCCTCTCCCAAACTTCTATTTCTGTTGAGGACACCTGGGCTTACACCTGGGTCCATCATGAACTCTCCCCTCTCCCTCACCCCATATGTCTAATCTCTTGCCTCGTCTCACTGATCCTGCCCCTACTACTTTAATGACTGTATGTCTTTTAGAGCTTTTAGAGTCTCTCTCTTCCCTCACATGACCACCATCTTGGTGAAGACTCTTATCACTTCTTACTTAACCTACTGCAACTGCCTCTTAATTGGTGTCTGATTCCAGTCTTTCCCTTCTAGAAATCATCTTTAAAATAGCTGCCAACAATTTAGATACAAAGACTGACACCATGAGCAACCTGGGAAAGCAAGGAACAGTTTGCCTGTCAGATTTATGGAAAAGGGAAGAATTTATGACCAAACAAGAGATAAGAGTACTATGAAATGCAAAATGGATAATTTCGATTACATTAAATTGAGAAGATTTTGTATAAACAAAGCCAATGTAACCAAGATTAGGAGGAAGGCAGAAAATTGGGAAAGAATTTTTACAAGTAGCATATCTGACAAAGGCCTCTTTTCTAAAATATACACAGAACTGAGTCAAATTTATAAGAAAACAAGACATTCCCCACATGATAAACGGTCAAAGGATATGAACAGGCAATTTTCAGAGGAAGAAATCAAAGATATTTAAAGTCACATGAAAAAATGATCTAAATCACTATTGATTAGAGAAATGCAAATCAAAACAACTCTTAGTTACCACATCTCACCTGTCAGATTGGCTAATATGATAAAACAGGAAAATTATAAATGCTGGAGATGATGTGGGAAAATAGGAACACTAATGCATTGTTGGTGGAGTTGTGAACTGATTCAACCACTCTGGAGAGCAATTTGGAATTATGACCAAAGGACTATAAAAATATACCCTTTGACCCAGCAATCCCACTTCTAGGGCTGAATCCCAAAAAGATCACGAAAATGGGAAAAGGACACATATGTACAAAAATATTTATAGTAGATCTTTTTGTGGTGGCAAAGAATTGGAAATCAGGAGGATGCCTATCAATTGGGGAATAGCTGAACAAGTTGTGGTATATCAATGTAATGGAATACTATTGTGGTATAAGAACTAGGAGCAAATATACTTTTTAATAACCTGGAGAAACATATATGAACTGATGTCGAGGGGAGCAGAGCCAGGAGAACACTGTGCACAATTACAGACACGCTGTATCTGTGATGACTTAACTTTGATAGACTGGGCTCTTCTTAGCAATGCAAGGTTATAAGACAACTCCAAAAGACTCATGATAGAAAGGCTATTCATATCTAGAGAAAGAATCAGAGTCTAAATGCAGATCGAAGCAAACTATTTGCTTTTTTGTTTTGTTTCTTCTTTTCCATGGTTCATTCCATTGGCTACAATTCTTCTTTACAACTTGACTATTGTGAAAATGTTTATTGTAAAGGTATATGTAGAACCTATATAGGATAAAATGTTGTGGGGGGAGGGGGCCAGGGGAGAAGAAAATTTGGAACACAAAAACTTGCAGAACTGAATGTTGTAAACTAAAAATAAATAAATTTAAAAGAAAAAAACAGCTGCAAAAGTGTCATTCCTAAAGCCATTTCACTCTCCAAGTAGTACAAATGACTCAGGCATTTATTTAGAAGTTCTGCATACCCAACCTAGTGGCAACCCATCTTTCTACCCCATTACATGTCACACCCCTTTCACGCTCTGCATTTCAACTCCAATTTCTGTGTATATGTGCACGTGCACAGTCACACCCATGCACGCACACGCACTCCTCAATAGGATGTAGACTCCTTGATGCCTGAATCCAGTTTCCTTTTGTCTTCCTATCTCCAGAGCCTAGTACAGTGCCTGGTGTACTGTAGGCACTTGATAGATACTTGAACGACTGACCCTGCACATGACAGCTAATGCCATTTATTTGGACAAATCCAGTATTCCCAATAAAATTTGGACACCTGAAAATGAGTCTTAAAAAAATTCAACTAACTCCAGTCACATGAGAGAATTTGGGTAAACAACCTTGAGTAACAAGGAGTTCTTAATAGGTTAAATTTTGTACCTGAAATTCTCTTAATTCCATCCATTTGTTCTAGTTACTCAACTATGAAAACAAGACCCATTAACCGTGAAGATGTGAACACTTGCTAACCATGATGGAATGTGCCCTTTTCCATTTCAGGAAGGAATAATTTAAAGCCTTGGAGAAGAAGAGACACACAAATTAAGTGACTGAGGTTAAGCATTTTTTTAATTTCTACAAGGTCCCCTCTTCAAGGAGTAGGGGAAATTTAATTGAAACATATATAAATCCGTTGTTTTCAATATGTACAAAAGTATCTTCTACATTTCTGAATGCTACCAGCTCCCAAATATTTCTTTTCTAGTAAAGGTGACATTACAAAAACAGCCCAATGATGTACTTTCTAGTAAGTATCACAATACACAATATAATTGAATTTTATTCAAAAATAATTCCAAAATACAGAACGAGTCCTTTAAGAAGAAAAGCTATTTCTGTAATTCACTTCAGTAAACACGTCAGCTGAACGCTGCAGCTAAGGATTGTCCCTTGTGAGGGAGGAAAACAAGCAATTGCTTCGGTTCAGGATAAAAATCCACTCTGGGCTGAGAAATACAGGAAGTCCCAGTCCAAGGGTAACTTTTAGTTTTACCTAATTAGATCTGGCAGTTTCTATCTAAGGTTCTGAACATGTTATTTCTCTGAGTTGTACTTAAATAGTTTGTCTTATTCCCAACAAACTTTAAGACTTTCGGTATGACACAAGCATTATTGTGCACTTATGAAATATGAAATATTTACTCCTAATATGAAATGTCTAGAAGGTCATAGTAGTTTGAATTAAGTCTTTTTCCTAATAAAATTTTATCTAGTTTGGAAGTCAATTAGATAATTAAAAAAAAAATTTTCCATAATAAGATGGTTTTCAAGACAAGGGTAGCCAACAGTTTTCACCTCTGACTTTTCTAACTTGAAACTTTTCTTTAAACTGCCAAGTGTACCATAGATGCCTTGTCATCCACCTTTCACATTTTAGTCTGAACTGGCAATTAAGTACAACTGGAAAAAAAAATCCAATCAAAGACCAAATCAATTACATCAATTTTACTGTTTATAAAAAAATATATGGGCATGGGGTTACCTCAAAACATCAATTTTTTCTGTTTTGAAAGTTATGAAGGCCTTGAAAAAACACACTGTTACAATATTACTTATCAATGCCAACTCACAAATGTGAGGGTTTTATTTTTAAAGCCATAGAAATTCACTCCTTAGTACAGAAGTTCTGTACAGAGATGTATTTCTAGACTGGTTGAATCACTTGTCGGTGTTTCCTTTTTTAAAGCACTGACTGGAGAAGTCTGCTTCTGTGAATGCTTTCAGCAGGCACACCAGTTCTATTCAGTAGGTCTAGGCAGTCAGACTGACATGCACAATGGCATTATCAGGGAGCATATGGAACATAGCAAAACTTGCAAGAATGTTAAAGGGACCCTATCCCAGAGGGAACCATTTAGGATGCCATTGTGTTGTAAAAACATTTCATTCCCCCCTTTGCTGCAATTGTAATGTACAGTATATAAGGCCAACGTTTTAGGGAGGCACCAAGTGGTACCCAAGCACCAGAACATGGACTGAAATGCAACTTTTTTCTTAACAAGTTAAACTCCTAACAATAGTCTTTTTCTAAAAGTAGATGAAACATTAAGTTCTCAGGGATGGTGCATTCAGATATGATTATTTACAGTTAAGGCTAGTTGCTATTCTTAAACTCACCCCCTGGCTCACAGTAATTATGACTACATGATGTTTTAAGTTCATCATTTTTCTCATATCTCTGAGACAGCAAAGAAGAAAGGAATGGATTAAGAACCTTGGAGGCATTACTTTGTATTCCCTGGCTACTACTGGCATTAAATCTGTGGGTTTTCTTTCCAAGAGTATGTATGTACAAGACACCACTGAATTGGTGTATAAATAGTTTTAAAACTTCAATCAGTTTAATAAAGAGAAATGGCAGCCTTTGATAATTCTCCTTCACAGTTCTACTCTTGGCAGCCCAGAAACTAAAATGTGGACAAAAGACCAAAAAGCCCAAAGTTCCATTGAGGAATATTTTGGGACAGACTTTAAGTAATCATGAAATTTACACAGAGATACAATTTGATGTAAGAGAAAACTTGATTTGAGAAAATAAAACTGGTTTCCATAGTTGGCTGCTGTGAAATGTGGCAAAAAATAATCTCCTAAGTGAAAGATCTGCATACTTTTCAATCTTCTGTTCACCACAGAAAGAACTCAAAACTGATTAAGTGGGGTCTGGTTTCCCTTGTTTTCATTCAATACTGAAGAATAGAACAGTGGACTGACTGCCATTACATTTGATACTTTTCAAATAAAAATATAATCAGCACCACCAAGGGAACTTTTCAGCTGTATCTGCTGCTTTCACTGGGGCTCCGGTGATTAGAATAGCTTCGGTCACTTTCACTGTCAGAACCGTAAGATCTACAACTCCTGGACAAAAATAATAATACAGACAATCCCTTAATTTTAAAACTTCAAAATCCTATTCTCCTACCTTCTATACAATAAAAGCAGCCTGAGAGCACAATTTTCAACAGGCTTATTATAAGAAAGACATAAAACTGAGAGCATTGGAAAAAAAGCTGAAGGAGGTAGGGAGACAGCCTGGTAGTAGGGGCTGAATGGGCCAACTATGGGAGTCTCAGGCATTTTCATACTTTAGGAGAGTAACACCAGGCTTAACATATAATGAGTAAGGGAAGGAAGCTCACATGCTAGTAAATTCTTTGCAAACCATGTAAGAACATAGCAGAATGATGATTTAACAAAGTAATTCACAATCCAAAAGAACATTAGCTTTCATTTTTTATTTTTAAAATGACTGAGGAAAGAAAAATGGTTAAATGAAAAAAGAAACAGGTGAACCAAGGAGTTCAATGGCAACCCAGGGTCAGTGACTTCGAATTGTGGGAACCCAGAAAAATGAGGGATACTGGTCAAGACAGAAACTTATTACCATTCTTTATCCACTGACCACTAGTATAAGTACCCTAAAAAGATTCATTACCATGTTGCTATGATGCTCCTTTCATAGATTATCAAACTGCTTTTTTTACTGAATAACTGGTCCAAGCAGTTGATCTTTTAATCAAAGTCAATAATCATTTCATTCTCTTTTAGTTTTCAGTTTTCTCTTCAAAAAGCATTTGATTTTGTCAGCCTAATTTCTAAGAAATGGCCTTGATGCAGAAAGTGGAACATAGTTCCATTCCTTCCAAAATGAAACTTTGTCCAAGGAAGCATGACTATTTAAAAATTCATTTTGAAAATTAACATGAATGGAAACTAATGAGAATTAACTCTTTGATCTAGACTGATACATAATGTTTTTTAAAATTAAAGATTTGAAAATACTATTTCTGCAGTCAGAGACTTATTCCTTCTTCTTGACACAACAAAGATGACATTTCTTAACATAAATGACTCTGCAAAGAGACACCTATATAGGGACCTGCAAAAGTCCAACTTACTGATACTTACCTGGACCGCCTATTATAACTCCGAGATCGACGGTAACTGTCACTCCTCTTGCTCCTACTTCGACTGCGACTTCTGCTGTAATAGCTGTCATAGGTGTAGGACCTACTTTAACCAGTAACAACAAATATTTGAAGCTTTTCAAAGGTAACAATTTAAGGAATTATATAAACATAGGGCTCTATCTTGAAAGAGGTATGACAGAGTGAAAATAGGAATAAACTGTGTAACAAAAAAACATTAATGGGAATGTTAGGTTCATTATTTTAAAAATATTAACCTCTTTTCCCTAATAAAAAGTACTACAAAATTACAAGTGAAATATATTAACTGAAGGGTGGCTAGGTGTCATAGTGAATAGAACACCATCCCTGGAGTGAGGAGGACCTGAGTTCAAATCTGGCCTCAGACACTTAATACAAAAAAACTAGTCATGTGACCTTGGGCAAGTCACTTAACCCCAACTGCCCTACCATCCCCCCTCCAAAAAGCAAAACAAACAAAAAAAACCAAACATATTTACTGAGATTGAGATCTTATTAGGCAATTATGTTCCATAAATAGCTGCCATTACAATTTTAAATCAATTGTTACTTTTTGATATTTCTCCCTTCCCTAGCCACCACTCCCCTATGTAATAACTATAGTTTGCCCTTTAGAAGAGAAACATGCTTTTTCTTTCATTCATATGTTCTGATGCATAAATTGTCAGATAAAGACCTTTAATTTTAGAAACAATTTGATCGCATTCAATTTATTTTGATTATGCAGACAAAATACATTTTAAATTCATGGATTATGAAATAAACATAAATAATACCAGCCTCTACTGAGGAGTGCAGTGTAGTAGACAGAGCTCTAGCCTAAACTCCATTTCACCAACTGTATAAATCCCAGGTAAATCTTTTTCTTTGAGCCTCTACTCTCATCAATCAACTACTGATCAGGGATAATAATGCTTGGACTACCTAATTCATAGGGTCATTGTGAAAAAAAGCATCCTACAAATTCAGTTCAATGAATATTTAGAAAACACCTACTATTTGCAAAGTTCTGTGGTATGTGCTGGAGATATAAAGACAAAAATGCACAGTTCCTGCCCACAAGAGAAATATATGTATACAAGTGAATACAGCATATAGACAAGGTAATTTATGAGGGAGAGAGGAGAATAAACCTTTCAAGTTCTAGAACATCAGCTATATCATTATTATATAAAAGTGCAGTTCGAACCTGGATCGACTGTGATGATCGTAAGAGCTGCTCCTGGATCTGCTTCTGCTATATGTCCTACTATTAAATATTCACGGGGGAAAAATTACATAGATTAATTAAAGTGGACTACTGCAAAATTACAGAAACCTCAATCAATAGTAATGAAAACTCAATGACAAACTTCTAGAATACACAGCCACACAAATCCTGTTTTAGTCTTTAAAATACATCAGTATTGTCCATGAAAGACCCAATATTGCTTACTAGCTCTCCTGTTTGGATTATTTTTGAAACACAGATACTACATCAAACACTACAACACTAAGTCTGCTATATCTAGTGTTAGGGTGGTGAATTGATGAGGGTGGGGTAGAAGGATTTGCAGACCATTTGAAAAGGGGAGATGACATCCTGCTAAGGGTCTGGAGTGTTTAAGAGTGAGAAGCAATGAGAGAAGCTCTAGGGAACACCTAGAAATCGGTAGGTCCTGGGCTTGAAGCTCCGTAATGAGTATTAATTTCTACTTTCTGACAAAACTAGTAGGTAAAAGCACGCACATGAGTGTATACTCCCTCCCCTTCCACTAGTGATCAAGAAGTACATGCAATTGGATAAAAAAACGGGATTTTGGAAGAATATGAAGACACCAGAGGTCTGTATCCTTAGCTTCCTTTCTTTGTTCCCTAGATTGAGGATTTCTATTTTCCCTACCCAACACAAGATCCTCAGGACCTAGGGATAGGCACACAAACTTACATATACAATCATTTCTTTATAGCCTTTCATCATTTCTCTCAACTCAATCATCCTGTCTAGTGTTCAATCAATTACTGTTTTCTCCTCAATGACTTCTTCTATCTATGTCTTTTCATAGTTACTGGGAAGAGAAAACAGTGACTGTAGAATAACAACGTACAGACCAACATCCACAAGCATTCATTAGAGCCTACTACGTGAAACATCAAATGATATCATGTAAAAAATATCCACGCTACAGAATAGTTTCCCACTTGAGGCAAACTTACCTGTGGCTTTTATAGCTGTGATAAGAACTACTGCGACTTCGAGATCGGTCTCTACTGTACCATCCTCTGCTCCGACTTCTAGAATAACTTCTGGAGCTACAATTCAGAAAGTTTGTGAGGCATGAATATATGCAACTAAATCAGTGAATATCAAGTAGCTAATTTTTTTATGCTGTGAAAAAAGTGATTTCAGAACAAGAAAATTAGAAGAAAACTATGTTCATTAATTTCCTCAGTAAACATTTATTAGCCCCTGGCCATACACAGAAAGCCCCTTACACTAAGTTCAGATCGAGCCCTGCTACTGCCTGGAGCTCAAAGGCTGGGGGGGTGGGGGGTGGAGGGGGAAAGGGAGGAGACAAATGCATGATAAGCCATCATGCAGTAAGTACACTGTGGCAAAGAACAAAGCTAGATATGCAAGGGCCAAGGGAGAAGGTTGTTACTAACAGGATTAGTGATGGTCTCATGGAGTAAATGGCATGAGTCAGGTTTAATTTTTTCTTAATTTTAAAAAATATTTTAAAAGATGGGTAGAAATTCAGTAGGCAAAGGCAGAGTTAGAAGAGAATAACATAAGCAAAGGCAGAGAAACAGGAAAAAATGGCACGAGTTTGGGGGACACAAAATGGTATCTGTGAAAGAAACTAAAGTGACATAAATATATTGCCCATTTATGGAGTTTTGAAATGTCAAGAAAAAGTCTGTTACTTTAATTAATAACCAACAGCAAGTCAGTGGGGCTTTTTGAGAAAAGAGACAAAGTGACCAGGTTTATACATGAGGAAGGAATAGGAGAAGGTGAAGTGTAAAAAGAGAAACTAGGTTTATCCCGTGGTAGTTGCAATGGGTGTACAAGAAAGTACAAGAGACTGAGGAGCTAGAATTGATAAAACTCAGTAACTAGTAAGAAAGGAAAAGTGAAGAAGGAAGAATTTTTACATAAGGACTCTTGACAGAAGCTAACTCGGAAGGTAAGACAGTGCCCAGGTGATGAGACAATCTCTCAAATAATCACAGTTCAAATTACAGAGGTAAAAATCAATTGAGGTTATTTAGCAGACTTCAGAGAGAAAAGAGAAAGTGTTCTACAGAAGAAAAGTTGTAAGGCAAAGAAAAACCACAGTGATGGTGGAAGACAGGCAGAAAAGGGGTAGAAGATGCTAGGAGTCAGTTTTTATACACCACTCATCAACATCATCTTAACCCTTAGTACCCTTAAAAGGAAAACCGTTTGTTCACAGATCAGTGAAAGATCAGTGAGCCAACTTATTAGCAGAAGAAACCCCTGTACAGCCAGCCTTGCTGGTGCCCTTTGTCCTCAATCAGGAGGGCACTTCATCCTCTATCCTTCCAGCTCCCTCTGTCTCTTGGAGCCTCTGAAAAGTGTGGGAGTTCCTTGAGGGCACAGATTGTTCTGGTACTTGTACACTTAGCTTAGCACACACAACACAGTGCTTGAAAACATACCAAGTGCCTCTTACATTTGTATTCATTCACTTTTAAATGAAACCCAAAGAAATAACAAAGCTGAAGTAGGATGGAAAGGAGTTGGGAGAACTGGTTCCTTCATACAATCAAAGGCATTAAGACATTTCATTCTCACGGTGGCAGAAGATACATAGTATAAATAAGCAAAAGAACTATCATGAAATGCATAGCAGTGGGTAAGAAGGTAGAGAAATTCTTCAAACTAAGTCAATGTATACATTCATATTTGGTACCTTCAGTTAAAGGCAGGCACTAAGGACAACAAAAAATGTCAGATAAATAAGGTTTAGAAGAAAATGAAAGGCTCCTGGACTACAGAAGTTTCATATATCTATCTATACATGTATATCAAGAACACTTAAGCAGCACATTGGAAAACACATGACATGGTCAACAATGAACAAATTTATGTTCTCTAATCTCAACTGAGGCCTCACTGCTACACAATCTTTTAATTTTCTATCCCTATTAAATTTCCCAGAGTTATCTGTTCTTAAGCCAACAAAATCACCTCTTTCCCCTTCACCCACTCAGCAGAGGGCCTCACCCTGTCTCATCAAGAAAACCGTGATCTCCCACAGAGAGAACTCTCTTTTGCCCAATTCTATACCTCAAATTCCCTCACCATCAACCTCCAACCTCTTCTCTTTTATTCAAGTCTCAGGAAAAGGTGGTCCTTCTTGGAAAAGTCAATCCCTTTACCTATGTCTCTGATACCATTCCCTCACAGGGTTCATCATTTAAATCCCTGCTGACTATAAAATGTATACAAATATTCCCTATTCTGAAGGGGAAAAAAAACCCCTTCCCTTGATCCTCTTTACCCTGCCCCCCCAAGTCCTACTTTTTTTTTTCATTAAAACATTTTAAATGAAAAAAACAATTTTTTCTCTCTTTTATCCTCCCAATATTAAGGGGGAGGGGGTAGTGTAAGGCTTGTAACAAATATGCATGATCAAGCAAAACAAATTCCCATACTGGCCATGTCAAAAAAATTTATTTAATTATGCACTGACTCTATTGCCTCTTTTTTAGAAGGTGAAGGATATGTATCATCACTAGTCCTCTGGTGTCATGAATGATCTTTGCACTGATCAGGGTGGTTTTTTGGTTTTTGTTTTTTTTTTTTTGCTTTCTGGAAGCAGGAAGGTAGGGAAATTGGGGCTAAGTGTTAAATGCCTGAGGCCACTTTTGAACTCATGTCCTCCCGTCACCAAGGCCACCTAGCCTCCCTCATTATTTTTTACCGAAGTTCTTTTTCACGCTGTTATTATTATGTAAATTGTTTTGGTTCCAGTCACTTCATTCTACCTCAGTTCTTAAGTCTTCCCAAGTTTCTCTAAAATCCTACTTTTCATCATTTTAAAAAAACACAATAGTGTTACTTTCTTCCTTGCTTCTCTAATTTATTTATGTCACCTTTAATGTCTATTAGTCATGTTAGGTGCTGTTTAGGTTCCGGTTGGACAAGTGACCTCTCTAGTCTCTTCCAACCCTGAAATTCTATGATTCTGTAACAACGGAAGTACCACACCAGAACTCTATTATCTTATTCTCTGATATGTAAACTAAATTAAGTGGAAATGGCACCTTTATAACCATGTACCCACATTTTAATCTTTATAAAAAATGTTAATAATGATCTCTATATATATTGAAGCTATCCTAGATGAAAACATGACAAGGGGATAGGTTTTCACAAAGGATATTCTACAATAAACATTTTTTATAATCAGACAACTGACTTAAAGGTACAGGGAATGTAAGGTTTTTTAATTATAAAAAAGTATTTGATTCAATACAGCACGATGCAGCTTTAAAGGTTCTCTTGCAATGAAATGTCTACTATGTATAGGTTAAGATCACAAAAGATTCTTTGATAAAGCCAATGAAAGAGGTAACTTGATAATAGCTAGCAAGATATAATGATATGATATATGATGTGATATATGATATGACATAACATAACATAACACAACACAACATAATATGTTATAATCATATCCTGTTATACCAACAGGAAAAACTGTTTGTCAAAGGTAGAGGCTGCTGTCAAAGAAGCCAAGGCTAGCAGAGTCCACTAACCTCTGCTAGCATAAGGATTCTAGATGCTCATGTTTGTGGATGACACTGTGTTATTCAGTTTAAATCTTGGCATGTTATAAAATCTCCTAAGTGATATACACTTTATTATATTATATCATATCATATCATATTATATCTTGATAGTTATTATCAAGTCACCTCTTTCATTGGATTTATCAAAGAATCTTTTTTGATCTTAACCTGTACATAGTAGAAAAATATCAAGGGAATAAAGAATACTTATTATGCATTGTATAACATGCAGCTAAATGGATAGCCCATTGAGCTAATTCATGAGTCCACTTTAGGACAAGACCCTGCAGGTGGATAACAAATAAGCTGGGTCAGCAATCAAAGAGGAAGAAGGAATAGGATTAGATTACAGTTGAGAAATTGCACAGGAGGTTCAACCTCCTGCCTAACAAAAAAGGCCATCTTTTTATTTTCTTTTGTTTTGGAGGGGGGAGGGCAGGGCAATTGGGGTTAAGTGACTTGCCCAAGGTCACAAGGCTAGTAAGTGTTAAGTGTCTGCGACTGGTTTGAACTCAAGTCCTCCTCACTCCAGGACCAGTGCTCTATTCACTGTGCCACCTAGCTGCCCAAAAGGCCATCTTTTTAAACACAAATATCTTCTGATATTATAATGTTGAAAATCATGTTACATCACAATCTTATGATTAAAACCAAAGGTAATCTGACAAGCAATGGAGACATATGGTATCTTTGATTAAATTGGGATGTACTAATGATAAATAACTGAGTAGGAATAGTATAATAGATATCAACCAAATGTATAATTGGAAAAAGTGGTGGTGGGTCTTGAAAATAGGCTGAGTGCTACACTAATTTCTATAGCATGATGAAAAGACCTAGAGGAAGATTTCCTGTGAAATATTTATAAGAGGACACGGCCAGAGAGGTCCAAAATAAGTAGAGGAGTTATAACGTGAACTGCTGGAGAAAACCCATGATGGTGAATACTACCTACATCCTAAAGGAGAAGAGATGGACTCAAGATTCAGAATGAGACATCCATGTTTACACAGACAACATGGGAATTGATTTTGCTTAACTATGCGATTTCTTATAAAGTTCTGTTTCTATTTTTCCCCCCCAAGGGGCTGGGAGGAGAGGAAAGAAACTAAATGCTCATTAATTGAAAAAATAAAACAAAAGATGCATAGCTAAAGGAAGCAACTGCACTGATGAAATAATAGATTCATCTAAGTACTGAAATATAGCAGAAAAAGCTGAGTAATGAGACATAAGATATAACTGAAGGGAAAAGAAATTTTTTAATAAGAAACCAGAAAAGGAGTCAGGCACAACCTTCCATTAGAGTGCTCTTCCCTAGACTTAAGTATTTTTTTTAGTTTCATTTTTTTCACCATATAGACTATGCAGAACCCAAAGCTAGATATTTATGGAAAATTTCTTGTCCCTTATTATTGCTATTACATCTTGAAAATGTACACAACTTTGTCAAGTGACAGTTTAATGAAGACTATCTTAAAGATAATTTAATTTCTTCCTTCTAAATAAATCTACACATTATTAGGCAAGTCACAACTTCTATGGAAGAAAGTTTCCTAATTTACTAGACTGGACTAGGTGATCATGAGGTCCCTTTCTAGTTCTACCATTTTTTTTGTTTAGGTGTCTTCCAGTTCTGACATTTTATCAAGCAGTGGGGGAAAAAATTGTTCTTTTTTTTTGGGGGGGGGGGCGGGGAAACGGGAGGGAAGAGAAGCATAAGAGGAAGACCTACGCAGAAAATTGCTTACCGATAAGAATAAGTAGAACTTCGAGATCGACTTCTTGAGTGACTGTATGAGACAGACCTTGTTCTGTGTCTTGATTTGGTTTCAGATTTACTCCGAGACCTACTTGGACTCCTGGACTGGCTGTTGTCATCTCGACTGGGAGTCTGCTCATCACTAGAGCTCTCTTGATTTCTTGGTCTCCTGTTTAGTCGGGCAGTTTTCCTCACTTCATCAAAGAGAGAACCAGGACGAACTTTATTTTTGCTTTTGATTTCTATTCGAAGGCCTTGTAGTTTTGTGTCAGGTACAGAAGGTAAAGTCTTAATTTCCATAGCACTGGAAGCTGCAGTTGCTGATAGATTACCCACACCTTGTAAAGGCTTCCATTTGTTATCAACTATGTTATTCTGGCTTCTTTCACTCACATCCGACTTAACAGCATTTTCAACAGTACTAGCAAATTCAAGAGTATTACCATCTTGTTTTCCTGCTTCCACCATAGTCTTATTCTCAGCTACATTGCTTTCTTGATTAATGACCACAGTTTCTAGACTTTCATTCTGCAAATCTTGGTTTAGAGCAGTATTTATATCTGGAGTACCAAAACTCAGATTGCTTGGAGGGGAAGTCTCTAACTTTACAGGCGAGCTGCGTTCTGGAGTACAAATCTCCATATTATCATCTGTCTGTACCACATCTTCTGTCCCACTCTGAATGGTTTCCTCAATATGCTGATGATTTTTCTGGGAAGCGGATATACTTTTTTCTTCATTTAAAATGCTGGCAGAAGCATTGGATTTACTACTGTCTTTAGAGGGTGTATTAGAATCTGCTGAAGTATTAACCACATTATGTTTGCCTGAATGGCTGCTGTCACCACAGAGTTTCTCAGTTTTCGAATTCTTCTCTTTAATGATTTCACTGTTTTCAGAATCTTGCTTTTTCCCCTTTATGTCCCTGGTAACTTCGTTTTCATTCATCTCTTCCTCCTCTTCTTCACCAAATTCCAGTGGAGGCTGCCAATGAAAGGTTTCCTTTCGCTTCTGAACCTTATGCTTTTTCTCTTTTTTCCCTTTGGATTTCTCTTTCGCCTTTTTACTGTGTTCTTTTTTACCATTCTTCTCGGACCTGTGTTTGTGTTTCTTTGACTTTCCTCGAGGATTTTCAGAATTGGAGTGGGAGCTCTCTGAAATGGAAGATGACAGATGTTGTCTGCTTGGCTTCCAAGCGCTCTCATTATCTGAAATAAGGATGCTTTCTGAAGATTTTGGTGTGGGTTTGCCCTTGATGAAGGTCTCCACAAACTCCACATCAGATTCTGATGTAGCCTCTCCTTCCTCTTTATCAGAAACTGGCCTAGAATCTTCCTTACTTTTGTTTACTTCTCGCTCTGAATTGGATTCGGAGTCCCATCTGCTGCCAGCATAATTCTTCCTTTTTGATTTTTCTCCATTGAGAAGATGGTCAGAGAAACTCTCCTTCAGCATCTTCCTTTTGGAATGATCACTGTCCCATTCAGACTTTGATTTCTCTTCATCTCTGTTATTCGATGCACTTTTTTCCTGTTTCTTATTATTGCATTCTCCTTGGCCATGTTTCTCTCTTTCCAGGTTTGGCTGTGTAACTTTCACAAATGATTGTTCACTATCTGAAGAATAGTCTAAAGATGACTTGCTTTCACTATCTTTTCTCTTGCGTGAAGACTCATCTCCACCTTTGGCATACTTATTGTTAAGTGTTCTTTCAGAGCTACAGACCTGTCTTTTCTTTGAACTGTTAATATTCTTCTCATTGGCTCTAGATCTTCTTTTCATTCGTCTTCCATCATCACTGCTAACAGAATATGAAGATGACCTACTATATCTGGATCTATCACTGTATTTGCCTCGTGAATGGGATCTAGGAGTTGACAGAGACTGAGATCTTGAATGTGAGCTAGCTGGACTCCTTGATCTTGTGTATGATCTTGAATAAGATCTACTTCTGGAAGATCTGCTTCTTGATCTCGGCGAGCTCTCAGAACTTCTATCACTATGATATTTGGAATAACCACTCCAATCACTATCTGAACTCTTTTCCCTCTTACGATAAGAGGATGAAATACTGGGCTCTTTTACATTTGTTAAACTGTACGTGTTTGGGGGAGGAAGCAAATGGGTTGTCTTAGCCTTCATTTCTTGAATTCGTTCATAAGAGGGCTTCCAGGGCTTCTGTCCAGGTTTCCATCGTGAAGGTGGAGGACTATCACTTAAAGGTATTACAGGAATACTTTCAGCTATTATTGGCTGCACAACAACCTTGTCATTTGGTGGCACTGCTGCTCTGATGGGTTCTGTTTTGATTGGTTTATTTTCATTTACTCGAGAGGCTGTACTTCTTGGGGATTTAGATGCTGTCCTCTGACACCTGGACTTGGAATTGGATCTAGACTTTGACCTACTTTGAGAAAGTGATGAGGATTTTGATGCTGTCCTTGACCTAGAGCTTCCTTTGGAATATGAACGGGATTGGGATTTTGATCTGTAGTATGAATGAGAATCTCTGCTATACTGGGTTGAAGAGCTTTGCTCATCCTTGTCAGACTTAGACCAGCCCCTCTTAGATGAGTGCTGAGAAGATGATGACGAATGAGATCTCCTTTCTCGATCACAAGAAGATTTTATTTGCCGGATTGAAGATCTAGAAGATTCAACATTTGAAAGTTGAGAAATTTTCTTTTTCTTGGTTGGTTTGTGTCTCTTACAGTGTTTCTGCTTTTTAGCTTTCTTTTTATGTTTTACTTTTTTCTCTTTTCTGTGTTTTCTGTGATGGCTGTCAGAATGTCTTACTGTGCTAAGGTCAGAATAATAGCCATTATATGACCATGATCTTGATCTTTGAGACAAGCTTCTTTCATCCCATCGGCTTGAACATGGGTCACTTAACCTATGAACAAAGACATAGAGTCAGCATATCATCTTATTAACTAGATTTTTTATGCTTCTTTAAAAAAAATTCTAGATTGCCACCACCAAAAAACTACTCACAAACAAATCCATGCATTGCAAACCATAAGAAACCCTTGCAACAGATTAATAAAAGAACTACACAGATTCTCTAGTGCCATAGAGAAAATAAAGTAATGAAAAGAACTTAAGTCTTTCCACAGAAGTAATGCCAATAAGACAACACAGTGTACTGAAAAGAGCTCTAGAATGTGACCTCAGAAGTCTTGGATTTGAATCCTGGCTCTACTACTTTTTTACCTATGTGACTGAGCAAATCAGTTTACTTCTCTGGGCCTATTTCCTTATATAAAAGACGAGAGACCCGGACAAGAAAATCTCAAAAATCTTTGAGAGCTCTAAATTCTGTGATCCTAAGTATAGAATCAATTCATGCCGTCCCTCCAAAGCAGGGCTTTACTTAATGCCTGGGATAATTCCACAGACATACTTGCCTCAGCATTATCTTAGATCCAACTAGCAGATGCCAATACAAGCAAAGATGAGATTTTACCACATAGAATTTCAGGAGTGCATATATTGACTAGCTATTCTAGAAAAGACTTCATTCCTTAAATAGACCAAGGGTAAGGAGAAGAAGACCATGCTTTTAAATAAGGATATACTACTGTGTATGGTGTAATGAGAGCTGGATTTGAAGTCAGAGGAAATGCAATCAAATTCTGGCTCTGCAACTTATTACCTATGTCACCCTGGGCAAATTAATCACCTTCTTTAGTCTCTACTCTCCTCACCTGCAAAATGAGTGGGTTTAACTAGATACTTGTTTCTTTTACTATTTACTTATTTAATTCAAGTATTTACTGAGTGAGTGCCTATTCAACCCCTGGTAACACCTGAGTCAAACAGTCCTTGACCTCAACAAGCTTATGTTCTACTGGGAGAAAACATCAATATACACACATCTCTCTCTCTCTCTCTCTCTCTCTCTCTCTCTCTCTCTCTCTCTCTCTCTCTCACACACACACACACACACACACACACACACACACACACACTAAAAGAAACAGAATTTATATAGCGCTTGAAGGTTGGCAAAATGCTTTACAAATATGCTATCACCTGATCCTCACAACCACCCTTGTAGGTAGGTACTATTATCCCCGTTTTACAGATAAGGAAACCAAGGCAGACAGAGGTTATGATCCTATTGGTTCTACACTATAGCAAGGTCTGATCCACAGATTAACAGAGGTGGAAGTGATTTCAGAGATTTTCTAGCCCAACTCTCTCATTTCCCAGAGGGAAAAAGTGAAAATCAGAAAAAGTGACTTGCCCCAAGTCAGAGGCAGGGTTGGAAGCCCTTAATTTCTCACTATTAGTCCAGAACTCTTTCCACTATACCATATTACCTAATTTGCTACTAAATTTGACAGCTCTTGGGAAGCATGCCTAGGGAACAACTTTTTATATAATTCTTCAAAAAATAAATTTATCATAGTTACTGAGTAAAAATTCTATATATTTTGATTTTCCTTCATTCCTCCTAGCACCTAGCATATACCAAACACCAAAGTTATTCATACAAGTACTGTGATTACCCTACTAAAAATAAAAGCCCTTACTTATCTCCTTTGCTCCATTTTTCTCCACTGGGTGGTCTGTAAGCTCTTAACCTCTGCATTTCTTCCTTCCAGTGAGGAGGTGTTTCACTGCTTTCATCATCATCTGACTCAGAACAAGACCTTGATCGAGGTGGTGTATGATATCGCTTTAAGAATAAAGATAAGATTTAAAGCCTAAGTAAACTCCTCCCTCCAATACTGTTAGCTTTTAAGTAGAATTTGGTACAAGACATTTCTGGATACAGTCCTGCTCTTCCCTATCCCTGAAACTTCAATAAAATCCAATTTAGTTCAAATAGTACCTCTTTCACAGAAAAAGTAAGTGTACTTAATACTTAAGTCCCCTAACAAGGGATGGTAAAACAAACAAAAAGAGTCCTCTATACGGAGTTGTAAACTGAAAGAAAGAGTTAAAAAGAAAAGAGCTGATTGTAGGGAGTAGCTATAATGTAGGTAAAATAGCAGATATCCAATAATTCACAAGAAAATGGTACCAAGAATAAAATGTACAAAATGTAGTGACAAGCAAAATACACTCCAAGTCTGATGCAAGAAAGCAAATTTGACCTCATGCATATCATTGATTGGTGAGTAATTCAAATCCATAATTCAAATATATTCTAGAAGGAGGAAAGGTGGTAGAATGATATTACATAGTAAAAAGATATATTTGGATGAATCCAAAAACCAGAGGAAAACAGACACAATGGAGAACACCTGGGTGAAGTTCAATGGAAAGAGAAACAGAGGCAATGAAGTGACAGGAATATAACGTGGACAAGGGAAGGAAATAGTGAGAGTAACACAGGAAACAGATCATAAACCTGACACAGACACAAGACAGATCAGTAACGGAGGACTTCAGCTATCTGGACATGTGCTAACATGCTAACTGTTTCCTGGCTTGCCATAATGATAACTTCAATGATTCAAAAGTTGGAGGACGGGCACTGTTGCTATTTTGGACCAGCTTCTGATTCTGAGCAACAAGGATGAACTGCTAAAGTAGAAATGACAGGAATCTGTTGGGGAAGTGATGACTCTTTCTTAGAATTTGTAATAGAAGGAGACAGTGAATAGAGCACCAGACCTAGAGTCAGGATGACCTGAGTTCAAATCAGACCTCAGACACTTAACACTTACTAGCTGTGTGACCTTGGGCAAGTGAATTAACCCCAATTGCCCTGCCTTCCCCACCTCCAAAAAGGAAAAAAAAGAATTTGTGATAGAAAATAAAGTAAGGCGTGCATCCTAAAAGGTGGGATAGCAAATTTCAAAGAGCTTAGAGAAAGTCTAACAACTAGGGTTATATAATCTAAAATTATATAACAAAAACTCTCACCTTGATGTAGCACTTTAAAGTTTGCGAAGCAATGTATGTCTATTTTATCTAATTTAAGGTACCCACACTGAGATAGATTTACTAAAAATACTATGATCCCTATTGTATAGATCAGAGAATTGAGTCTCAGAGAGGTTAGATGACTTGTCCATGGTTATTTAGTAAGTATCACATGCAGTAGCGGGACCCAGGCCCTCTTAACTCCAAGACTAGCCTCAAACTCTTATGTGCTCAATGTAGTAAGATTACATTTAACTGGCATAAAAAGTAAAGTCTAACACTCACATTAAAAAAAATACAAAGGAGGAATGACTAAACAGAATCTGAAAAAGACTGCTTTTAGCAGCTTGAAAGCTCAATATGAATTAATATTATAATAGTCACCAAAAATGCCAATAGGATCTTGTTAGGCTGCCTTAAAAGAGGTATAATATCCAGAAGAAAAGTAATAATCCCACACAATTCTGCCCTGGGGAAAATTTTTTTTAAAAAGAGATTAAATAAGACACTGTCCCTCTGTCCAAGTTCACACAATGAGAGTTGGAAGGTCTGACACATATAAAAGCATAATACATAGGTATATAAGAGGTACAAACCATGCCTTTGTGAAGTGTGAAGGAACTTTCACTGACTTAAAGGAAGGGCTTCAGGGAATCACAAAATTTCAGTTAGAAGGGACCTCTGAGGATGTTTAGTTGAACCAATACCTGAATAAGAACCTCCTCTACAATCTCCTAACAAGTGGTCATCCAGACTTTACTCTAAGACCTTAAGTGAGAAGGGCTCCACTACTTCTTAGGCCATTAATCACTGTAATTGTTAAGATGTTTTTCATTATCTCAAGAGGGAAATCAACCACTCTTTTTGTCTTCCCATTCTTCATACTTTTATTCTCTGAGGCCAATTAGAACAAATCTAACCTTAATTCTGGGCAACTAGATGGCACAATGGATAGAGTGCTGGGACTGGAATCAGGAAGACTAATCTTCTTGAGTTCCAATTTGGCCTCAGGTATTTACTAGATATGTGAGCCTGGGCAAGTCACTTAGCCCTGTTTGCCTCAGTTTCTTCACCTATAAAATGAGCTAGAAAAGGAAATAGCAAGCCACTCCAGTATCTCTGCCAACAAAACCCCAAATGAGTCCAGCAAAGAGTTGGACATGACTGAAAACAACTAAACCACAAATCCTAGTTCTTCTACAGGTCAGTTCTTATATACCTCCTAAGGCTATCACATGACTTGTCCAGCTTGGCCCCAGAGGACAAAGAAGGATAATATAAAAAAACAAAAACAAAACACAAATTTGGACTCCATTACTATAAACAAATGACTCAGATCATTAATATTCAATCTACATGTCTTCTTTTTTTTCTTTTTGCTTTTTTTTTGGAGGGCAATTGGGGTTAAGAAACTTGTCCAAGGTCACACGGCTAGGTTTTTGTTTGTGTGTATTAAGTGTCTGAGGTCGGATCCAAACTCAGGTCCTTCTGACTCCAGGGCCGGCGCTCTACTCACTGCGCCACCTAGCCGCCCCTACATGTCTTCTTTTTCATATATATAACATTTTTATGAACATAATCCATACCCACACTGAGGTCATTCATGATGAGCCATCAGAAAGGAACATTCCACAGGAGAACACATCTTTACTATCACACAATTAACCAAATGAACACAAGCTGTCACTATACTTGTTCACTGACTACCAAAAAAAATTCTTTGATTCAGTAGAACAAATGACACATGAAAGGATCACAAGATTTCTTGGGCACATCAAAATTATACAGGATCCTTAATATAATAATAGAAGATAACTTTGTTCAATAAGTTTTTTGATCATTAGTAGCAGGCAAGGTATAAAAAACCAAGATATGGATCACTGCTAAAGATGTCTCTTATTGTCATAGAGGATATCTGGTCCAAGTCCAAAAGGGATTGCTTGTAGAGGTATTCTAGATACTCCAGTTTTTGAATAACACTATGTGAACTTCATCAAGCCTTGAACACTGTAAAAGCTCTAGGATGAGATTCACAGTCATTTAAGACAGCATGGCCTAACTACTAAAAGAGGAAAAACCAAGTGAATGGATAGCTTTTAACCAGCCTATGAGGAACAACTAAATGGATTAATTACAGAGCTCATCCATCAGTGTGTGTATATCTATGTCTATCTCTATCTAGATTCACACATTAGAACGATACTACAAAGGCACAATGAATTGGTACCAATATTAAACTCAAAGAAGACAGCAAGCTGGACTGCTTTTGAGAAGCCACCAACTCATTTTAGTATCTTCAGCTTCTCCCCAAATCCTTTTAATACTAAATTTCACCAGGACTGTAGGGCTCTGGACACAGAATAGCAGAGTCTCCAAAGAACTGAAAATAGTTATTACCCAGAAGGCAATGAGTAAAGGAGAGGCCCATGATGTATGTGAATAGGCTACCATACAAGGCAAACCAGGAATTACCAAAGAGAGCTAGAATAAAAAATATTATCAAAGGAACAGGGAAGGGAAGGGGAGGGGAGGGGAGGGGAAGGGAGGGGAGGGGAGGGGAGGGGAGGGGAGGGGAGAAGAGCTGATAATGTGTTGAATGATGAATAATGTGCAAATTCTACTGGTTTTCTAGTGATGACAAAAGAAATGAAGACTCTTAACATGTTGAGTGAACCTAGAGTGACAAACTTATAGAATAGGAATAAGACACATTTAAGACAAGCAAGCAAATGCCTATTATGATCTGCATTTAGAGGCAATATTCATGTTGATTAGATCACAGAACCATTTTAATATCTGAATTTTCTTGGTTTATTTAGCCTAGTGCTCTGAAAATAATGGGCATTTAATAAATACTTCTTGAAGTTATAGAACTAAAATAGATCTCACATCATCTATACAAGTAACTTATAAAAAGAAAAGTCAGAAAATACATACTATTGTGCCCCGTCCTTTAATTTTCCGTCCTGATTTTGATACAGATGGTTTCTGATCACTTAAAATGGGTGCAACATCAGGAAGTTTCCTAGGGCAAAGGAGAAAAAAGTGACAAAAATGAAGAAATGAAAACTAAGACTTTTCTTTCTTGAATATTCTACTTTAGGAACATGGAAGGACCTGTTAACACATTATAACCAGCAACTCTGAAATTTGCTAAATTAATTGCATCTTATCTCTCTGAAGATCAGAATTATTTAAACTATTTTTGATGAAAATCTTTTAAAAGTGCATTACATACTTCCCTGTCTTCTTTATTTTCACTCCAATGCCAGTCTTCCTAATTCAGACTCATTACAATGAATATCTGTTATTGGACTGTTTTATATATAACACTCTGATGCCATTAAAAATAATGAAATAGGAATCTTGCTATATTAGAAAGACCTTTGGCCTTCGCTTAGAATCTGAAAGACCTTGGTTAAAATCTTGGCTTTGCCATTTACTTGGGCAACATCCTTTTACTTCTCTGAGGCTGATGGTGGAAGCAGCAAGGTACAATAGAAAGCACTAGATTTGGAGTCAAAAAACTGAGGTTCAAATGCCAGCTCCACTATTATCTTTGTGACATTAGAGAAGTCACTTAAATTTCTCTGGGCCTCATTTTCTCATCCATAAAATGTAAAATTAAACTATGTAGCCTAAAGACCCCTGTATCTCCATATCCATTATCCTTATGTCTTTCTTCATTGAAAAATAGGGACAAAAATAGTTATTTTACTTATCTAAGTAACAAGGTTATTATCTAAATTTTACTTATCTAAATCTGCCTCTATGCTAAGCAGCCCTAAATTAGAGCAGTTACTTAATAGTTAAATGTCTTTTCTAGTTCTTTTGTCCCATTCCCTCCTATCAACTGCTATTTTCGATGCTGTCAGACTGTATTTACTGCCTTATTTTACAAATTTTAATTTTAAATTAATGGACCTAATAGTGGTTCCACCCTCTTACACAGAATAAAATGCAGCATGGACTTTGTGACGGTGAATATTCTCATTCAAGTTTGCTCTATCATTGTTAGCTGAGATTCAAGATATTCTAACCCCAATTCAATTTAATTAAATGAGCATTTATTAAGCACAAACTATGCACTAGTTAGTACATGCTAGACAGAAGATTATCATTATGTATAAGACACAAACAGTATGAAGCAGAGGGCTTGGGACACAGTAGGCACTTAAATACTTGTTTCCTTCCTTAAGAACCTTATAAACTAAATGGCAAGGGAAGAAGGGCAGAGAAACTTGGACACAAATAACTACGACATAAATGAAGGTCAGAAGGAAAGGTCTAGCCAACATGTCATGCTTAAGAAAACGTTACTTTCACCTGTGACTGGGGACAGAAGTAGTGAGAGAAAGCAAGATAAGAATGGAAGAGACAAGTAATCCAGTTTGATTGGAATACACAGTGCATGATGAGAGGTAACATGAGCTACCCTGAATTGAGGGGAAAGCAATCTTCACCTCAAGCCTTTTCTATCCTAGAGCACACTTTATCCCAGCTAACAATCATAGCAACCTTCTGGAGTTGGCTCTCTATAGACTCCCTAAGCCTAAATGTGTGTTCGGGGTACCCCCCCACCCCCTGTCACCCATATCCCCACATACACAAAGACAGAAGTTAATCTTCTCTGGGATTTCATCTGGGTCAGAGCTACCCTAGATTAGAGGGGACTTGAGCCTTTACTTACCTCATTCTTCCGGATCTAGCTCACTCCAGATGATGCTTTTTCCCACCAGGATCTAACTAGCATGGCTATCTTGTTGTCTGCCCTTCTGTCAAAAGTCTACCAACCTGGCCCAAACCTCACTTCCCACCCTTTGTTCAGAGAACAAGAATGAAATCAGTTATTATTATTACTACAGAAAAAGACATGATAATCTACACTGCCCTAAGGCTCTGCTCACAAACCCTATCCCTGCCCAGGCCAAAGGTCCCTTACTGATTCTTGTTTGATCCCCTCATATAATGTAAGCAACTTAAAGGAAGCAGAGGCCATCTAATTTTTTTTACTTGTATCTCCAGTGCTGGGCATATGGTAAAGTACTTAATAAATCTTTTATGAAGGGATAATGCTGAAAAAATTGATCAGAGTCACACTGTGGATAGCTCTGATACAGGATCAGGGTTTATGCTTTCTTTGGTAAAGCAACAGGAAATTACTATGTTTCTGAGAAGGAGAACTTAATTAAAGTAGTACAATAAAAAGATTACAGAGGTGGCTGTGGGAAGGAGATAATCGAATATAAAAGGGATAAACAAGAACCAGGAAGACCAATTAGGAGGCTAGTCTAATAGTCTAATAATTCTCTTATAAGAGTCCAGTAAAGAAAAGATGAGGTCCTGAACTAGGGTGGTTGCTGCAGAATCTAAGAGGAAGGGACAGATGCAACAGATATTGTACAGGTAGAAATTAATGCCTTAAGAAATATAAAGGTGGGGGCAGCTAGGTGGTACAGTGAACAGAGCAGCAGCCCTGGAGTCAGAAGGACCTGAATTCAAATTCGCCTCAGACACTTAACACTTACTAGCCGTGTGACCTTGGGCAAATCACTTAACCCCAACTGCCCTGCCTTCCCCCCCTCCAAAAAGCAAAAAAAAAAAGAAGAAAAAAGAAATATAAAATGTGAAGTGAAGTGAAGTGGCAGTGAAGTGAAGTGAAGGCAGATAGGCCCCTCAGAAAACTGAATTGGCCAATAACAGAATGATATAAACATTTTTGTTTTTACAACAGAGGGAAATTGTCACATGGCAAGAGAAAGGAAATCTGTGGCACCAATTACTTTCCAAGTTTTGATTCTTTTTTTACATTATTAAAATTCAAAGTTATTTGTAAGTATTAAATTTGATTTAAAATTCAAATATGATTAAAGCTTTTTAGTCATTAATCTTCCTTGTCCCTTCTGAGATGATTCTTTTCAAACAAATGGTTAAGGAACATTGCTACAGACATAAAATGATTGTGATGGAGTAAGATACATACAATACTCTACCTAGGGAGGAGTGGAACAAATTAAACATGAGCTGAAAGGATCCCCACACCAGAAAAAGACGAGATTAAAAACCACTCTGCTTACGGTTCAGGCTCCACAGTGACGACTGGCATATCTCTTCTTAATAAGAATCG
Organism: Gymnobelideus leadbeateri; assembly: GCA_011680675.1. NCBI lineage: Eukaryota > Metazoa > Chordata > Mammalia > Diprotodontia > Petauridae > Gymnobelideus > Gymnobelideus leadbeateri. The sequence goes on along the minus strand of WOXC01004193.1, from coordinate 367,656 downwards.
ATTTTCAGGTACTGGAGGGATCTCTTCTGGACGAACTACTGGCTTTTCCCTTTTGGTATTTAAATCCACTCTTTTTTCACTTGTATCACTCCTCTCAGAGTGACTTAAATAAAGCAAATGAAACCATCTCCAATTAAAATGTCGAAAATTATATTTCATAAGAAATATAGAAAGTCACATGAAAGTGTCAAATGTTAAAATGATGGCAAATTTAAGAAAGGTCAACTGTATAATATTAATTACAGAGGTAACCACAAATCATAAAATTTCAGAAAAGCTCTTTTACAGAAGATAGACACGTTATTTATCCTCCAAGTGCCAAATTTAATACATTTTTCCTTACCTAAAAAACCAAGCCAACCCAAATTAAAAAAAAAAAATGTACATGGAAATAAAAAGTGCTCACCCTCACTCTCTCCCCTTACACATACACACATACGAACACACATTATATGTATTATATGCATTATCCCCCCAGGGGTCTGAAGACATTTTCCATCTTCAAATCCATGCACCTTAATAGAAAATGTGCCTGTAAGGTTTTGCAGACAGTTCAATAACAAAAATGCCACACTACTTATCTGTATTAATACTTTCAGATAGCTGGCTTCCATGTCCCTGCCCATCACTTTTCTCAACAAGCCTATGCTGTGCTGTCACCTACCCTCTCTGGCTTGACGACTGTTTAGTCCTCTGCTCTTCTTGCTTAGTGCTTTCCTCCTTTCGTCTCTTTTTAGAACGTTTTACTTTGAGTCTCCTCTTGTGTTTTCTTCTTCTACTTCTCTCATTTTCAGCTTCACTATCAGAAGATGATTCTGAAGAGGAGGATGAATTGGAAGAAGAATCTGAGTCTTCTGAATGAGTCGATAGCCTCCGTTTTTTCTCCAAAGCTTTTAAGAGACATTAACAAAATGTAGACAGTTATAATATAATAATTATATTATATATAATAATAAAGTGATTGCAAAACTGCATAATTAGAGGGAAATATGTAAAACTAGACACAACAATAAGATCTTATACAACCGAGCAAACTAAAAAATAACAAAGCTAATTACTCCCTTTGCCCTGTTTTTCCAATCCCCAAATACCGATTTAGGAATAAAGCAGTTTATCTGTTAGGTGGTTTTTAGATATTTCTCATCCTTGATTGTAAAAAAGGGAATAAAAGGATGAAAACTAGAAATGGGGAAAATAAGGGGCTTATTATGCTTTATCCAACCTGCCACTTCCCAAATGTAAGAGTTCATACACAGTGCATACAGTGCCCAAACCAAACCTAAGTTTCTGCAATAAAAGTGAATTCATACAATTCACAATGTGCTTAAGAAGATGGGGAAAAAAAACCTATTACTCCAAAGCAGAATTACCACCCTAATGAGAAAACAGAGTCCAGACAAGGTGCCTGGTATTCACCTGATCAAAGACTAATAATTTCCTACCTCAGTGTTTCCCAAACTTTGGGGCTTGAAATTATGTTCGTAGTCACCTATAATTGTGGCATGAAGGGTGTGTGTGTATACATACATATATTACATATACATGGGGGAATAGAGAAAGAAAGAGAGGAAGTGAGAGTTTAGAAAATACCAGCACAAAATGAAAGACTGAACATATTTCTATACTTAAAAATTATTGTCCAAATTTTGATACATAATTTCATATTTAATATTTTAGAGGAAAGCTTATACTAGCAGAGACAATTTTTCACAGATCCTTCACTGGTATCGAAACACTAAGGCCCAAAGGAATCTGGAATCTGTTGTTGGCAAGATTTAGGTGGAACATCCTTTTATGCTTACAGATTTGGTTTGACTTTCCCCTTATATCAAAAGGACACTAAATTGCAGGCGTTACGAAAGACTTATTATACTTTCAAGATCTCACAGCTTAAAAGTGCACTAAAACCTTTAGAATACCCTGGATATAATTTTATCTTAAAGTAAACTTTGATTCAATTTTTCTGACTGCTAGAAACATGTTTCACTGAATTCTTCTGGCTATTAAGAATTTAAAGCTTAGCAAAGCCAAAACAAATCTCAAAAACAGTGTTTTCATTACAAAAATAGTTCATTGTTCTTTATTCTACCATTATTATACCCCCCCCCCAGATCAATGGAAAACATTAATATTTATTTAAGGGTAGTCAAGAGGGGTTGAAAGGTGGTAGAAAATCTCTTACTATCTTTTGCTGATTTTGTAACAAGTACTCCACAGTCAATAACCCGTACATCTGCATAAGGTCGGCTTGCTGCATCAGTTTTCAGATTTTCAATTTGTTCAATTACTTCGAAACCAGAAATAACCAATCCAAAGACAACATGTACGCTGTAATAATACAAAGTTCAAAAAAGCACTAGCTAGATAATAGTAACTTTTAAAAGTCTTGCAAAAAATACATAATTAAAATGAAAATCTAGTATTTAACTGGCAAATAGAATAGAAATTTAGTCTGTACTAATCTTCTAAATTAGCATTTTGGAGATATGTTCATAATCAAAGCCAAATGTCACAATAATTGTGAAGTGCTTTAAATTTTGCAAAGCACAATATTCCCTAATGTAACCAATGAGGAGGGCCAATGTGGCCAATATGCAAATGGTGGAAAAACCCCTGTACAGGGAGCCAAGAGACACAAGTTCAAGTCCCAGCTTTGCAATTTACTAATAGCTGAGTGACCTTGGTAAAGTCACTTATAACTCTGGGCCACCATTTTCCCATCTTTAAAAATCAACATACTGGGGCATCTAAGTGGCACAGTGGATAGAGCATCAATCCTGGAATCAGGAGGACCTGAGTTCAAATCTGGCCCCAGACAGTTGGGTGATCCTGGGCAAGTCACTTAACCCCAATTCCCCCCCCCACAGACACACACACACACACACTCTGCACTGACTACATGACATTTCTAGTTCTAACATTCTATGATTCTATGGAGACTAAAGAAGAGGACCATCAATTTCATGTACAAATGGGGACCAGCTCTACTGCTATTTTAATAAGTTCAGGATTCAAAGGACCTCATTTACCTACCCTACCATTATAATGCCAATGAAAATGGACAACTCTTACCCATCCAGGTGTGGTGCAGGCTTTGTGGTTCTGTTTAAGTAAACATCAACATGAAGAAGATGGCAAAACCCAGGCATTCAGATGAAGAGTGTGGAATGATTTAAAGCGAATGGTGTAGAAAACAAAAGAAGTGAAGGTAAAGAGAAAAGGAAAAAAATCAATTATCCATTTGACAAAAAAAAAAAAAACAACCAACCTTAAAATTGTTACAGCATCCATTTTACTGATGAATTCAAAACTTAAGATTTAACATTATACTGAATTATTGAATCAAATTACCAAAGGAACATTTTTTAGGGAAAAAAACATGTATAATACACATCTGATTTAGACTCATACCCACAAACACATGTGAAAAACTACTTAAGACAATGAGGATAATTAAAAAGAATAAAGCAGTTTAGCATTTGCCCTATAAGGGGTTAAAAGCACTATCAAATTTCCCGAACAAATTTAAGTAATTCCTCTACTATGTAGACTATTTTTCCATCTCAAGTCTGTGGTTTAAAAAAAAATCATCAGTGAATCCATCCATCCTAAGCCAGCCTCAGGGAGATTCTGACAGCACTGTTCAAAGAACTGTTCAACTCTCTTCCTTGCTTGGTATTCATATTATCAGCAGCAAAGGTGAAATTCTCTGCAGAGTTCAATATCTTGTGAAAATACTAAGGGGGAAGCTGTCAGGGAGTTAACAAATTACACCTAGACAGCACATGGCCCATTACGACACGATGTTCTGGACCACAGGAAAAAAAATATAATAGTCCTTCCTTCTGCTGGAGCAAGTGTTTCAGGCTTATGCTATGTAAGTATGTCATTATGGTCATGACAATTTAAACATAAGCTATTTACCCTGTTGTACACATTATATAAGTGATGCTGAAACAAGATTCAGCCAAACAACAGGAGATAAACAGACTGAGAATCATCTCATGAGCCTTCAGTTTATTTGAGAAGAGATTCCATGCTGCACAAAAGTTGCAATATTTTTAGCTTATCCCAAGTGAATTTTCTTACTCACTTTTTAAAAGAAATTCTAAGGCTTGTAAACCAAAGGAAGAAAAACCCAGACTTCAACAGCAGCAACAAAAGTCACTGTGCTAAACGCTGTCTTCTCCACTAGATCCACAATTTTAAAAATAATCGTCATGATCATACTCATAGTCAAATAAATTCAGCCGTCCAGAAGATGCTATTTGGTCAAATAAAATTCAAATGACAGCTAAGGAAAAATTCCCAAAGTTAAAAAAAAAAAAAAGATCAAGAAGAACCTGTTTTTGCCTTCCAAAACCACAAGTCTTAAATTATGCTTGGAACTCTGGGAACTAGAAACTCAAGCCAGTGTGGTTAAAAAATAAATATAAAATACAGGCAAGCAGAGATGCAGAAAACTAGTAATTCACAATAAAATGCTAAGATCAGCAACTAGCATCAAGATACTACTTTGGACAATAAGTACTTTTGAGCATAAGAATATTTCTATTATTACAAGTCGCCAAAATGTATTCAAAATGGGAAAAATAAAATTTCTAGGAAAAACTATATTATATCATGAGATAGATGTTAGAACACTGAAGAGAATCTAAAAACACTAGGTAAATGTTACGGACCACTCTGTAAGGGGAAGGGACAATAGATATGGAAACTATTATCATGGGAACTCTCGTGATGATGTGGCTAAGATACAGCTCTCTCCTCTGACTCCCCTATCATAATTTTCATAAATCACATCTCATATTGGACAAATAATTAGAACGTATTCAAAGTAAGTTAAACAACTCTTTTCTGTATCACTCAACCCTAAAACATAACAGCAAATAGGTACAAAATACAGTTTTGGGAGGAAATGCTGAAATATAGCTTTCTGACTCACACCAGTATTCTAGTAAATTTTTATGCCCCAAATTTAATATGGAATGGTTGTGACACAATCAAGTTTTAACTCTAATTCAATTGAGACAGAAGGTGAAAACAAATGAGATACCTGCACTAACCAGCTGTGTACTACCTACCTTACAGGATAAAACTTAAAATGCTACAGAAATGTGAGCTATTATCATGGTGAGGAAAACATTATTTTGAAAGCAAAAGCAACAATTTCTTTCAAAGAATTTCCATTAGCTGTCCTTCCGAGCTTAAACAATGAAGATAAATTTAATTTGCATTTGCACTTCAGAACACTGAAAATGCAAATCTGTATTTAAAGAGGTTAAATCATTTAACAAGAATATTGAAATGTATTCAATTTTATATGCACAATCTAACTAGCAACAGTCAAGAAAACTGATGTGAAACAGCTTTTTAATACCCAGTCAACATTTTCTGCATTTCCTCTTTGGGCTTCAGCACAAAATCTGGATGAATGGCTGAGGAGACAAGCCAAATCGGCTAAAACAAAAAAATCAGGTGATATGTTCAAAGCTAAAATGGGCAAAGAACTTTTATCCAACTGATTACATTAATGTTTCAATCACAGCTTAAAAAATGAACAATTTAAGAAGTCAAAACTGATTAAGGAATTCATCTATTCTAAGTACATATATGTATACAGAATAACAATTATAAAAAGCATTTACCAAAGATCAAAACACCTCCATACATATTATTCCCAATTTCTCAAGTTCATCAGACATGGGTCACTGGTTTTATGTAAATGATATCTCTGCACTAAAGTGATTTAATAAACTCATTACAGTCATATCTTTTTCATTCATAGGAGCTTAGTGGAAACAAGCCACTGAAATTCAACTTTTCTTTTTATTAGATTAACCAGCTAATGATTGAAAGGCACTGTGGCCAAAGTTCATTTTCTGATCAAGCAAGAGGATTTTTTTTTTTACTACTGAAAGGACTCAACATACTAACACAGGATTCAATGCACATAACAATATGATCAAAAAGATAAAGGCAAAGACAGAGAAAGAAAGGAGAGAGCCTTAGAGTAATGAGACATTACCTTTGGAGCGCACGGTGTAACACTGTTTCTGTAAATTTTACACAAAAATGGCAAGAAATAAATTGTAATACATTTTAAGACAAGACTGAATCTATGTTTTAATATCAATACAAATTTGAAATTAATTATTTTCAAGTTTATGCAAAGCAAGAAAGCTTTTAAAATGGAGGGCTCTAAATTTTCTTTCACACACAAGCTATCTGTAAAAGCAAGATTAACTTTTTCTGAAGCACTAATTGAAGTGGAAGTCTGCTCAGTCTTAATACTGCAAAGATAACAGTATCAACAAACCCTATTTATGAAACTCTATAAACACTCCTTTTCCCAAATCCCAGAAATTGGCTGAGACAATTGGTATCTTTCTTAAAAATAAGGGTACAATATTGTCAATACAAAGCTAAAAAAATAAAATAAAATAAAATCCAAAATCCAGAGAGCAGTTTACTACCATGCTAGCAGTCTAAAGCCAAAATTTCAATGGAAAATTTGGGTTAGATAGATTGTTCAAAGGAAATATTCAGATTGAAAAGGAATTTTTACTAATGCACTTCATCTGGTGAATAAGCAGTGTTCAATGCTTATAAAGCTCAGCAATTTTGAAGTCCCACATCACACTGGCCCATGACCAGGAATCAACGAAAGAATGAATGTCACCACAGACAGGACTGTGCAGTTGTTTAATCCTGGAAACAAACCAATCAAAGCCCATCTGGAGCTCAAGGCCATCTACTCTCACTGGATTAAAAGAGTGAAGATAGATGAGAAACGTTCCAGAATGGGGGGAACCTCTGCCACCTCAATTTAATTTTCTTGTTCTATCTATTTCTGGCTCCTATCAGCATGAAAATTAAGTGGTCCAACAAAGGTGGAAATAATTTTCAAATCCCTTGGAAAGTATGTAACACAGAATACTTCCTTTGGTCAGTGGGGAAACAAGCTACACTTATGCACCAGCCAGCTGACCAATTTAATAGTACTGAAAAGCTAAACAGAGCTATTTCTGCACGTTCGTGTGAACAAACAAGCTGTCTTATTTTGAAAGAATTACTTCAAAAATTGTAACAGTGGAAAAACTCTGGCAGGGGACTTGGCACACACTGATCTTGAACCATTTAATAAACTGTTTCTAATTTACTTACAAAGGCATTTATACATAAATTAGTTCCTGCCAACAAAGCACATTAGAACTCTCAAAATAAACGGACATGTTTTTATATGGAAACTGCAAAAGTCTGCTGAACAATGAAAAATCTATACTTGCCAGGAATTCAAGATTTTGTCATTTTAGGTTTCTCAAAAAAAAAAAAAGTAACAATTAAAGGAAATAATTTAAAAGCCAGTCTAAACTTACCTTTAATGTGCTAGGTTTTCCATTATTCTATTTCCCCTGTTACCATAAACTGATTTCAGAGGTCCCAAAGTTTTAAGACAATAATGCTTATACAAAAGATCAGTTACAGACACTTGTAAGAATCACCTAATATTATTGGGTACAAAAAATGGTGGAGTTTTGGCCCCAAATGTAGAAGAGCCCTCTCTAATTTGCTTCTAGCTTTAAAATAATGCACACCAAATTCCATCAGGACCAAAGTTCTTCTAATAAGCCATTAAAAAAACACTGCTAACATGAGGCCACAGAAACACTAAGCAACATTAAAGCTGTGGTCAACTGGGATTACAACTAAACAAATAAACTGGTAATTAACTTCTGTTTATGGAAATGAACGCCGCCATTAAAAGCTGTTGCAAGTAATAAACACTAGAATTTTATGCACTATTTAAAAACTTCAGTCTTCTCTTTTCACAAATTCAGGAATTGCAGGAAAAAGTACTTTTATCCAATTCTCAAAAGTTTTGATATTACAAGTATCACTAGAGACTGGTAAAGAGCTACAACAAAATAGAGGTAACTCATCCTCTCTATCTGATCACCTAAACCCACAGACTACCTAACAATACTACTCAGCCAGGGAAAACAAACAAGTAAAATTCAATTTTAAAATTATCGAGAACATGTTCTAGAACTCTTTATTTTAGTGGTTTTCTATTATTTTTCATAATCATGTTACTTATTGATTTTTTTAAAAGACAAATGCCACATGTTTTTCTTAAGATTCAAATAAAAATTCCCACTTGCACTAAAAATCAACTTTCCATATTACCTTATATTAATGTCCTATAACAAACCTGTAAAAGTATTTTAATACCTGAGTAAAAACTGCTTTCTACAATTCCTATAAGTTAAGGTAAAAAAAAGTTGCAACATACTAAGGTCTCAGAAAGAAATTTGCAAAACAATTAAGTACTATTCTGAGAACTTTTATGAGGTATTTGAGGAAGCAATTACTAATAATCTTCATTTATATAATGTCCAAGTTCCCTTTGAAACATTGCAAATTTTAAGTATTATGAAGAGCCTATGTAAATAATAAAAACTGAATTCTTAAATTTAATAAATGTTTAAAAAACTGCCCTGCATATGAGAGAGAGAGAGAGACACTGACTTTGTACCTCCTGGTTTTTGCCTTAGACTGAAGACTCTCATGAGATGAAAAACTTAGAAAACATACTGAATCAATTAACTTGTATAAAGTTATCCACATAAACATAAACCTCACTGAGCTACTGATGAACAGACCATTTTACAAAAAGATAATGAAAATCTGGGAGCCAAATTGAAGGGTACCGAAAGATTATCAACACTAATAACTACAGACAAGATTAACATAAGCAGTTTTCCCGCTAGCATCCCTTTCATTTTTCTGTACTCCCATTTAATTAAAACAAATCCACTGGCTTGGTGAATGGACAATAAAAGTCTAGTTTTTTGCATATGGAACATTTGGACTCTTGCCTATCAATATATTCCAGTGTATATTTCCCATAAATGGCTTGTTTTTCTCCAGTTCTTTTTAGTTCCTGGAATGTCTTCCTCTATAAAATGAAGGGGTCTAATAGATAACATCTAAGGTCAATTCTAGCACAAACAATCTAAGATTCTATGATTCCTATATTGTGGTTTCATTTAGATCTTTCCCTAAAAAAGGGCAGACAAACTGAAGAGAATCAACATTCCTATCCAATTTAACAATCCCAAATCACTGAACTATAGCACATGCCTTGAAATCTAGCAATTTCCCAAGTTTTCACTTAGAATTCTGAACATTAATGTTAATATTAATACATTAGTAACACTACTTACATTAAGCCTCTTTCTAATGCTATGTTAAGAATCCATATTTCCTCATGTAATAGTATTTTATTAGTCCCTTATTGTAGGTTTCTCAGCAAAATTTTTTTACAAACTAACAGGATTAAATAACTACAGTTATTTTAAGGAATTTAATTTCAGGGGGAGTAATCTTTGTAATGGAAATGCAGATTTAAAGATCTTCCCTGCCCCTAGCTTAAGTGCACCTGGCGCCTGCGGTGGGAGGCTTGTTTTTCAGGAAAGCCCACACCTTGATACTTTGTGATTGGGCAGTGGGTCAAGGAGGTTGTTACATTCTCTGAGCCAAGAGAAGGCTATATAAGCCCTGAGGAGAGGCTTTGCTTTGGGGCTCACTTTGAGAAGTGTTGTGTGATTTGACCAGATGAGACTCTGGGAAGCCGTTGTTGAGAGCCCCCGGCTTTGAAAACCCAGATGTTGATGCTTCCCTCTCTGGTAACTGTGATTTGGTATTGATATGATGTTTGGACAGTTTGGAAGCCTGTCTGTTTGATCTGTAAGTTCTGTAACTCTGAAGTTCGGGGTGCTGACCTTTTTTCCCTGAACTAGGTAATGTGTGTTTGTTTGATTAAAGTAAGCTTGTTAACCCATTTTGAGTTGCTTTCCTTTTGAAAAGCAGATCTAAGAACCTGTGTTGGCAGTCACCCTAGGGATATTGGGGTGCTTGCTGCTACAATCTTCCATGAATTTCTAACTCATATTTAATGTGTATTGGGATAAAAGGGAAGAAAATAACAAAAGCACACAAAACCTAAGAATCTACCTGGAAACCTTCAGTTTCCACTCATGGAATATCTTACATAAAGATAGGCATCTGTTCATAATGTCACATCACACTTTACACACTTTCAAGTCCCCCAATGTAAAAGGGCTAATACAAACAAGAAGATACTGCCTTGCTAGAGCATCTTAAGTCCTACTGAAAACCTTACAAAACATATCCCAGAACCTCCTCCAAGGTCACAGTCACCTAGTCCCATCTGTGAGCACCCAAGAATCACCTCCCTCCCCTTTTTACAAAGCTAACAAGAGCTCTTCAAGTCTTTTTAAAGACCTCTTTCTAGTAAGGGCCCAATTTGCTTTTGGCTGTTCCTCATGTCCAATTAGAAATTGTCCCTCTGAAACTTCTACCCACAGCTCCTAATTTTATCTCTGGGGCTAAGCAAAGCAAAGTTAATTTCTCTTTCTCATGACAGGTCTTCAAACCTTTAAACACAGCTATCAATGTCTCCTCAGATGTCCCCGGTGCCTTCAACAAATCCTAATATGAGTATGACCTCAAAGCCCTGATCCACCCTGGAGGTCTCCTCCTGGATGCTTTCCATTTTATCACTCCAACATCCTAAGATGTAGTACCCAAACTGAACAGACATATATAAGACCCCAAATGTGATCTGACCAAGGCAGAAGCCAGTGAGACTATCACACTTCTCTGGTCCTGAGCACTACAGCTCTCAAAATATGGCCTAAGATTACATTTTCTGCCTAGCCCACTATCACACCACTAAGCAATACTGAGTCTGAGGGATACTTTCCTGACTCTCCCAGACTTTTTCTACAATACTCAGAAACCTCTTCATTCTACCAACTCAACTGGAGCCTTGGACTTCATTTACTTTAAATACCCTCAGCCCTTGTATGCTTCTCCCTCTGACTGGCTGATCCCTCCCAAAATACCCATTTTTAAACTCAGGCCAACCATGTCTTCCTTCTATTCCTACCTTCTGGACTTTGTCATGCCTCTCTGATAGGTACCTTCATCTCTATCTCATCCCATACTTTCAAGCTTCCTTTTATGTTATCTTTCCCCAATTATAACGTAATGTCTTTGAACACAGGGACTTTCTATTTGTATCTGCCTTACTCGTGCTTAGCACAGTGCTTGGTACATAGTAAACATTTAAATAAATGCCTGTTGCCTTGTTGACACTAAAACTCCTAAATCATTTTTTAGAAGAAGTTCTGGTTAGCCAGATCCTCCATTCTGAACCTATTTGTCTTTTGACAAATAACTAACTCTTCTTTTGTCCCAATTCAATCTCATCTTATAGATTTCATTGGAAAGTGGTTAGCCTCTCTTTTTCCTTTCAACTTCTAGAATCTCTGAGGAAAAAAGTTACCACTAAGAAAGAATAAGGTAGTGTAGGATAAAGTGAAGGTGTTTAAGGAAGTCTATGAAACAATAACACACCACATGGGAGTACTATAGAGCACCAGTACTAAGCCCTCTGGAAATCTCCACTACTCCAAGTTTATTAACTATAGCATGTCGACGTTTCCTAAAAATAGCACATTATTCTTTTTAAAAAATCAGACAACTCCCAACTTTTCAACGGATCTGAGGTTCAACAGACAAACCACAAGTAAGAAATATTCAATATGCACTCTTTTATGGGCACTACTCTCTATTTCTATCTACTCATTCAGATTTTTCACAGTTAAGGGAAAATATTTTACTATAGGAATTATGAACATTGCTTCTATTGTATCTTTACAAGTAAAGAGAATGGTTTCAGTTTATATGAAAGTAGCAGAGAGATAGACCAGTTAAGGATATGGTGAGGAAAACTGCCATGCTATTTGGCTCAAAGACTTTAATGACTCCCTTTCACTAGAGGCATCTTTTCAGAACAAAAATAATAAACCCAAAATAGAAGTAACTTTTTTATCTCAACCTTTTAAACTTCTGATTTGGATAACTTTTGTGCCAAATGTGCTTAACTATTCAATACACGTACATACATTATTTAGTGTCCACAAACACATACCTTGAGTTTATCTACTTAAGTAGGTTGAATATAGAGAGCTGTCTTTCTATGTGTACACACACAATCACATATATATATGTAATATAGCTTTGAAATGTTATTGGTTTGGTTATTAAACAGTTATCAAATAAAAGTCAGGCTGTCTTTGAACTTTAAAATTTCTTCTTAATCCTAATTTGTTAAGATAAGAGGCTTATAAGCTGATGGGTGTTGCGTGTGAATGTCCTTTTGAATTTGCAAAAGATATACACATAAACAGCTGACTTTTGTGTTTGTGGTTCATACCCAACAACATTCCAAAGGAAATTAAGACAGATGAAACCATGGAATAGTCTGCATTTCATACAGTTACTTTTCTACCTAATATTCTTCAAAGAACATAAACACTAGGTATATTATAATAAAAAAGTATGACTTTTAAAAAATCTCTTATTAGATTATTGATTTTTATGTTGGAATTAACAAATTTAAAATTTAAGTTTTTAAAAACAACCTAATCTAAATATGAAGATAAATGACTGCCATTTTAAAATCAAAATTTAAAAATTACTAATATGTGAAAAAGAAATCTAAAAGAAACTTTAGAGCCCTCAGATGGTAGCTTCTTGACTGATGAATCATTAGTTTTTCATGTTCAAAGTTCAGATAAGCTTAAAAATGGAAATCTTGACCTTAATCAAAAGCAAAACTATTACATTAAAATGATTCCAAACAACTGGGATTAGTTTTTCATCTAAATTCTTCTTTTTTGGGGTGAGGGGAGAAGGCAAGGCAATTGGAGTTAAGTGACTTGCCCAAGGTCACACAGCTTGTAAGTGTGTCAGGTGTCTTGAGGCTGGATTTGACATCAAAATTCTTTTTGATTAACTTATTCTGAATCTTAAAAAGAGTCAAAAATACCATCTGATGTATTCCCAAAATATATAATGCACAAGTCACTGTTTTTTTAGCGTTTTCTAAACTAACCTTCCAACTATTAGCACAAAGCTGAAATTAGCTTTCCATTTTTTACAACATTTTTTAGGTATAGACCTAAAAATGTCTCTTATCTGAACCTTTTTTTAGACCATGTGGGAAATCTTTTATTCAGGCAAAAGTAATATGTAAGATTCTTAATGAACAATTTAATCCTTTATGACAGGGAAGCGCCATTCATTCTCATCCATTCAAAAAAAAGATGGCAAAGAAAACTTTTTGGACTAAGCCATTGGGAATACATTTTTCCAGTCCATGTATGCCCCAACAGTGAGGTTTTCTGCCAATAAAAAACACACCAAATCTTATGTTATACAATTCTCTTTTACATTTACTCTAAATAACAGAGACTAAAGTCAGTTTGGGTACTTTTTCTGAGCAAAAATAAAATAGAAAATGTTGTAGACAACCAAACAACTAAAATGAAGGCTACAGAATCCAGCAGGATCTTCAATTAAGAAAGAGATGAGTTAGTTCTTTTTTGTGTGTAAAAACTTTTGTTAGGTTTGGGTTTTGGTCTAATGATTTGAAGTTTCCGGAATACTATAATGAGAGTGGATAGTTATAAACTGGGGCAATCATTAAAAAGGAAACAGCAGCTGCACTGGACCAATTCAAATAATTATGTAAATGTAACACATTGAGTTTGAATACTTTTGAAGTGCTTTTTAAGCAATCAGTTATATTTATTCAAGAAACAGAAAATAATGGCACCTCTGAGACTAACTCAAAGAGCTCAAATAAAACAAAAACAAAAATCACATTTCAAAACAAAAATACACAACAATTTACTCAAACTTACTGCATGCTTTGCCTCGTGGCACATTTGGTCCTCTTCCATGAGCAATTTCAAAACACTGGGCAATAAATAAACTGGTATACATTTATGTGTATTTTAATTTGGTGGCTGTAAACTGAGCCCCAAAATTTACTTAGACATTAGAGTACCTAAAAGTCAAAGCCAATTTCTTTTGTAAAAATGACTTAAAATGCTTTGAAGAAATAACAAGCTTCAAGTTCTATCTCTATAAGCTCCATTCTTCAAATCCAGGACAAATGCTGAATGCTGAAATCATTCCAGCTAGACATTACAATTACTGTAACATTCAAAATGGGTAGGCAGGTAAATGATTTCATAAAAACTAAACTGATAAAATTCTAACAAAACTGGTTTAGCAATACCATCTTTCTCATGAACAGCGCCTCTCTGTTTTAGAAAAGCTCAACTCTGAAATATGCCTACTCACATGAAAAACTGGGAACCATTGGTATGTTTCCCTCGATTAGCCATTGACAAAAGGAACGCTCTGTCATGTTTGAGAACAAAGTTTTCATCTGTTTGAAGAAAAAACAGGTTAGTCAGTTTCTAGTTATAAGCCAACTTTAAAATGTGATTTTTTATAGTAATATATGGAAAGTTAAGGATGAAATTCTTCTTCTGGTCAGTATAGATACTCGACTGAATACTTAAAAAAAAGAAAATTAAGTCTAACGAAATAGCAAAAGTTCAAACAATAAAAGATAGGCCCCCAAAATGTACTTATTAAAGCCTTGAGGGAAAAAAAACCCTATTTTTTTTAACACTTTAAAAAACAGCCTTAGAAGTCTTTAAAAAAAAAACAACCTATCAACTGTTACAGAAAGCCAATAAATAAAAGCTATGAAACTATTCTATTGCAAAGTTCTATTTTCCTCAACAGTTCCAAATACCCTTGCTTAATATACTTAAAGAGTAGAAAAATAGTTGAAATAGTTAGTTAAAAAATATACATATTTGCACTTATTTATTGAACTCCTAAATATGAATTATACTACATAAATAAATTCAAATTAATATCATAAAAGATAAGATAAATTAAGTGGCAGGGACACATCTAAATTTTGAGTAAAGGAAAAGGGTTCTTCCTACTTGATAGGACTATGAAATTTGTCAACAAAACCAGGGCAACAAAAGTGAAAAGATATATTTAAACTGAAAACAGAATCAACTTTAAAAGACACAAGCATTTGTCATGGAAAGCAATGAAATGAAATCTAAGCCTACTTTAATTGTCACAGCCAAACAGAACCATATTAATAAATTATCTACTGCAATCTTAAAGGGCACTGAGAAAGAATCTGGTAAGGAGCACTTATAGAGATGTTCTAACAAAAACAACTATTCTGCATGCCTCCTTAAAACATTCATAGAAGCATCCTTCTTCAAAACAAACATTTGGTCATAAAAATTCATTCACCACAAACAGAGAGTACTTTAAAAATAATTACCTTATGAACAGGCTTCTGAAAAGAGTAATAATCCAATTTTTCAAAAGAAATATACAAGGCTATTATAACACTATATCTCTCATAGTTTTGAGACCTGAAACTAGACCCCCATTATTAATCCTTGCAAATCTCTTTTCTGGGGCATTTTTGGAAAGAGGCAAAATGTAAAGTTACTTTTTTAGTTTTATGCTAACACTATATAGCTGCAATCACATTTTTTTTAGTAACACAAAATAAAACATACAAACCTTTGGAAAGGAAGGTAATATCACATTTTAAAACAAATTTTGTTACTTGTATTAAAAAGAATCTTTAGATTTTTTTTTTCTGACAAGGAATTGACAACCATGAAAAGAAAAGAAATCCAGACAAATGCAGGTATGAAATCAAATACAGAATTCTCCACACCATCAGCTGCCCCGGGCTGGCCACAAGTTTATCAGGAAGGGTGCAAAGGAACAGAGTTTGGATTTGTGTTACTGAGCTTTGTTCTCTTACCTTTTCATTTTTGCAAAAGACCACATTCTCTATAAACAAAAGAATATGTTGACAGTTTTAGGCAGGAAGATAGGAGTTTTCATGAATAAAGTTGCCTAACCTCCATGCTGAAAGTCATGTTTAACCAATAAAGTTAGCCTTAATTAATCTTGTCAATTAAAAGTTAAATATTACAGTAAGCTTACCCCAAAATTCATGCAGATAAAAGTATTTTCATGCAAAGTTAGTTTCATGCAAAAGATGAACTATTAAACTTTTCATTAAAAGTCTAGGATTCAAATTTTCTTTATCCCAGAATTGAAACAAGAACCATAAAATATTAGGCCTTACCTTTAAAATAGCCACCATAAATTGATTCTCCTCCTTTTCCATTACCTGTAAAATACGGATTTTAATATATTAAGCAATCTTGAAAATTATAAATGCTAAATTTAATATATGCAATTATTTTCAAGGTTAGTCTCATAGTTCTTATGTTGCTGGAAGGCACTTTTAAAAACTTCTATAACATTATGAAAACCACACTGCACGGGGCGGCTAGGTGGCGCAGTGAGTAGAGCGCCGGCCCTGGAGTCAGAAGGACCTGAGTTCGGATCCGACCTCAGACACTTAACGCACACACAAACAAAAACCTAGCCGTGTGACCTTGGGCAAGTTACTTAACCCCAATTGCCCTCCAAAAAAAAAAAGCAAAAAAAAAAAAAAAACCACACTGCTCCAAAATCTTTGAAAAACTCAGGACAACTCCATGAGGCAAAACTCTTTTAACCCTAACATCCAAATAGATGCTAAATCCTGCCACAAAAGATACTGTTTCAACAAAAGCTCAGGTATTTCAAGAAATAGTCGTGCATCAAAATAGCAGAAAATTTAAGAGTTCAAAAACATCAGAGTTAGAAGACCTGCATCTGAATCCCAACTCTGGACTCACTACCTGTGTGGTCCTGAGCAAGGCACTTACCCTCCTTGGGCCTGAGTGCATTTACCTATAAAATGAGGGGCTTGAACTAAATATTTAATGGTTCACAAACCCATTGGAGGTTCATGACAATGGTTCAAGGAGTCTGTGTTAGAAATTTTTTATGGTACCTCAAGAAGCAAATAATCGCTTATGAATATTTTGAGTAGTATAATAAAATATTTGTGGAACAACAAAAGTTGGGAACCAAAAGTCTGAGGTATCTCCCAGCTCTAAATCTATGGCCCTTTGAAATAATTATATTATTAAAAATCAATTTCATGGAAAAAAAGAGGAAAACATTTTAATATTTTAATATGTAAAAATCAGAAAAGACATTCAACAAGCACTGAGCACTGTACAACTAGCACTAGTCTAAGCTGTAACTTGGGCAAAAAATGACAAAATATTCTAGAATCTAAACAGATGGAGTGTTAAAAGCATAATGTTCACCTTTACCTTCACTGAAGTCCCCACCCTGAATCATAAAGTTTTTAACCACACGATGGAATGTAGACCCTTTGTAACATAACTTCTTTCCAGTTGTTTTCCCAAGACCTTTTTCACCTGAAAAAAAAGGTTACTGCTACAAATATATACATATACACACACATGTTTATATGTATATGGGTGTACAAAAATACACAATTTTAAAGAATTAATAATTTATTGAGGAGGACTTTCTCTGTTCCCAGAACTAGACTTAGCACAGTGGGGAGATCCAAACAAAAGTCTGGCCCCAACTCTCAATTAGCTAACTTCTTTTTTAGAGATAGAGGTACAAAGGGAAAAAAAAACTAAAGAACATATATAATTAAATCTTAACTTGTATGGAAAGGACTATAAGAAATATAGGTGTTCAAAGAAAGAAATTATAGATGTGGATTAAAATAGAAAAGAAGATTTGAGTTGGTTCTTATAGGTAGAGTTCTAGGTTTGGGGTGAGAAGATGAATTGAATTCTAGTTTTGCCATTATCTAGCTTGAGTAACTAGAGGCAAATCATCTAATATTGCTAAACCTCAGTTTCCTCATCTATAAGGAATGATGTTTTTGCATTCCCTCCCTCATATGGTTATTATAAGGAAAATATTTTATGAATCTTAAAGGGCTAGAGAAATAAGTTATTATTATTATTATTATTGAGGACAAATGTATTTGTTATAGCATACACAAAGACAGGAAGGGGATACCTTTATAATATGTTCAGGGGATAGTGAATGGTTATTTCTGGCTGAAACAGAGGAATCCAGTTAGAGAAGAATGGGAAATAAGGGTAGATACATAAAGTGGACAAAATATCAAATCATTAAGGGCACTGAAAGTTATGAAGGAGTTTATTTCTAAGGTGGTAAGCAATAGTAAACTATTGCAGATTCCCAAACAGGACAATGATATGATAAAAAAAAAATTATATTTTAGGAAGATTCATTTGGCAGTAGTATGCAGGATGGATTGGAAGGAAGAAATCAGAAAGAGAAAAACCAATCTGACTTCTATTACAATAATAAAGGAAAGATGTGATCGAGACTTGCACTAGAAACATAACTGATCCAAGATTTTTACACAGAGAGAGTAATACTATTAACTTGTCAAAAATAAGTCAATGGAGAACTATTTGTTGGTTTTTTGTACACATGTAAATATATTACACATCTCCCCATAATAATAAATAATAAATCTTCATTAACAATTCTAGATTTGGAAAGTTGAGTTTTGTCACAGACTAGAACTGAATTTCTTAAACCAACTATAATAAGTAAATTCTATTTTCTGAATCATACCTTTAAAAATAGCATTAGGGGGGCAGCTAGGTGGTGCAGTGAATAGAGCACCAGCCCTGGAGTCAGGAGGACCTGAGTTCAAATACAGCCTCAAGATACTTAACACAGGGGCGGCTAGGTGTCGCAGTGAATAGAGCGCCGGCCCTGGAGTCAGAAGGACCTGAGTTCGGAGCCGGCCTCAGACACTTATTCCATACAAACAAAAACCTAGCCGTGTAACCTTGGGCAAGTTACTTAACCCCAATTGCCCTAAAGGGGCAGCTAGGTGGTGCAGTGAGTAAGAGCGCTGGCCTCGGAGTCGGGATGACCAGAGATCAGATCCGGCCTCAGAAAATGAGCACCCATGCATAAATAATGACTAGCCGTGTAACCCTGAGCAAGTTACTTAACCCCAATTGCTTTAAAAAAAAAAAAAAAGATACCTAACACCCAAAACTAGCCATGTGACCTTGGGCAAGTCATTTAACCCCAACTGCCCTACCTCCCCCCCTCCAAAAAGCAAAAAATAAAATAAAATAATAAAAAAAAATTAAAATAGCATTAGAAGATTTTACCACATAAGAAGGTTAACTGTCTTAAAGCTCTTTTTGTTATTTCCAAAATAATGATTCCTCAGTATTTTCATTTCACTCTACTTTTTTTCCGGAAATATCCATCCTGTCAATCAAGACACAACTGTAATCAAGGTAAGTTTTCCCTAGAAAATAATACTTCACTTACCTGAGCATAAGCAAAGGAAATTTTTGCATGTCTTTGGACATATGTCTGAGAAGAGCTGAAACATAATACGACCAACTAAAAGAAAACACATAGAAAAATAAGCTGTTGTCAAAAATAAGCCATTATAAAATAAATTCAAAATACTTTTAATATATCCAATGATACCCATTACCACAGAAAGGAAGGTTCAAACAGATAAATGAAATCCACAAATAACTCAAAAATCTTATTTTAACCATTTGTTTTAAACTTCACAAACATGCTTAAGCATTAAAAACAAAGCAAAAAAAAGAATATCATACCTGGAGCTCAACCACTTCTGCTATGACAAAATATAAAAACTGAGAACTTCATGAAGAAAAGTGAGCTAGATCTAATGCTCTGTCTCCTCAGTTTCTTATCTTCCTAGAATTGGGTCTAGAAGCAGATGCTATAATCCCTGGTCTGCCTTACCCAAGCACACCCTAATACTGGAGAGAGAATCAGATGTAAGACACACAAAAAGGGAGCCCAGCAGGAAGATGCGGCAAAGTCAGGGGAAGCTTGGGTAATGTAAATACTACAAAATACCACTCCCTAAGCCAACTCTCCCCATGGATGCCAGGTATATTAGTAGGTACATAAGCCTCATGTTTAGGGAGAATGGTTTGTAGCTACTGATCTTACTATGTCAGCATAATAAAGGCCTTTGCTAAGAGTTAATTGTGTGTAATGACTTACTGTTAAGAAGCACATCAGTTAGTGCATGTGATCTACAGCGTTAGTAGAGAGGCTGCTAGTGATGAAATGGATAGACCACTGGGCCTGGAGTCAGAAAGACCTGAGTTCAAATCTAGCCTCAAATCCTAGCTATGTGACACTAGGCAAGTCATTTGTTTGCCTCAGTTTCCTCATCTGTAAAATGGGGATAATATTTTTTTAAATGGGGATAATAACAATAGTATCTACCTCACAGGGTTGTTGTAAGGATCAAATGAGGTATTTGTAAAGCACTTTATAAAATCTTAAAGTGCTACATAAATACTAGCTTTTATCAGTGCAGACACACAAAGTGAGCTCTGGAACCCAAGGTAGTTGCCGCCATGTAGAGGATCCAACCCACAAATGCCCATAGATGGTGTTACATGGTGTTTCAGGAATTAAATGCATTAAACACATGAAATCTTCTTCCCTGGACTCCATACAGTGACAGCTAATCAATCAACCAGCATTTCTTAAGCATGTACTATGAGTCAAGCAGTATGCTAGGTACTGGGGATATAAAGACCACGATGAATTATTTCTTTGTCCACAAGAAGCTTATAATCTAGCATAAAGACAAAAATCCTGCGGACACCTATAAGCAGATACAAAATAAACACAAAGTAAATAAAGGTAACTGGCGGAGAGGGGCAGTTAGAGGAAATCAAGAAAAGTTCCATTTAAAGGTGGTGCTTGAGCAGAACTTTGAAGAAAGTTGGGGATAAGAAAGGGGCAGAACAGGGCAGGAATGGTACATTCATTAAGTGTTTATTTACTATGTGCCAGGCTGTGTGGAATACATGA
This sequence comes from Gymnobelideus leadbeateri, assembly GCA_011680675.1. Taxonomy (NCBI): domain Eukaryota; kingdom Metazoa; phylum Chordata; class Mammalia; order Diprotodontia; family Petauridae; genus Gymnobelideus; species Gymnobelideus leadbeateri. The sequence continues at coordinate 346,884 of WOXC01004193.1, read as the reverse complement.
AGAGAAAAAGTAGTATGTAACATTCCTGGAAAGCTAGGGTCTAACCAAACTGTAATAGGCGTGAAGTGCTAAATAGGAATGTTCATTTTATAGTAAAAGAAATAGGGAGCCAGTGGAGCAGTATGGTCAGACCTCTGCTTTTTAGGAGCATCACTTTGGCAGTTGGGTTGAAGTTAGATTAGAGAAAATGCTAGAGGTTAATTAGGAGGCTACTGAAATGGGGCAGGTGAGAGGTGTTACAAGAGTGAAGAGTAGGGTAGGGGATGGCTGTGAGAGGTGTTCAAGACCAATGAATCAACAGAATTAAGATCTGGTAACCAAATGATAAGTGGAGAGAGGGAGAGAAGAGCCAAGAATGACGAAAAGGTTGTGAACCTAGGTAGCAAATGGATGAATGCCAAGTACCCTCAACAGAAACAGCAAAGTTAGGAAGAGTATTGGGTGTGTGTGTGTGTGTGTGTGTGTGTGTGTGTGTGTGTGTGTGTGTGTGTGGTTGTTGTGTGGGTGTGTGTAGTTGTTTTGGCCATGCTGAATTTGATATCTATAAAGCCTGGAGTCAGGAAGACCTGAGTTCATGTCCAGCCTCAGAAAAGTATTAGCTGTATGACTCTGGGCAAGTCACTTTACCTCCATCTGCCTTAATCCACAGGAGAAGGAAATGGCAAACTACTACAATATTGCTAAGAAAACCCCATGGACAGTACTGGTCCATAGGGTTAACAAAGAGTCAGATACAACTAAATCAACAACAACACAGCTAGTAATTGCCTAAGACAGACTTCAAACTCAGGTCTTCTTGACTTCAAGAACAAGGTAAAATTCAATTTATGCACACAAAACTTCACAGGGAAATGGCACCAAAACTGAATAGGATAGCCAGCTGGAAATGTCCAAGAGGCAGTTTGTTGATAGGGGACTGGAATTCAGAAGAGAGCTCGGAGTTGGATAGAGAGACCTGAAACTTATCTGTATAAAAATAATAACAAACCCAGGGTGTTAATGAGACCACCAAGGAAGTAAAGAGGTAATAACAATTAACTGTTATGTAGCACTTACTATGTTCCAGGCACTGTGCTAAGCACTTTACAACTGTTATCTCATTTGATCCTCAAAAGCCTAGGAGGAAAGTGCTATTATCCCCATTAAAGATACAGAAACTGAGCAAATTGAAGTTAAGTGATTCGTCTGGGATCACACAGCTCCAAAGTGTCTGAAGCCACATTTGAACTCAGATCTTCCTGACTCCAGGCTCACATGCTATCCACTGGGCCAACTACCTGTCAATATATTATTCTGGCAATTTGCCCAAGATCACCAAGTAAATGCTAGTTCAGAGTGAAGCATCTTCTGATCCCCTTTATTCACTGTCAAATATTCATATGTAGGACAAAACTCAAATCATGAAACCTCATGAGCTGGAAAAGACCCCAGAGGATATAGATTCTAGTTAACCCATACCTTATCAGAATGCTCTCTACATCTTATGTGTCAAGTGATCATCAAGCCTTTGCTTTTAAGGTTTCTAATGAAGGACAAGCCCAACACTTCCTAAGGTAGCCCACTGTACTTCTGGGTAGCTCTAGTAGTTGGAAAGATTTTCTGTACATTAAATCTAAGTCTGCCTTTCACAATTTCCAACCACTTGGAGTCTATTTTCTCTTTTATATGAAAGTAATTGAAATATTTATTTGAAGATAGTTATGGCCCCTTCTAAGTGTCCTCTTCTCTAGGCTAAACATCTCCAACCTCTCCAACTGATTATATGATCATAACATGGCATCATCTCAATGATTTCCATCACCCTTGTTTGTTTCAGCCCTGTCAGACTCTTGGTTACCACATTTTGGGATTTTCTTAGCAAGGATAGAGGAGTTGGTTTGCTATATTCTTTTCCAGCTCATTTTACAGATGAAGAAACTGAGGCAAACAAGGCCATGTGACTTGCTAGGGGTCACAAAGCTACTAAGTGTCTGAGGCCAGATTTGAACTTAGGTCTTCCCTACTCTAAGCCTGCACTCTTATCCACTGTACCCAACTGCCCACCTCTGGCCATTTTCAGGATTTCCTGTGATGTATATGAGATAAGTTTTTTGTAAAATCTAAAACATCTCAAGTTTTTGCTCCAGAAAATTTCAAACTATTTTATCATTTTGCTGTCCTTAACAAATTATTTATTAGAAATCAAAGTGAGCCCTCTAGTGGTACCGAGACTGAAAAAAAGTTTATCAGTGTGAAATCTCTTCAAAGGCCAATTTTTGCTTTTCACTTGCCACTATTGCTTATGCTTACTTTAAAGACATACCCTGGTCGTAGCTAACACTGACAATTCTCAAAACTACCTATCCTGCCCTAATTTTTCAGTGGACCTCCAATCACACGTCTCCAACTGCCTTTCAGACATCTCAAATTAGGTGTCCAGCAGACATTTGAAACTCGGTATGTCCTGAATAGAACTCATCATCTTTTCCTCTAAACTTCTCCCCCTCCTCACAACTATAAGAGGGCACCACCATCCTCCCAGTCCCTGAAGTTCTTAACCTAGGAGTTATTCTGATTCCTTACTATCTCTCATTCCTCACCCCATTCCTCCAATATTCAAGCTGCTGCCAAGGTCAGTCGATTTTACTTTTACAACAGCCCTTCTTTCCCCTGACACTGCCACCATTCTGGTACAGGCTCTTATCACCTTATGACTAGATTATTGCAACAGACTGTTGGTGGGTCTGCCTGCCTCAGAGTCTCTCCTCACTCTAATCCATCCTCCATTCAGATACTATAAAGTAATTTTCCTAAAGTGCAGGTCCAATTATATGACTGTTCTCTCAATAAAATGCAGTGGTTCCCTTTTACCTCCAGGATCAAATACAAAATGCTCAGTCTGGCATTCAAAGATCTTCTTTACCTAGCCTTCTCCTACCTTTCCAGTCAACGTGTACTCTGATCCAGTGAGTGACACTGGTCTCTTGGCTGTTCCACAAACAAGGCACTCCATCTCTTGGCTCCAGGCATTTTCTCTGGCAGTCCCCCATGCCCTCTACCCTCTTCTGTTCTAATTACTGACCTCCCTGGCTTCATTAGTTCCAACTAAAAATCTTACCTTCTACAGGAAGTCCTCTAAATTCTAGTGCTTTCCCTCTTTTAATTATTTCCTAATTATCCTATATTTGCATCTTGTCTGCCCCCATTAGACTGTGAGCTCCTTGAGGGCCAGGATTATCTTTAGCTTCTTTTTATATCCACAACACTTAGCATAGTGCCCACTACACAGCAGGTACTTAATAAAGGTTTATTGATTTCATTTGGAAAGACTATATTAAAGCATTCTTAAAATACCATCTTAACAGCCTCATTTTCTTGTATCAGAAATCGATGGCTGTTATACTCACAGAGAGCCCTCTTAAATTTACCAAGGATGAAAGACAAAACTATCTTTAATCTCTTGATCCCTACTGAAGGAGCAAACAGAATAAAGGTTTTGTCTCTAGAGGGCATGATGCTACAATCCAAAGAATGAAGACAGATGTTTTGCGTTTAACACCATAGTGGAATATAACACCACCTGATAAAGCAGATGGAGCAACTATGAAAGAAACTATTTAAACAATATATAAAACTTAAGAGTACTGCAAAAGCTAAGTTTTGAATTCTATCCAATATCAGTTCAAACTGTTTCTCCAATTGTAGCTTTAATATTTAAATTGATGAAGGAGAATAAAAATAAGATTAAAAAAAGAACTGGTTTGATTAATAAATCAAGGTAAAATTATTCTACCATAATCATAAAATCACAGAAATAAGATCATAGATTCAGAGCTAGAAGGGATCTCAAAAGTAATCAAATCCAATGTCTTTAATTTCCAGAAAAGGAAACTCAAGGTCACAGAGGTTGAGGGCTTCCTCCCCTATCCCCGGCCCCCAAAGTCACTGGACTATCAATACTTATACTTCAATGAAAGTAACAAAACCTTACTTAAAATATAAATTTTTACTTTCAAAATAAATCATCTGCTCCTTGTAACAGTGCAGAAGCTTTAGATAAAGACACCAAACTATAACCTCTAGAGCTTATCAGCAAGATAGGGTACAAAGAGCACTTCAATCAGGAAAACTGAGTTTGATACCTTTTGACCCACCCCCAAGGAGGTCAAAGATAGACGGAAAGACTATATATATATATATATATATAAATATTTTTGGCCCATATGCACAAAAATATTTATAGAAGCTCTTTTTGTGGTGGCAAAGAATTGGAAATCAAAGGGATGCCCATCAGTTGAGAAATGGCTAAACAAATTGTGGTCTCTGAACGTAATGGAATTCTATTGTGCTGTAAGAAATGAGGAGCAAATGGACTTCATACTAACCTGGAAAGATTTCTAAGAACTGATGCTGAGTGAGGGGAGCAGAACCAGGAGAACACTGTACACAATAACAGACACACTGTATCTATGATGACTAACTTTGACAGACTTTGTTCTTCTCAGCAATGCAAGGTTCTAAGACAACTCCAAAAGGTGCCTCATGATAGAAAAGGCTATCCACATCCAGAGAAAGAATTACAGAGTCTGAATGCAGACTGAAGCAAACTATTTGCTTTTTGTTTTGTTTCTTCTTTCCCATGGTTCATTCCATTGGTTATAATTCTTCTGTACAACTTGACTTTTGTGAGAATATGTTTAATGTGAAGGTATATGTAGAACCTATATTGGATACATGCTGTCCTGGGGAAGAGGGAGAGAAAATTTGCAACTCAAAAAACTTGTGGAACTGAATTGTTGTAAACTAAAAATAAATAAATTTAAAAGGAATGAAAACAAGTAACTGAGGAACATTTAACAAAATTAAAAATACAATACAACATAAAAAATATTTTATGGCAGAACCTCCAGTAGTTACAAACAACTGAAAATAAAGTGGATACACATCAGTGAAGCAGAGATGTCTCCTCAGAGCCTTAACATCATCAAGAGTCATCATAGGGGAGTCTAACAAAAGGCCTCTAGAAAGGCACCTAGGTGGCTCAGTGGATATAACATCAGGCTTGGAATGAGGAAGACCTGAGATCAAATCCAGTCTCAGACACCTATTAGCTGTGTGGCCGTAGACAAGTCACTTAATTTGTTTCAGAGTACGCAAAGGAATAGTTTTATGCAAAACAAATTCTAACCACAGAGTGTAAAACCCAAAAAGCAGTTTACAAGGAAAGAACATATGACTGCCCTTTGTGCAAGAGAAAAAGAGGGTAGTAGAAGTAGACTGTACCAAAACCAGATCACTAGTGCTGAGTACACTCCTCTCGTAACTCTCTTCTTTAATAAAGGAGTCACAAACTCATCAACACAACTAATTATAATTCCAGAGGTCTCAGACACAAATTTTTTGGTCATAGACAAAGTGAGAATTTATTTTACTCAACTATGCAAATTTGTTGCAAGTGTTTTGTTTCTTTTTTTTTAATTGGGAGTAGAGAAGAAGGTATTTAATCAATTAAAAAATAAAATTATGTTAAAAAAAAAGAGGGCATAAGCTGAATGGTGCTCAAATTAGAAGGGAAGCAGGTATATGGAGAAAAAAATCTTTGTAGAAAGTTTCCCTGATAAAGGTCTCATTTCTAAGATGTGTGCAGAGGGGATTCAAATTTATAAGACTCAATGCCATTCCCCAATTGATAAAGTCACAGGATATGAACATGCAGTTTTCAAAAGAAATGCAAAATGCAAGCCATCAATAACCATATAAAAAAATGTTCTAAATCACTAATAATCAGAGAAATGTAAATTAAAACCACCCTAAGGTTCTATCTCATACCCCTCTGATTAGCAAAGATGACAAAAACAGAAAATGACGAATTCTGGACAGGCTGCAGGAAAGCAGACACATTAATGCACTGCAGAGCTGTGAATTGATGCAGCCATTTTGAAAAGCAATTTGGAACTATGTCCAAAAATTTACTAATTGTGTATGCCCTTTGGCATAGCTGTACCACTACTAAGCCTATATTCTAAAGAGATAAAAGATAAGGAAAAGAACCCATATGCACAAAAATATTCATAGCAGCTCTTTTTAGTCACAAAGAACTGAAAACTAAGGGAGGAGGAAAGAAGATCAATTTAGGTAAGGATTGAACACAGTGTTATATAAATGAAATGTCATATCATTGAACCATGAGAAATGATGAAAGGCATAGTTTCAGAGTACCCTGGGAGGACCAGGTGAACTGGGAAGGGAAGCAAGCAGAATCAAGAGAACAATTTACAGGATAACAACACCATAAAGACAAACAACTTAGAAAGAATTCTGATCCATGGAATGTACTATCCTGGTATCAGAAGACTTAAGATGAAAAATGAAAAATCCTATTACCTAACAGAGGTAATGGATTCAAGATAAAGAATGAAGACATAGGGGCGGCTAGGTGGCACAGTGAGTAGAGCATCAGCCCTGGAGTCAAAAGGACCTGAGTTCGGATCACCTCAGACACTTAACACATACACAAAGACCTTTCCGTGTGACCTTGGGCAAGTTACTTAACCCCAACTGCCCTCCAAAAAACCCCCCAAAAAACAAACAAACAAACAAAAAGAATGAAGACATACATTTCTTAAAAATTAAATTTTATTTTATTTTCAAATGAAGATCCACCTTCTCTCCCTCACATCTCCCTCCCCCCATCCCCTCTTGAGAAAGGAAGAAAAACAAAATCCTTGTTACAAACATGTTATGAACAAGCACAACAAATTTCTGTTCGGGTCATAACCAAAAAATAATCTCAATTTGTGTTGAGACCATCATCTCTCTATCTAAAGGAGGCAGGTAAAATATTTCATCACAAGCATTCTGAAACTGTGGTTGATCTTTGTGTTGATTAGAGTGCCAAGGCTCTCAAAATAGTTTTTATTGACATATATTTTTACATGGCCATTGTGGAAATTTGTTTTACTTGATGATATATATATATTTTAGTTTTTCTAAAGAATATAGAATTTAGTTTTTCTTTTTTTGTGAGGAGGAAGGGAAATAAAATGCTTATTAATTGAAAAATTAAATTTTTTAAATATACTTTTTAAATGGGGATACTGAGGAGTGCTGAACATACCCAGCCCAAACTATGTATTCATGTGAAAGCTACTGGCAGAAACTTTAAACCCAAGTCACTGCTAAAACAGATGAATAAGTCATTTTTACTTCTCTGGGCCTCAATTTACTCAATTGTAAAATAATGAGATTAGATTAGAGCTGAAAACTTATTTTTAGCAGTAGATCAGTACCATTTACTAGTGATGTGAATATGCATGGGAAGACTTTTAATAAATATTTATGATTACTCATTTTATTTATAAGTAATAATAACTAGTCTATAGAGTACCTGGACCCAGAGTCAAGAAAGCCTGAATTAAAATTCAGCCTCAGGGGGTGGCTAGGTGGTGCAGTGAATAGAGCACCAGCCCTGGAGTCGGGTGGACCGGAGTTTAAATCCAGCCTCAGAAACTTAACACAAAACTAGCTGTGTGACCTTAGGCAAGTCACTTCGGCATCAGACACTTATTAGTAAACACTTATTAACATGTTTATCTTAGTTTTCCCATCAGTAAAATGGGGATAACAGTGACAGTATCTGCCTAATAAGGTTGATGTGAGGATCAGATGAAATAATATTTGTAAAGCACTTAGCCTATGCCTTCCCTTCCCTTCTCTCCCACCCACCTCCATGGCCTCAGGAGCTTTAGTGGTCTTTCAAACTTAGAATCTCAAAAAGAATACTTCAGCAATACCCTTTTTATCTCATATAGCAAAAAAAAAGAATTTGATTTACTCAGGATTTTGCTTAATATGTGCTTTCACAGAAGTGTTTTTCTCAATTCAAAAGAAATACTTTATACTGGATTACTTCTTTACCTCTCTGAACACTTTAGTATCTCAAATTTCAATTAGATTCAGCCAACTTTGTTAAGTATAGTATTTACATATAATCCTGTTCTCAAAACAAAGGATACAAAGATGAAAATGAGTCTTTCCTCAAGGAACTTACAATCTAAAAAGAAGACTACAATATCTACGAAAATAAGTATGACACAAGACAGAATGTGATAGCAGCAAAAATAGGATAGAGACAAAATGCTCTAGGTCTGTGCTGTGTAGGTACACCCTCCTTCCACCACCACCACCACCATCGATCACATGCCTTGTTTTCACCTGACAGTCAATCTTCTGGTGACAAAGGTTCTGGACCATTAGCTAGGAGAGACTGACAAGAAGTAGAGTCCTTTGCTGACTATAGTGCCTTCCAGAGCCTTCTAGAATCAAGGTTGAGGCACCAGAATTGTACCTATCACGTGCATGCCCCTTTGAAAAGTGAAATACTTTTGTGTATTAATTCATTTCTGTTTTTACCGTTATTTGCTCTCACTTCTGAATTACAAATTCCACTAAAGAGAGGTATTATCAACTCTAGACATACAAAAATTCCAGGAGCCTGTACTTAGCTCAGTTCCATGAATGAGAAGACTTTTAATAAATATTTAAAAATAACTAATTTCTTAGATGTACTTCAATTTTTCTGGATACGATTTACTAATTGTATATTATCAGAACACCACACAGGCAAAAACACTCACTCCAATTTTATCCTCATAACTTAGTAATGAATTAAAATTCAAAATTCATTCAAAATACATTTATTAAATATCTACTACTGTAGGACACAAATAGGATTTGGTCTCTGCATTCAAGTTTTTCAGTCTAATGAATGAGATGACTGAATTAAATAATAAAGGTACTAAAAAGTGCTAAGGTAGAATCGCTGTAAGAGAACAGGGGTTAACCATTCCAATTCTGTGAGAGCAGGGGTGGAAAAGGAAATTCCAAAGCCAAGAATACTCTGGGAAAAACAAAGCAAAACAAAACCCCTTCCTGATTTACTTAAAATTCAAAACTGGAAAGATCAGTTGCAAGTCCAGAAATTTCATAACTACATTTCCTTAATACTTCCAAATCCTTTCTGCTTGACTATTCTGAACTTTTTACCAAGAGAAAAAAAAGTCATAGGTGATGTCTGTAGGGCAACTTCCTATGGGACCAATGAAGAAAGAAAAAAGCTCCTACTCAACAGTTATCCCCAAGGGCTCCTTTATTTAACATGAATAGATCTGGAGCAAAGACTTTGGACCAAAGAAAGGGCAACTTGCCAAAAATTTGATGAAGATGATATGGCAGTGGTATTTTCCAAGCCCTGGTAAGGAAATCTGTAATCACCTTTCATATTTCAGAACTTCTAAGGAAAATAGATTTTTACTTTGAAGACAGTACAACAACTAGCCAGCTTTTCTCTCAAAATTAGCTTTTAAAAAATTCATAATATGACCAAGAATACCACCAGAGAAGTTTTGGGGGACTAATGCAAGTGGAATATTTCATATAATGTCAGATCACAGGATCACAGGTGTAGACATGAAAGACTGGTAACCAAGTTCAACTTCCTTATTCAGTTGACGTGTTGACTGATTTGTCAAACTGTTTTTTCTTTGTCTTTTTTTAAATCTTTGTTACAAAGTGGGAGGAAGGTAGACTATATTTGGAAATAAGTATGATATAAAAACAAAAGATTCAAAAAATCTCTAAAAACAGTCCTGGTGAATTCTAGGTACTCAAGAAAAGTCATGGCCACTCAAAGACACTAATACTCAACACACCTAGTATGTGCAAAACACTGGGAATACAATGGGAAAACATAGAACTATCTCTGCCCTCAGTGAGTTTATTATATCCTACAAAATACAAAATCATTTCAGGAGGTAGAGAACTGTAGGTGGGGGAGAAGAGAGTAGTGAAGGTAAGGAAAGTGGCATCTGAGCTGAGTTAAGCATCCTGAGAAGAGATAATACATTCCAGCTATGGGGGTCAAGGCTGTCAGGTGATGGCATGTCGAATGTGGGGGGCAATTCATTGTCTAGTGTGACTAGAACACAAAGTGTATAAAAGGGAATAATGCAAATAAGGATGGAAAGGTAGGAACCAGAATGTGAAGGGCTTTACACAATGAGCAGGAGAGTTTTTATTTTATCTTGGAGTCAATAGGTGACCTGGGGAGTGATACAATCAGAACTGCTCCCTTACACTGTTTTGGCAACTTCGAAGGATGAAATGGCAGAGAAGAACATAAAGGTAGAGAGGTGAATTAAGAGCTTGTTGCAATGCCCAGGCAAGGACCAAGAGCCTGAACCAAGATGGCAGCTATCCGACTATAGAGAAGAGGGCAGCTACAAGAAACATAGGTGCAAAATCAACAAGACTTGACTAATGATCAGAAATGGGGCTAGCAGTAAAGGAGGGAGAAGAGTCAAGTCAAGGTTCTATGTTACACTCTAATATTCCTTGCTCTTCTTTTTCTACTATAGTCTTTAAAAAAAAAAACTGAACCTGTGATTCCATCACTGTTAGTTTTCCAAGTAGTAACTTCCTCTGCCAACACAGATCATAGATCACAGATCTAGAGCTAAAAGGCACCTTAGAGGAAATCTAGTCCAACCTCATTTTACAGATAAAGAAACTAAAGCCCAGGGGCGGCTAGGTGGCGCAGTGAGTAGAGCGCTGGCCCTGGAGTCTGAAGGACCTGAGTTGGGATACGACCACAGACACTTCACACACACAAACAAAAACCTAGCCGTGTGACCTTGGGCAAGTTACTTAACCCCAATTGCCCTCCAAAAAAAAAAAAAAGAAAGAAACTAAAGCCCAGAGAATTTAAGTAATTTAAGTGACTTGCCCAAAGTGAAATTACTAAGAAGCAGAGATAAGATTTGAACTCAGGGCCATTAGTACCTTCTGAGCAATTCAAGTTTCAAGACAGCTGCCCAGGGTCACAAAGTCAAGTAGGTGACCAAGGTAAGATGTGATCCCTGACAACAAGACCACATCTCTATGATCTTATAATCATTTTTCTGCTTTCACTTTCAGAAGAATTACTTATACTGTATAGAACTGTATGACTATTTTGCATTTATCCTGCATTTTCTTATCTGGGAACATAGAAGTATCTTCCCAATAGAGCACGTAAGCACTTTCCTTTTGCTTTTACATTTTCCCCGATACTTACTTACCTGGCACAGTGTTGGGCACATAGTTGGGGGGGATGTTAATAAAAGCTTATTGTTTGTACATTAATCGTTTACATTAAAAGATGTGAACTTTTTTTTAAACAAATGCTTTATTAAAGATGTGAACTTCTGATAGTTTTTTTATGTTGCAATGACCTCATTTTCATCAAAACCTCTTCCTCTTGCTAATCTGAGCAAGAGTGATTATACTATCAATAATCTCTTCCTCATGAGGTTCTGTTGGTCTTACATAAAATTAATACCAAACACACAAGAAGTAGAACATATTATTTGAATAAACACTGGTCATAATCACTTTAAATGTATACTATTCATTAATATGCACAAATAAGTACAAATAAGTTCACTTTTACTCTGGAAATTCTGTATAATAAAAACAATTGTCCCCCAAGCATAGGAATCCTGTTCCTTTTAATGGGATATACCTAGACTAGTATTGTTTTATGTAAGTATTTCAAGAGCTCTTAATTTCATTAGCATGGCCTTTCTCCACAAGCAAAGAAAATCAGTTCCTTTACATCTTGTGGACAGCCCTTTCCACTATTACTGAAATAATTCATCAACTGAAGGCTAAGTCCCCAGAGATGAGTCTTTGAGAATAAAGTTAGACTGGTCCTAGGACAGATGTATACAAAGCATAATCAAAGCCTTTCCACCCTGAAAGGCCTTGCCAGAGCTTGTGATCCAGTAGTACAACCTTCAAAACCTCAGAATTACCTCCATATTACAATAAGGTATATGGAAGAAAAATCTATGTTATCAACAAGCATCAACCTACAGTGGAGTTTCCACAATTAAGACAAGGTTTGGTTAGTACCATTAAGTACCACATTACCTCAAACATAATAAGTGATTAATGTTTGTTGAATTGAACTGCAAAAATGACATAGGCTATAACAACATTATGCAATGCATGCCTGTGCAGGGCTTTTGCTGTAATGGTTATCTGTAGTCATAATTTGATCTATATACTGTGAATAATAACGGGAATAACAACAATAGCAGCTAGCATTTATACGGCACTTTAAGGTCAGCAAAACCCTTAAAAATATTATCTCATTTGATCCTCACAACTTTGCTATTACTAGGTGAGATTATGATTTCTACAAAAGCAAAAACTGCAGTGAATTTTACTTGCATTTTCAGAGATCAGGATTTACAGTTTACAGTAAACCTAAATGTAAAAAAAATGTTCTACTTGATATAAAGGTTAGACTCTGCCAACTTTCAACCCATGCCAAAGAGAGATGAAGTGAACCCTACATAATGCAGCAAGGTGATTAAAACTACTATGACAAGCTTTTGAAAGAAGTCACTTAACAGAACCCACTGGTTTTTTTTTTCTAGACAGCATACAATCTTGTAAAAACAGCTTGGAAAGGAACATGTTCTAATAATATTTACGTATTAAAGTATTTTATCTTTGACAGCCCCAGCTATTTGGTAGCATGATTTAAGATATTTTGTATTATAATGCTACCATATAAAGTAAAGTTACTGTGATTATCATGCAAAAATTGTTACTAATGGCTCTAGTCTTATATACAAATTTAGTAAATTAACTTTTACAGCTTTGTAGGGGGAGCCTACAAAGAAATTCTGGCTGTTGATTCTTTTAGAAAATAGTCTGAATGGCAGAATCAGTGGCTCTGCAAGATGACATCAGAAATGCATTAGGTCCCATGTAAAACCAGGGTCGTAGAAATGTGAAACCTTAGCTCACTGGCACTGGGAAGAGGGTCAATTAGCTATATAGAGCTAAGTTAGAAGGAAATTAGGTATTTAAGGAGTGAGCTAACTACTGGAAGGAGAGGAAGCACCCCTCAGTCACCCCAGAAAATAAGACTCAAGAACTAGATCATCGGCTTCCAGGCAGTCAAGAGGTTATTTGCCTCCAGCATGTAGCATGGGCAAAAGAGCATTTGAACCTGGAATAAGAAAACCCAAAGCAATAACCTAGAGTCTTCCTCTTCTCTATATAAAGAAATGAGACAATCTCTAAGGTCAATAACATCCTATGATTCTCGTTCCTATAGAAGTAGGTAAACAAACAATTAACCTAATGAAAAGTTAGATTTGGTCATATGTTAGGCAGAAGCATGGCACTTCATTTATTTATGGCACTATTTCAGTCCCTAGTCTGTCTATAAAGATCTTTTCATTAGAGTAATTAATCAACAGTCATTTACTAAGCATCTATTAGGTCAGGCATGTAAATACAGAAGGGAGCCAGTTCTTGCCCCCAAGCTTTATAAAATTTCTGGACTACCAGATTCCTCAGCATTTTTTACCTTGTAAATATTAAGCCGTTAAGTAAACTGTTGAACTAAACTGACCGATGAAGCTATAACCAAGTAAACTAAAGTGAAATGCAGCCACATGTATTTGGAAGAAGAGTGATTTTGGAGTCAGGTCCCTCAGTGTATGATTTAGATCAAGTCACTGAAAAGTCCCTGGATCTGTTTCCCCATCTGCAGGACATACAGATTTAAACTAGACAATGTCTTAGGTCCTTTCCCAGTTCTAAGTCGAAAGATCCAATCAGTTTAACTTATAATTTTCATGGTTATTTGGCTGCAATTTTGGGGAACACTTAATTAAGCCCTGCCTGTTAACTTAAGAAAACGCTTAACTTGAAACAAAGGTTAAAACTCAACGGCCTAACAGAGTTATACTTAAATATTAAAGTTGGAAGGGACATGGGTTTGCATTGAAGCAGAATCCTTGGATTCAAAGCTCAGCTCCGACACTTACTACATGACCCTGGGCAAGTTCTGGGCCTCGGGCTGGAGATGAGCTTATCTGACTTCCCTGCTGTATTGACCCTGTGCAAGTAATTTCAACTCTCCGGGAAAGCAATGGCACAGCTGTCAAGTGGAAAGAATACTGCCCATACTTCCTCCCCCATCCGGGGAAGACTTTGTAAACATCCTTAAGGAGCTACAGAAATTGGAGCCAAACCCCTGCATTTCGCAGCTGGAAAAGTGAGTCTTCGAACAACGTTATAAAACAGCCAGGGAGCCCCAGGAGCCGCCACGACTTCCGTGGCCTAGGAGCAGGGAACAAAGAGGGGGTCGGGCAGAGCCTCTTCTTCAGGAGACGCAGAGAGAGGGAAGGGAGGAAGGAAGGGGGTGTGTGCACGGCAGGTCCGAACCCCGCAAGTCCGTCCACCCACCCACCCTCCTTCCCCGCTCGCTCACCCGGCTCACGGTTGATCTCGATGTCGAAGTGGCACTGCGGCCGGTCCTGCGCCCCCATCGCGACAGAAGCGGCGACAGCGACAGCTGGCCCTGGGACAAGGGAGGAGAGGAGGAGGCTGGTTAAGAGGCGGCCGGGCCCAGGCACCGGCAGGGGAAGGGGAGGGGGAGAGGAGGGCGGGGCTCCCGGGAACGCGCGCGTGAGGCCGGAGGGGGGTGTCTCCGAGCTCCGGAGATCGCGACAGGCAAGGCCGAGGCCCCGACCGGCGCCTAGCGCCAGCCTGCCCGCAGGGATTAAAATGGGGACCGGGACAAGGAGGGACGGTCCTCACCTGGCGGCTCTTCAAGGGGCGGAAAAGAAAGAGCGGCCACCGCGACCGCAGCCGGACACCATGAACCTTTCCCCCCCTCCCACTCAGGCCCTGCCTCCCTCCTCAGCAGCCCCCTCCCCTTCAATGCCTTCCGCCCCCTTCACTCCCCCTGGCCTTTTGGCGTCGCCAAACAACGCGAGATCACTGCCAAAGGCCGCGAGAGCCCCTACGGCTAGGGAGGGGGAAGAACGGAAGAACGAGAAGAGTGAAGGGGGAGGGGAGGGGAAGGAAAGGGAAGGGGAGAGGGTCTGCTCTAGAGCGGGCCCTAAAGATCTTATGCCCTGTGAGGGAGGGGGAAAGAGGAAGGTTGGTGGTGGAAGCAGGGCATTCTGCGCACGCGTCCGTCCTCGCTTCCCTTTCGCCCCTCCTACATCTGGCCCTGTAAGCCCACCCCCTTTCTTCCGCCGCTTTTCTCAGTAGTATGGCGACTGGGACGGAGTCTGCGCAGTAGAGCACTTCCGCTTGGGGCTCTAAGGTTGGTGGAAATTGATCATAAAAGAAAGACCCGGGAAGGAAGTAGAGGAGGGAGGGAGGTTTCGTGATGTGTGATAAGGTGTTCTCTCACCCCAGCCATAGTAGTAACTATCTGGTAAATGCTTTCTTAATCATTTTAATCTGATCCGTTCTCCCCCATCCCCCAAAACTCCCCCTGTTATTACTCTTTCTCCAGGTCGTCAGAAAGTTTGGATTTTTAATCTGTTCACTGCTCTTAACGTGTGTAAAAGTTCTGTTGCTCAATTCGGAACTTAAAAGTGTAACCCCGCAAACGCTTTTTTAAAAAATTCTATTTGGTGTCATCATTATTTTACAGGGATTGTGTCTGAATCTCCCAGTACGCCATAGGTACCGACAAGAAATTTGGTTAAAGAAGACAAACAGTAATATACATTTACAACATTTATTATTCCCATAAAGCTAGCGACTTGTACAAGGAGCCAGGAGCTGAGTCCTGACTGATGAACAGATGAATCAGTAGACTTTTTATACATTTTAGAACCATCCCAACTCAGGGTGACTGTGTCACACAATTTTATGATCTCCATTTGTTACCATCTATTTGTGAGTAAGAAGTTCCTTGGTTGTAAATGCAAATTGACAACAAACAGAGCAAGGTCTATTTATATTTTATGGTCTCAAGATGTCTTGTTTTTCTCCCAGGATAAGGGGCAATCCTATCTTCAGCCTTATCTGGTCTCTGAAGTTGCTGACACAGAAGGCAAGGGAAAGCAATCTGTTTGATTAATTCAGACTTTGGCCAAAATATGATATTTAATGATCATCAGTACTTCATGTTGAATTTGTAAAAGTGTGTTGGACTTCTAGATGCTCTCCAAAGTCAATCAATTCTTGTTATACCACGTAAACCAGGACCTTAACGCCTCTCAAATTGCCTAGCAGACCTTGTGGGGAGCTGAAACACAGTAAAATCAGCCTCAGACACATAACACTTACTAGCCATGTGACCTTGGGCAAGTCACTTAACCCGAATTGCCCAGACTTCTCCCTTCCAAAAAGCAAAAATAAAATAAAAGTTACTGAAATATACAGTCTTGGAAATTTCAGCCCACAGGGCTTGATATTGATCCATAGGTGATTGCCTGAATATCCCAGGCTAACAACCAATCAATCAGTAAACATTGATTAAGTACCTACTATGTGTCAGGCACTTTGCTAAGCATTGGAGATATAAAAAAAGAGGTAAAATACAGCCCCTTGCCCTCAAGGAGCTCACAATCTAAAGAGGGAAACAAGATGGAGACTTATAGAAAGCAAGCCATATACAGAATAAGTAGGAAATAATTAAAAGGATAGGCATGGTTGGGGAAGGCTTCCTGTAAGGAGGTGGATTTTAGTTGGGACTTAAAGGAAGCCTGGGAGGTCAGTAGTCAAGAATGAAGGAGGGGTTGCTTTCCTGCCATGGGGGACAACCAGATAGAATCTCTGGAGGCAAGCTTCTTGTGCAACTACCTGCAGGCCAGAGTCACTGGATCAAAGAGTAGTGTTGGGATATAAGATGTAAGAAGATTGTAAAGGTAGGAAGGGGCTAGGTTATGAAAGGCTTTGAATGCCTGAAGGGGTGCTTGGGGTGTCTCTCTTTGTAAAATCAATTTATGAAACCAGTTTGTAAAATCACATTACCCCCACCCAGCCTCAAAGCATTAACTCTGCCCCTTCCCCCGACAGCACTCTGCCTAGCAACAATTCATGAACTGTTTAGCTCCCCTTAGTATAATGGCCAGCTGCACCTAAGAATCCTTCAATGCACAATCTATAAGTTAACTCCTCAGCCAATTATACACATCCTGAATCCCCATTAGCCTTAGTTCCCAACATCCATCTTGTTAAACATGACACTGATGGGTGGCAGACTAGACATTTCTCAGTCAGCCCTGACCCCTAGCTGACAGTGACAATTCAAGCCTAAAACCACACCTCCAGGTAGCCCCCACCTTGGGCTATTTCCCAGTGAATTATGGGTAATATGCCTGCTAAGTAGATGATAAAGTGGGTGTTCCTTTAAGCATTGACTATTCCTTAACTTCTACTCAATCCCACCCTTACCTTACTCAGTTATGCTAACTAGCATACTTGACATCTGATTTACTATTGTAATTCTTTATAAACTATACCTATGACTTCTTTAAGTTTACAGGCTCCCTAAGAACTCCTGCCCCTGTTAAGTGTAATAATAAACTTTTACAATCCTGACTTAAAAGATTGCTTGGGTCCTATGAATTCATTCCAGACTGCCCATTCAGGGACTTTGGTCATTGGAGCCCCTGAAACACCTATCCTTCCCTCGTAGTGCCAAACAGCATTTTGTATTTGCTCCTGGAGGCAATAGTCAATGGAGTTTATCTAGTAGGGTAGTAACATGATCCCACCTGCATTCTAGGAAACTCACATAATCGTCTAAATGGAGGATGGATTAGAGCGGTTAGAAATTCTCCAAGTCTGGCAGACCTACCACAGAGCTATGTCAGTAATCCAGAAGTAAGGTGATGAAGGCCTGCACCAGAATGGTGGCTGCTGTCAGAGGTGAAGGAGAGCTATAGGAGAGATGTTGCAAAGGGGAAATTGAAAGGCCTTGGCAACAGCTTGGATGTGAAGAGTAAGGGAGTGAGATATCCTGGATGACTCCTAGGTTGTGAGCCTAACCTAGGAGGATGGTGTTGCCCTCTACCATAAGAGAGAAGGTAGGAGTGGGGTGAGAGATTGGGGGAAGATAATGAGTTCAGTTTTGGGTGTGTTGAGTTTAAGATGTCAATTAAAGTTCCATAACAGTTTAATTTTCTTGTGACAAGACAAGAGTCCACCCAAGAAGGAGCATGTACACCACATTTGGTCATCAAACTAATATTCATTCCTTCCATAGGGTTTTTGTCTCATGTAAGCATCCTACTCTGTCAAAGTGCTATATAAATTATTTTTAGTATTACCTTCTGTTGCCTTGGCTACATGAATTCTACTTCTAGAGTTTACCGGCTAAATTAGAGAACTATACAGTATAAGAGATGGTCACCATTAGTAGAAGATTGAATGAAAAGTATCCTAAAGATGCTTACGTACACTTTCCATATTACTTAGACAATACTAAGATTTAGAGTTGTAAAAGACCTTAGAGATACAGCCACTGTGTTTCACAAATTATCAGATTTAAAACTAGAGATTATCTTCAAGATCTTCTAGCCTAAGTCACTTAACCCCAATTGCCCTCCAAAAACCAAAAAAAAAAAAAGTTCTTCTAGCCCAGGCCCTTCACTTTACAGACCATAAAATTTATCACAACTGACTTTAGAGATTATTCAGGGGTGGAGAGCCTTTGGCTTCAAGGCCATTTGTGGTCTTTTAACTGTTTCCAAGTTTTATAGAACAAATTATTTTATTAAAGAGATTCTGTGAAGTTTGGATTCAGTCAAAGGGCCACAGTTGAGGAACAAAGGGTCACATGTGGCCTTGAGGCTGAAGATTCTCCACTCCCGGATTATCTAGTCCAATATCTTTATTTTATAAATGACTGAGGCCCACAAAGGGAGATGGGCCACTCAAGGCCATATGTGTACCAATTATCTGAATTAAGGCTCTCTGACTCAAATGGAAAGCTCCACTGTAGCATGCCTGCCTTTTTGTACTATAATTCTCAAAAAGTGGAAGGGAATGATTCTTTTTGTCTCAGTATCTAATAAACTTAATTTTTAAAGAAAAATAAAGAAAACAAGCAGCTCAGAATTTACAGACTTTATAGCTAGACCTGCAAACTGAAAAAGATAACACAGTTAAGAAAGTGTCTGTAAAAAAGCTTGTTAAGCATTTCTGATAGTATTTTATAGAAAGATGAATTAAGCACACTTGTTAAAAGTAATAATTTGTCAACACAAATATTGTGTATCTAAGGAGCCACACTTGGTAGTTTTGTGCAATTAAAAATGAATCCTTGGGGCGGCTAGGTGGCGCAGTGAGTAGAGTGCCCTGGAGTCAGAAGGACCTGAGTTCTGATCTGGCCTCAGACACTTCACACACACACACACACACACACACACACACACACACACACACACACACACACACACACCCCTAGCCATGTAACCTTGGGCAAGTTACTTAACCCCAATTGCCCTCCAAAAGACAAAAAAAAAAAGAATCCTTTTCTAAATTCCCCACAACTATAGGCTTAAGATATTCCAAAAATAATGCATCAGGAAACCAAGCCAAGAAGAAAATAATCCTGTCTAAACAAATGACTTAGCAAAGAACTCTTGTAGAGTTTACTTTTACCTTTGTCTCCAAGTTATCTTTGTCCAGATATTCTTGTCTGCCTCTTCATTCTGTAAGTATGGCTGGATGCCTTTTCATCTTTTCAGTCAGTTCTAATCCTATATGCTATGTATCCCCTAAAGAAACAAGAGCCTATTATTCCACATCTACATTCTTTCCATATTTAGTATAGGGTGTAGTAGAAAGGAGAGCCTAACTGGTACAGGACTGACATCAGAATCAGCAAGACCTGGGTTCAAGTTCTTTCTCCAACACAAACTAACTGTGTGACTATAGGCAAGTCCCATAACCCCTAAGTGCACTATGCACCTTATTAGCAAACTATGGCCAGGGACCAGATGTCTGATTTCTTGTTTTTGTACAACCACCAGATAAAAATAAATTTTATATTTTCAAACAAAGTTTTATTGTATTTTTAAAAATATAAACACCATTCTTAGCTCCAGGTGGTAGTAGGCCAGATTTGGCCTTTGGATATAGTTTGCCACTGGTAGACTTAAATTGTAGATGAGTTACATATTTTCACTGGTGGAAGAATTTGATAGAAGTGAGACAGCTGCCCAGAGTCACCAACCCTCACTTTCTCTTCCAGGGTCATCAAAGTTCAGTGGCAAAACAAAAGTTGAGGCAATTGGCCTTAGCCTGGGGCGTAGGGCGTGACCTTGGCCTAAAAGATGGCCCAGTTTACCACCATAAAGCTATCAGTTTGGGACTGGAAGACCTTTAGTGTTCTAAGCCAGAATGGAAAACTATTGCTGTTTACACTCATTCTAAATCATAAAAATCTAAACAATGAGCCTGAGGCTTGGGTTGGGGGCTATTATTGGCTACTCTAAGAGAACCAGTGTTTTGGGTTTAAAGGCCTTGTCTCGTAGTTGCATTTGAAACACTATGTGGGTTTTTAAGCCTGTAAATTGTCCCAACTTTTTGAAAAAATATTATAAAAGTAAATAAATAAGGAGACATTAAAAAAATGTGTCACATGGTATACAAAGTGTCGACATATAATTTGTAGGTTGTCTGCCCACAAATAGAATTGAGTATATTTAACTAAAGCAAAATTAAAATTGACAAAGTATAGAATTAGAAGTCTGGAGTCTGAAATCTCAAATCCCCTACAATCTTTTAATACATTGAAAATTAAATTAACAATGGTTACTTTAAACCTCCCTAATGAAGTCCGGTTCCATTGCTCCTAGAAAATTCTGAAATTTAAACTCCCCCCTACATAATCTTCTGATCAGGTATTTCATAGGCACACCTGAATACTTTTCAGGGTAGGGATGGCAGAATTACTTTACACTGCCCTATTCTCAAAGTTTCATAGGGTAAAGGGGAAATTATCTCACTACTGTCCTACATCTAGCTAGCCAAACAGAAGGAAATTCTCCAGTCAAATGCTTCAGCAGGCTGATCACTGGCGGTTCCAATAATAGATGATGATGATGTGTACACCCCAAAACTGTGTGCAACAGAGATCCTTACCCAAATAATACTCAGAGGCTTCTCAAGGTAGGGAGCAGAAAAGAATGGTTTATTACAATCTCGAGAAAGGGCCTCCTTCCTGACAAATGGTCCGGGAGGAGAAGCAATTTACAAAAGGAAATGGGGAAGTTATAAAGCCCTAACTCAGAATTCTCCCCCACCCCACTTCTGACCCTTTTCTTCCATTGGCTAGAAGTCAGGTGCACAATCTAAGCCTGGCAATCTACCCCAAGTACGGGAACAAGGACACAGTGACCACCCCATGTGCATTTGAGAAAGCACTTCTGTCCTTATTTGGCATATCTTATGCTGAGGTGTCACTGAGGAGAGGGGTGACTCCCTGAGTTTTGAGCCCTTGTAAATCATGTGATTTCTAGTGAAGGGGAACTTGGGCCTATTTCCCAGGAAAAGCCTTACTAGATTTTATAGTCTGAGAAATTTTCACTCCTTTCACTAAATGATAATAATAAATATAGCTTTATGATTTACAAAGCACTTTACACATGTTAATTCATTTGGTTGTCTCAAGAACCCTGGGAGGTAGGTATTATTATTATCCCCAGTTTACAGATGAGGAACGTGAGGCCAATAATGGTCAGATGACTTGCCCAGGGTCACATAGCTAGGTTACAAATTCAGGTGCTATCTCTGGCATCTTCTAAGACACCCCACTGGAGCTAGGGGGTGGGATCCAATGAAGCCAAAGTAAGTGAGCCCCCTTTTTTTGGAGGGGGCGGGGTGTTTGTAATGAAAAACATCCAAAATTTAATCAAGAACACAGAGATCTCTTAGGATAGGAACAGGAATTTATTATCTTCCCCAGGTGAAGCAGGCAGTATTCCCCATAACTGATCATGAGGAAGAGGCATGTTACAAAAGGCAGAACAAGAATTTATACCCAATGGGGTCCCTTCTCCCATTGGCTGAGAGGTGGGCTCAAGTCTCAGCTAGAAAATCTTCCCCAATGGTAAACAACAAAGGAGACCGCCACCATGGCTTACAAAGAACAAGGATGCTGATTGACAACAAGGGAAAGACCAGGGAATGTCCCAAAGCCATGGAGAGGAGTGAGCTCGGCTGTCCCCACCCCCCCCACTGGCCAGGAGGAGTGGCCCGAAGAAGCAGGAAATCTGAAAGCCTCCAGAAAGGGCTTACTGCTGATTAACAGAAGAAGGAGTGGGGGAAGGGAGAGGGAAGTTCTGAGAAGTTCACTTCCCCTCCCAGACAGGGAGGGCAGGACAGTTGGGGTTAAGTGACTTGCCCAAGGTCACACAGCTAGTAAGTGTTAAGTGTCTGAGGATGGATTTGAACTCAGGTCCTCCTGACTCCAGGGTCAGTGCTCTATTTACTGCTCTACCTACCCACCCCCTCAGGGCTCTTTCTGCAAGCATATGTTACCTGGAGCTTGCAACCTCTCATGTTTCTTTAGTGTCCTGCTTCAGCATCTTTCAGCATGCAGACGCTCTTTCAAATATCCCCCTTAGAGGACACCATTGGAAAGACCTTGATCAAATGTTTTTTATGGTAAATAAAGGCAGCTCAACTTCATTTTCCTAACTTACTCTGGCTTCTAGAGGTAGGCAAGAAAATTCAGAAGAAGAGGAAAATGTGGCCATGTCAAAGTTCACATGGTTGCCCTTCAAATACTTGAAGCCAACTATCTTCACTTCCCCCCCACCGTAAGTCTCCTGTTCTCCAGGTTAAAAATGTGAAGGCTCAAAAGCAGCCTCAGAGTGGTGAGCCATAAACATTGAGCCCTTGTTTGCTTTCTCCAGTACTCAGCAAACACTCTGAAGTATCTGGAGTTTTCCCTAAAGAAAGAAGATAATTCAGGTATATTGTTAAAATCCATGATGCCCTTGGAAGCTACAGATGTGCTGTGATGTAACCTTTAGATGAACAGTCCTTTTCACTAAAGCCACAGAGTCCTGTTCCTCTTAGATACTCCAAAAGGTTGAAAACCTAAGTCAGTGGGTACTCCCTCCAGAATCACAATCCAGTGACATCTCGTCATCAGTGTCTCTTGTCCATGTCCTTACAAATTGTCTTCACTAGGGGCCGATAGGTGGTGCAGTGAATAAAACACTGGCCCTGGAGTCAGGAGGACCTGAGTTCAAATCCAGCCTCAGACACTTAACACTTACTAGCTGTGTGACCTTGGGCAAGTCACTTAACCCCACTTGCAAAAAAAGACCGTGGGCAAGTTACTTAACCCAAAAGCAAAAAACACCCCCCAAAACAAATTGTCTTCACTAGCAAAATTCATCCAAAAATTTGAAGGCCTTCCTTTAGGTCTCTTGACTTAATCAAGTGTTTTACTACCTCATCAGTCTACACTTGTTTACTGTTTGTCGTTGTTGTTTCATTGGTTTCCACTGTGTCTGACTGTTTTCTTCTCTAACTCATTTTACAGATAAGGAAACTGAGGCAAACAGGGTGAAGTGACTTGCCCAGGGTCACACAGCTTTGTAAGTGCCTGATGCCAGATTTTAATTCAGAAAGATGAGAATTCCTGACTCTAGGCTCTACACTCTATCTACTGTGCTACCTAGCTGCCCTAGACTCCAAGGGTCCTTATAACAAATAATAATAACAATAATAATAATAATGATGAATAATGAACATTTATATTGAACTTTAAGATTTGCAAAACACTTTATAAATATCTCATTTTATCCTCACAGAAACTGGGAGCTGTGGGCATCTAAATTATCCAGCCTGCAATAAAAGAGACTGAGGCTCTGAGCCAATGGCACTTTATTAAAGGGTCTGTGGCCCTCTCCAACAAAGTGGACCTCAGATCTTCCTCATAATCTGAGATGCCCCCCGCTTCCCATACCTTGTCTTTATAAGGTTTGATACCCAAATATGTAAAAGAGGCATGGCAAAATATAGAATCTCTTTGGTTGATAGGCCTCGCTCTTGAGGGCCAAAAATGACAAATTAACAGGGCGGGTCACAGGTTGGGTGAAGCATATGGTATCTCCACTGACTAAGAGTCATAAGATGGTCACAAGAGAGAATGGTCCAGAGGTACAGAAATAAATTGGGGGACTTTCCAAAGCATCAAGCCATTCCCGCTCCCCCGCCCCCATGCTGGGTCTGGACATGGAACTGGAGCAAACCAGGATGGAGAGATCTTTGTCAGCATTCTTGTGGTTGCACCTCATGAGCCTCATAACTCAGTAAACAAGTAGTGAACATTACATTAACGTTTGGGCCCACTTTAAGAGCCTATCTGCCCCATGTGATTTATGTGGAATATCAAAATGATTAATTCTGATTGGAATAGAGTAGGGATCCCAGGGAATTCTTTCTCATAGAGCTAGGTACTATTATTATCCCCATTTCACAGTCAAGGAAACTGAGGCAAACAGAGGTGAATGACTTGCCCAGAGTCACACACCTAGAATGTTTCTGAGACTGAATCTTGGTTCTTTCTGATTTCAGGTACAGTGCTCTGAGATACCGACGTACCTTATCCCAGTTCCTACTACTACTTGCCAGTTGACTCCTCAGGGTTCTAGGGGCTTTGAGGAACTGTAGTGTATGTAGTGTATTCTATCAGTTTAAGCCCCCCTTCTGTTATATTCTCCCCCTACCAATAACTACCCACCATTAGTATCTCCCTTATGTCATTGTTTAACCTCATTATCAATTTAACCAGTTAACATCAAATGGCTTTTTACAAAGGAATATTACTGAAAAGAAGTATCGAGAACAGAAGTCCAAGGTCATCTCCCCTATCACCTGGGCATACTCTCCACTGAACTTCCTAGACCTCTGGGGAGAACAGGCCCAGATCTAAGGTAGAGGCTACAAAGCATTCACCCAACCAAGTTCACTTATTAATGTGGTCCGGCTGCTCCATAGGTTGTTTCCTTGCTGCAAGAAACGGCATCTCTGCTACTGGCTTGATCCACTGCTATGCTGAGTCAAGAAGGTCCTTCCTTGACACTGGTGCTTTATTGGGCTCAACTATTGGCAAACTCCAGTATGGACTCCAGCTCCTGGGACTCTGGAAGCTGACTCTTGCAACCTTTCAAAGCTCACAAGGTCACCAATACTCCTTCATCTAACAGCAAGAAGGGACAGAATCCACATAAATGGCAATAGCAAGGACATCCAATCACAGGCCATGGCCTACGTAGGGAGATAAAGGTCCGAGGCCTCTCTCTCCACCTGAAGGTTTACAGTATTTAGTCCTCACTGGAATGCAGCCAGGAAGACTGAGACAGAGACGGAGATAAACTCACTTGGTCATTTAGTGTCTTTTTTGTGAATGGTACCCAGTTTAGCAAGTGATCAGTAGACTTGTCTTCCCCATTTGGTGAGTGGACAGGAAATAGTCATACATAAAACCTGTACTTGTTCTGAAGTATGTCACCAAATATCCACATGGATCTCCTGCACAATGCTTGTAGGCCTGGGTTCTCTTTGGCCAGGTGTGGTGATTAAAAAAGTTTGAGAGACATAATTTCTGGGTAATTTAATCATTTTATTAATAATGTTTTATATTATATTAGTGATGTTATATACTTATAATATATACTTATATACTTATGCCCATAAGTATATATTTTAATAAAAGGACGGTCATTTGGCTATCTCTCTCTTAATCCAAAGACAATCATGGCAGCAGGCTCAAGGTTTATATACTCATTGGGAAAAGGGTGTTCCCAAAGGTGATGGATTGGTTAACAACAGTTGGTTAACAATTAATGAGAGAATGAATATTACAATGAGGAACTGGACCTGAACTTCTGATTATGTCATTTACTTCTAAGTTACCCCCTGCCTTGGCACCCTATTCAAAGAATCTGTCCCCACCCAAATCTGAGTAAAGTACAGCTTTGCCATGTGAGTGGGGTCTAGATAGAAGAGGAGGTTAGCTCAACCTTCAGAGACTGAGGTCTTGAAATGAGGATAGAAAAGGGGGAAATCTGAATCTCCCCAAATCATTGGTTATTAATGATCATTTCTCTCACAGTTCTCTGTCAGATAAGCATTCCTCTACTGTCTTCATCATGCAAATGCCATTCTTTGCATTGTGCACAAAGCTAAATGTGCACATTACTACCTATCATGTTCTTTCCACTACACAAGGTACCTTAGAATCAGCAGACCTCAGAGGCTCTCCTAGGCATGAACCAGAGAAACTACCACTTACTGCCTGTGGAACCATGAGCAGTTTTGGAATCTCTTAAATCTCAATTTCCTTTTCTACAAAACAGGGATAATAATAACTCTCTTAGCTGTCTCACAGGGTTGTGAGAATAAAATAAAATTACATGTATAAAACTGCTTTGAAAAGCACAAGTTTAGGGGCGGCTAGGTGGTGCAGTGAATAGAGCACAGCCCTGGAGTCAGGAGGACCTGTGTTCAAATCCGGCCTCAGACACTTAACACGAAAACTAGTGGTGTAACCTTGGGCAAGTCACTTAACCCCAATTGCCCTCCAAAAAGCAAAATAATAATAATAATAATTTTAAAATGGAGACAAGAATTTTTTAAAAACCAATGGAAAAGCAAAGCACAAGTTTAGGAGAAAACATAGCAGAACCTAATCCTGAAACGTTCCTCAGAAACCCGACTTCCAAACTGACTGTCTTTCTAAGAACTTTGACCGGGCTTTCTTTATCTGTTGGGCAAATTCTACGTAAGGAGGGGAATGAAGGATAAGTATTTATTATTGTGTGTCAGGCACCAAGCCAAACACTTTACAAATACCTCACCTGATCATCACAATAACCCTGGGAGGTAGATGCTGCTATTATCCCCATTTAACAGTTGAAGAAATTGAGTAGGGCTTGGCCCAGGGACTCAGACCTAACTTCTGAGGTCAGATTTGAACTGACAGCTTCCTGACTACAGGCCCAGCAATCTAAACAATATAACCACTTAGCAGCTATGAGATAATTCTTGCCCCCTTTCACTTTTGTGATTCTGCCTTTAATTAGACAGAACCACTTCCTCTCATTAGTGGAAAAACAAACAATTGAGAAAGTTGGCAAATAAACAAACAAAAGGATGGGAATCTGCTAAACAGATTTAAGTGTGCCCTCGAGGCCCCCAAACTGCTCTGGCACTCCTACTCAAGTTTGATGTACTTATTCTGGGCTAGCATTTGGATAGAAGGTCTGAGTCTCCATCCAATGATGGCCAGACCAAGCCAGAAGCACATGAAATTAGAGTAGAAAACATTTAATTAGAGGAGGTTATTAAGGTAAATAGCAAGAAATCATACGAGCACAGACATAGAGGAGGAGGCACACTCTTCCACATATCATCACATAGCTAAAGTGAAAGGTGATACTTGCTGCACAACCCCCTCTCCTAGGATGTGTCCCAGAGCAGTAAAGCTCTGCACCATTGTAATGGTTTACTTCACCTTCAAAGTTTCTGCTTCCTACCTAACAGGGCTTCAAGAAGAAAATTGTTTGGGAGCTATAGAAATCATCAGTCTCCTTACCTGAACCTGTCTTAGCAACAAACCGTCTCCCCACCACCACCCCTGCCCCCCCCAGCTAGATTCCTATTCTAGATAAGTATGAGTTACAGATTACTGATTAGTGCTGCCATATACAGTTGGATGCCATTCTGGTGGGGGTGGGGTGGGGAGGAGCCTCCTAAGGTTTACAGAATGAGTGACCCTTTGCTGCCAAGTCTTCATTGAGCTGCTGTGTGCTATTTGCTAGAGCTTTCTTCAATTTCTGGGGCTTCTCCTTTCTCAAAGGGAAGGTTATCACTCTTTCACTTTTTTGTTGAACTGCCCTTATCCAAAAAGAGTCTTGAACTGATGTGTGTGTATACATATACAGAGAGAGATGTAGGTATATGTATGTATATACACATACATATCTATCTACATCTATCTATCTATCTATCTATCTATCTATCTATCTATCTATGTCATCAGCTTTTTTTATGAGTCAGGTCCACAGCCATATAGTATAGCAAAGGGCCCTTCAGGTCCAAGTCTTCCTTTCTTTTTTTTTTCTTTTGGAGGCAATCTGGAGCTGAATGACTTGCCCAGGGTCATACAGTTAGTAAGTTTCTGAGGGTGGATTTGAAGTCAGGTCCTCCTAACTCTAGGGCCAGTGCTCTATCACTGTACTGACTAGCTACCCCCAAATCTTTCTTTTTTACAACCTCACTAAGCTTCTTCTCCCTCTACCCAGTAATACTTTTCCCACATCCAGTTCATATTTAAGTGTGGGGTAAGTCAATTCCTTTCAAATTTCATCATACTCTTCAAAACTAGTGCCAGAGCCATGCAGATTATCATGGAGCTTAATTTAGCAGCTTAGAGATGGAGACCTTTGCCCCCATTACTGCAGTTATATAAAGATGACCAACATGACAATTTATGGAAATCAAAAGGATGCCTGTCAATTGGGGGATGTCTAAACAAGCTGTGGTATAAGATTGTAATGGATTATTATTATGCTATAAGAAATAACAAGCAGGATGGTTTCAGAAAAACCAGAAAAGACTTGCATGAGCTGATGCATAGTGAAATAAACAGAATCAGGAGAATGTTGTACCCAGTAACATCAATATTATTTGATGAAGAACTGAATAACTTAATTAGTCTCAGCAATACAATGATCTAACACAATCTGAAAGAACTAATGATGAAGCATACTATCTGCCTCTAGGGAAAGAATTGATATTGATTGAATATAGACTGGAGAAGGCTATTTTTCACTTTCTTTCATTTTTTCTTTTATTTGAGTCTTCTTATACAAAATGACTAATATGGAAATGTTTTACAAAATTGCACTCGTACAACCTATTTCTGATTGTTTGCTGTCTTGGAGGAGCGGGAAATGGGGGAGAGGAAAGAGGGATAGAATTTGGGACTCAAAGCTTTAAATAAAAATGATAAAAATTGGGGAAAAATATAACAATTGAGTGCTGAGTCCAGATTTGGACTGATGTGGTAGTCAGAGACTGAGGCTCTTATCCTGGTTCAATCACTAATTAGGTTTGTAATGCAAGTCATTTAATCACTTAAAATCCCATCCCTTCTCTGAACTCTAGTTTCCCCATCTTTAAAACAAGAGGGATGAGATTAGATGGTCTCTAAGGATCCTATTTGCTCTGACATTCTATATTTCAAGATCTCTTCCAGCTTTGAAATTTTGTAGCCTATGGTCCAACAGCTCTTCTAATACTAAAGCCTATGCTCCTTTAAGAAATAGATGCAGGTGCCATTGACCTCTTGAGTCATGAGCTTGGGACAGCTAGGCAGCTAGGTGATATAGTAGATAGAATACTGGCCCTGGAGTCAGGAGGACCTGAGTTCAAATACTGCCTCAGATACTTATTAGTTGTGTGACCCTGGGCAAGTCACTTAACTCTCTAGTCTGCTAATTCTAGTTCCAGAGTCTTCTTGAATTCCATCTTGAAATAGGTCCCAGCTTCCTGGACAACTTCTGTAGCCAATCATGCCAACAGCATGGGCCTGAACCTATAGCTTCTGACTATACCAATAAGCAAGCCATGCCACTGAAGGGCAATAAACCACAGGCTTCCACAAATGGGAAGGATCAAATTTTTTTAAAATTCATGTGATTGAGAAGTTCCTTGGAGATGCATCCTGGGCTGCATATGGGTTAGCCAAGTAGCACATCAAAGGAGAACTGCACAGTGGAATCACTGGAGCCTCAAAAACACACTGTCCTTGGGCAGCAGCCAGAGAATCTGCCAGCAGGGCAGCCCGGGGAGAATAAGATGATCATGTCTTTGTCCTCTTGAGATCTGCCGTTATGAGGATTTGTTTTCTTGTGAGAATCTGGATAAACTGGAGATGATCTTCATTAAGAGGGATTGGGAAGGCTTCTTATAGAAGGTGGAACTTTAGCTGAGGTTTGAAGAAAGCCTTGGAAACTAGGGAAGGAAGGGAGAGAGCAGGTAGGAGGGAGTTCCAGGCATGGGGGAAAGTAGGTGGAAAAACGTGATAGAAAAAGTTGGGAGATGGAGTGTTTTGTCCAAGGAGTCCAATGTGACTAGATCACAGAGTGAAGGGGTAAGGTTTAATAAGATTGGAACATTGGGAAGGGGCCAAGTTATGGAGGGTTTTATGAGCCAAGCAGAGAATTTTATATTTGATCCTAGAAGCAAAGGGAAACAAATAGAGTTGATTGGATAGAGGGCATGATCAGACCTAGACTCTAGGAAGGTCACTTTGACAGCTGCTTGGAAGATGAGCTGTAGTGGGGAGAGATTTGGAGAAGGGAGACAGATCAACAAGCTATTGCAACAGTCCAGGTGTGGGATGATAAGGGACTTCATGAGGGTGGTGTCAATGTAGGAGAGAAGGGGCCATAGATGAGATATGTTGAGAAGGTAGAAACAACAGGACTTGGCAATTGATTGAATATGGGAGGGTTAGAGAGAGTGATACCTTGGTTGTGAGCTCAGATGACTGGTCACAGTATTTGGGAAGTTGGAAGAGAGGGGCATGGGAAGAAAGACACTGAGTTCAGATTTGGACATGTTGAGATTAAGGTGCCTACAGGACATCTAGTTCAAGTTATCCGAAGAGCAGTTGGACACGTATGATTAGAGGTCAGTGGTGAGATCAGAGCTGGATAAGCAGATCTGAGAATCATCATCACAGAGATAATTGAATCCATGGGAGCTGATGAGATCCTCAAGTGAAACTGTACAGAAGAAATACCAGGAGAGAACCAGGTGTGACCTGG
This sequence comes from Gymnobelideus leadbeateri, assembly GCA_011680675.1. NCBI lineage: Eukaryota > Metazoa > Chordata > Mammalia > Diprotodontia > Petauridae > Gymnobelideus > Gymnobelideus leadbeateri. Next base: position 316,228 of record WOXC01004193.1, on the reverse strand, counting down.
GTGAAGATAGAGAGGAAAGTAAGGAGGAGCCATCAGATAGGCAGGAGGAAAACCAGGAGAGAGTGGTTCCAAAAACCAAAAACAGAGCAGAGAATCAAGGACAAGAGGGTGGTTAACAATGTCAAAGGTCAAGAGAGATGCAGATTGAGGAAAAAGGTCACTGGAGTTGGCGATTAAGAGATCATTGCTAACTTTGGAGAGGACAGTTTTAGTTGATGAGTTTGGAAGCCAGACTGCAGGGTGAAGAAGAGAGAGAGAGGAAAGGAAGTAGAGACATACCTTGTAGACAGCCTACTCAAAGAGTTTAGCTACTAAAAGGAGAAGGTGGAGAGAATGACAGCTAGCAGGGAGGGATGGATCCAGTGAGGTTTTTTTTAAGGTTGAGGGAGCCATGGCCTTGTTTGGACAGAGTAGGGAAGCAGCCAAAAGACAGATGAGGAAACTGAGGCTGGAAGAGGTCCTAGGGTTACACAGCTAGTAAATGGCTGAGGTAGAATTCAAACCCAGGTCTCTTCAACTCTTAGTCCAAGACTCTGTGTCACCTGGGGGCCATGAACTGTTTTAATACCTTTTTCTGGCTATTCTAGGTTAGACTTATTGCAACTATGCCTCATTTTATGTGATCCATATTGTTTCTAAAAGATTACATCTAAATTACATTTATTGTTAGTAATGGCAGTGAAAATAATTCTTATTTTTGCATTGTTGTCCTGGCCTTTCAGTCGTGTCAGATTCTTCATGGCTCCCTTTGAGGTTTTCTTGGCAGAAATGCTAGAATGTTTAGCCATTTCCTCCTCCAGCTCATTTTCCAGATGAGGAAACTGAGGCAATTAAGACTAAGTAACTTGCCCGGGTCACCAAACTAGAAAGTGTCTGAAGTCAGATTTGAATAGCATTTTAAAGTTAAGTGTTTTCCTCCCAACCCAGGCATGGGGAACCTGCAATCTTATGGCCGCCTGTGGCCTTCTAAATCCTTATGTTTGGCCTTTTGACTGAATCCAAATTTTACGGAACAAATCAGTCCAGCTGGTTTGAGCTGGCTCTAGCATACTCCTTTTCTCAGTGGGATGTAGTTTTTAGTTGCTACCTAGCATCCAATCATGTGTATAAAAAAGGGCCTGAAAGCTGCCTGCCTAGATCTTTGTGTATATTCCAGAAAGCATTCTCAACTCTCAAGGCCTTGCTGATTTCTTCTCATAATATCTTAGAGTTGAAAATGTAAAGAAAATAACCATTCAGTATTTCATAAATTTATTAAAATTGTCAGTTTCCCTAACTGGGGTCAGATTTTTTTTTAAAGTAATTGGGGTTAAGTAACTTGCTCAAGGTTACATGGCTAGTCATTATTCATGTGTGGGTGCTCATTTTCTGAGGCCGGATTTTGATCTAGGGTCATCCCAACTCTGAGGCCAGCGCTCTTAATCACTGCGCCACCTAGCCACCCCTTTAGGGCAATTGGGGTTAAGTAACTTGCCCAAGGTCACATGGCTAGGTTTTTTTTTGTGTGTGTGGGGGGGGGTTAAGTGTCTTAGCCCGGCTCCGAACTCAGGTCCTTCTGACTCCAGGGCCGGCACTTTACTCACTGCACCATCTAGCTGCCCCATGGGGTCAGATTTTTAAAAGATACAACATTAAAACTCCTGGTTGCTTCATAACTCCTGATGAAACTTTGAAGACCTTCCCTTCCCCCTTTTGGGCTTTGGCTGACTTTCAAAGTTGGGGTGGGGGTTGGGGAGACAAGGAGGAAGTTGTCTCGACAATAACAAGCGCTTACTGTCTTGGTAAGCAAGTTGTCAGAGGATTCAAGGCCAGAAGCCTCTGACTGGATGCCAACAATTCCTTCTGATGTCTCTGGCATCCAGGTAGCTTGACCTGGATGACCTCCTGGATGTTCAGGCATTGCCAGTCCCACCCCATCAATACCCAAGAGATAGAGGAGGGTCACAAGTCCCAAATTGTATTTTACAAGCAGAATGACACCCTCAACTCCTCCAATTTCTGAAGGCAGACTCAATGTCCCTATGGTCTCTCTCTGTCTCTCTTTCTCTCTCTCAACCTGAAGTATGTCCACTGTGAAGTCTATAAAGCAGGTTTCTCTTGATTCTAAGTGTCCCACATAAAAGATAACCTTGAGACAACTCTGTTTACATGAATAGTTCCAGGCAATTTACTCTAAGCCCCTTCCATTTGCTATCTTTGTTTGGCACCTTTTAAATTCCAGGAAATTGCAGAGGAGGACCTAAGCTGTTTCAAACACAAATTACATAAGAATGAATAATCTCATAGATTAAGGTACTAAAGTGGTTGAAGTCAATAGGATAGAAAAAGTCCCAAGACCGGAAAGGCCAGCTTTTGTGGAAGGGAACCATTTAAATAGATTCAAGAGATACCGTATCTCCATGACACCATTTGAAGTGAAAATAGGAATGATGAGGTCAGGAGATTTCAGGCTAGAAGAAATCTTAGAAATCATCTCTTCCTTTACCCTTCCCCCGCCCTTTTTTAAGTAATTGGGGCTAAGTAACTTGCTCAAGGTTACACAGCCAGTTATTTTTGTGTGGGTGTTAAGTATGAGGCCTGAACCAATCCCTGGTCCTGTGCCACCTAGCCGCCCCCTCCCTCTTTTTTAATAGAGCAAGAAACGGCTCCCCAGAAAGGGATAGTTACTTAGATGAGGGCTACCCTGCCAAGAAGGGGCAGAACCTGGATTCAAACTTAGGCTTTCGATTCCAGGCCCTCCAGGACTTTTTCCACCATTGCCACAGTCAGAATTTGGATTGACCTAGCAATTTCTCTGTGCCTACAAGTTCTCTGTGTGGGATTTGTCACTTCTACAAGCTCCACTCCAAGCAGTTTTGAGTGAATATGTCAGGGATCCAAAAAAAGGATGTTGGATACTTGATTCAAATGATGAGCACTGAAGCCTCTTCCTACTCAGAATCTGTGATTTTCTAAGTCTCCTCCAAGATGCTTCTAGCTTGTTAAGGAAGAATCGATTGGCTGCACAGGCCAGAGACAGGTGGCAGGCAACTCCATCACCAGGACATTCTATTGTGTTAGACCATATAAAAGAAGTGGATTTTAAGCTGTGACTTCATATGTGTGCTTGCATTATTTATCCCCATTGTACTATGGGCAGCTATTTCCCAAAATGGAGCCCTCCAGGGCAATTTCAAGTACCCATAAAGAAGAGAGTTCTCATTCTTCAAATGAAGGCTCAGGCATCAGGATCCCATGATTTGCACTTGAATCCAAGGATCGCATCTTGGAGATGTAAACTTAAAAAGTGAGATATGGCAGTAAATAGTTAGGGAGCCCAAGAGAAAGGAAACTAAACCCTAGGGTCTTCTTTAGCTGCTATAGGCAGAGAACCAAACTGGAACAGTTTGATATTGTGAGACATGTGGTCAGTTGAACAGAAATAATGTCAATGCTGAGGCACACACCAATCATGTATGCTCAGGGTCCAAATTCTATTGAAGACAAAGACTGAGAAGATCCACTCCACACAGAAGGAGAGCCAGAGCCAGGGCGATGCCAGCTCCAAGGAGCCAAGCATAGAGAACATGCTAAAAGGAGAAGGAATACAAGCAACTCCTCCCACACCCTGTCAAACCGTAGACAGGATAGAGAGAGAGAGAGAGAGATTTCTACTCTGGCTTAAATTTACCCCCGGGGCTTTTAGGAGACTGTACTAACCTGTGTATGGGCTTCAGAGAATGGCTCTCTTTCCCATTTATTTCTTCCTTGTTATTTACATTCTCTATGTTTTAATTAAATACTTTTCTTTTGGATTTGTGACTCTCACATCGTCTATGAATAGAGAATGTTTCACCAGTGGGAGTTTTGGATGTGATTTACATAATCGATTACCCAAAATACTAGCTGTGGAACTTAGGAAAAAGTAGCAGGGAGTTCCAGAAAAAAGAGTCTTTTCCTTTTGTTTCATCCCACAGAAAATTCAGAAAACACATCAAGAATATGCAGCAGTCCAAGAGCAATTAATACAATTCTCCCTCCCTGGTGACATATCTTTATTCCTTTACAATCCTTCAGACTCAAAGCATCACCCGTGGTTTAAATTCTTCTCAGAAAGGAAACTAAATTTAGGGTTGCTAGAGTGGACAACTCTCACATTTCTGATAAGTTCCTTCATCACCCCAAGGGCTCCATAAAGGGTACTAGTCTTACATTTCTACCCTAAGAGCTTAGAATTCATTTGGAAGGAAAATGAAGTTGGAGTATCTTGGGAGGCCACCCCCTTCCCACTGCACTCATGCTCTCCAAATAACTCACAGTGGTTAATGGATGGCAAACCTCAGGACTTTTGCTGTCCCATATCATAGTTGAGTCCTTTGCTCCCCCTTTATCTTCAAAGCCATTCGTGTGATCCTGTTTTCAAGAAGCTAGAGCTTTTCCTCTCACTAGATGACTGAAATCTAGGGATCCTCTTGTCTCCAAGATGTCCAGGGTGTACTGTACAAGTGCGCCTTCTTTATTTTCTCTAGAAGACTAGATTGCAGAATTCTCAAACTTGAGGTTGCTGGCGAGGCAGTCTCTAGGAATGAAGATGTTATCTGAGAAATATCCCCTTTTCTTTTCAAGAAGATGGATCCCCAAACAGCCCTCCAGAAGGTTGGGGTTCTGGACTTCTTACCATTCAACAACATGGTTCCTCTTTCCATGATTGCCATCTCTTGGGCTAACAGGTTACACTATTTCCTTTCCATGGCTGGGGCCAGGAACTCAGGATCCAAGAGCTGATTTCTCTGACTACAATGTTCCTGTGCTCTGAGGCAGTCAGCATCAGTCCCTGGAAGGCAGGCTCTGCCCACAAAGGTTTCCCCCACCCCATCCTTACTCCTGGTCCTACATAGGTCTGTTCTTAGCTCTTCTGCTCTTTGGTCTCAGAGCCAGAGGTCTCAGGGAAACTTCAGGTGAACCTCTTGTTACACCTATATTAATATGGCAGTCAACTAATGATTAAATGAGTGTACATAGTATTTGGTCAATATTTATTTAGGGAGCACCTCTTTATATGCCCTAGACTGAACTAGAAACTTTAGGGAATATAATGTGGGAATATTCCTAATTAACACCTCTAGATCTGAGCTCACTTCTCAGTTTTCAGTCCTGAATCTTCAACTCAATTGCAACTGAACAATTGCAATTATTCGTCCTGACATTTCTCAAAATTAGCATGTCTTTAGCAACTGGCTAAGGGCCTTGCTCATTTTAGGCATTTAACAAGTATTTGCTGTTGTGCATTGAATTCAGAAGCAGCATGATGTAATACAATAGAACACTGGATTTAGGGTCAGAAGACCTGGGTTTAAATACTACTTATGCTCTCCATTACCTTTGGAAGCTACCTAACAGCTACAGGTCTCAGCCCTTGAATAAAATGGGGGCATGGACCAGATAATCTTAGAACACCCCTTGCTCCCCACTGACGCTTTTTTTTTTTCTTGAGATAGTTAGGGTTAAGCAGCTTGCCCAGAGTCACACAGGTAGTAAGTGTCTGAGATCACACTTGGACTCAGGTCTTCCTGATTGCAGCTGGTGCTTTATCCACTGGACCACCTAGTTGCCCCTCTACTAGCACTTTGAAAGTCTTCCTCTACTGCCGTCACTCAGCATCTTGTCCTCTAAGGTTCATGCTATCTGAATTTACCACCTAGTACAGATGCTGGGGCCATTACCTGCCTACAATGCCTGGATATTCCCCCTCCTTTCTCTATTAACTGAGTACCTGTCTCAGCTTTCTTCTCTACTCCAAATCCTGCCCTCATACTAGGAGACTCCAACATAAGTATTGTTGCTGTTCAATTGTTTTCAATCATGTCTGACTCTTGGTGACCCCATTTGGAATTTTCTTGGCAAAGATACCAGAATACTTTACCATTTCCTTCTCCAGCTCAGAGTTGTGTCTGAGGCCAGATCTGAACTCAAGTAGATGAGTTGTCCTTACTCCAGGCCTGATTCTCTATCCACTTCACCACCTAGCTGCCCCAACATACATACTGAAATTCCCTCAAATACTCTAACTTTCTCTTTCCTCAATCTACCAAACTCTCATGACTTACTCTTCCATTCCATCTCAGCTATAGATAGGGACATGTCTTTGATTACTATTACCCACAAGCAGTACCACCCTTAGACGAAGTAAACAGGGCCACAGGCCCCTTAGAAGGCCCTGCTTATAATAAAACATTATGAAGACAAAAATGAAATTTGCAGAATACAATAAAATTTTGAATGACCTGTACAACCAAGTGAATGTTAACTTATTTATATGGAATATGGGAACATTTGAATACACCTAAGCAAAGCCAATTGTCCTGAATTATGTAGTTCAAATATGGTGGAACATGGCTCAATGAAAGAATTATTTTGGAGCTGAGGCAGCTGATTGCTATGTCAGCTTAGCAGCGGCTGGTTTTCACTTCCAATTTTGTCAGGATGAGTGGCTGGGAGTTTAATTAACAGCTCCTCCCAATCTCCAGCCCTAAAGTCTCTGCTGTAGGAGTCCAAGAAAGGAAGGAAAGCCCTGAGCTCCCCAATCCCTAGGTTGGGCTAGACTGGACTTAGGCCACCCCTGTATCTCCCAAAGTAACTAAGTGAAACTTCTGGACAGAGGGCCCCATAGGCTGGCGATGAAGTTAGTGGGTTTGCTGCCTTGGCATCACTTTTCTTACAGCCCCCAGAACTCTCTGTGTCCACCAGGGGCTGCCTTGACTGGTGGGTCATCCCCTGTGTCAGGACATGGGATTTGAAGAAGTCTTTTGGGTGGGGGAGGACAACAACTAGACCAAAGACATTTTAGTTCTCTCTAACAGCAGCATTGTGTGAAGATGTGTTGGAGTGACTTGTGAGTGGCATGCTTCTGCCCTGGGCATCTCTTTCTCTCCTAGCCCTACATGCCAGGGGATGGGATGGTGTGAACCATTTTCCTTGAATGTCTGACCAATTGTTTCAAACAGCCAGGAGGATGGATGGGGAGATTAAATTGTGAGTGTTCATGTGCTCTGCACAGAATTATAACAAATGGTCTTATGAACCACAATAGTAAATTTAAATAGTAAATTTAGACTTTCATCTTGTCTCTATACAGTTCAATGGTTTAAATTATAATACTTCTTTAAAAATAGTTAATATTGCAAGCAAATTATTCCTGATTTCCATTGACAAATCTGTATGCCTCACATGGGCCCATAAGTTTTGTAATTTTTAAAAAATTTTTTGCAGGGGGGAAGGCAGGGCAATTGGGGTTAAATGACTTGACCAAGGTCACACAGCTAGTCAGTGTTAAATGTCTGAGGGCAGATTTGAACTCAGGTCCTCCTGACTCCAGGGTATAAATATACTCTATTCACTGTACCACCTAGCTGTCCCTATAAAATCTTTTAAAATCAAATTATTTATATAGACAGGCATCCTGCAATAAATGTTTTCCTAGGGTCCCCAAAGATATCCCAAGGGTGATCCTGCACACAAATGTTCTACTTCCATTTTCAAAGACTCCAATATTCCTATGTTGGGATAATATTTGCAAAAAGCACTCAGTACATGGGGGCGGCTAGGTGGCACAGTGAGTAGAGCGCCGGCCCTGGATTCAGAAGGACCTGAGTTCGGATCCGGCCTCAGACGATTAACACACACACAAACAAAAACCTAGCCATGTGACCTTGAGCAAGTTACTTAACCCCAATTGCCCTCCAAAAAGCAAAAAAAAAAAAAAAAGCACTTAGCACAGTGCCTGTTATATAGTAGATGCTACATAAATATTTATTACCTTCTCTTCTCCTATGTTAATTGTAATTTTTAAAATCAGTCCATTTATTTCTGTTTTACTCTTCCTAACCCTATTCATCTTCACTATAACCTCTAATTCTTCTGCCCCACTGTACTCTCCCTGGCCTTCACCTTTCTTCTGGCTCCATGCTTCCCAATCTCCACTAGTGAATCAGTTCAATCACACATTAATCTTCACTCTCAAATCCTTTGTTCCTTTGTCATTTCTCTAATCATGCCTTGCCAAACACTAACTCTGGATTACATCCACCATCTGCTTCCTTCTTTCCTTCTCGTGGGCTACTGAATGGAGATGGAAGAAGCCAAGAAGCCATGTTGACTGGATCTGCTACAAATTTATGTTGTCTGATCTCTGCTGGGCCCTCCTTGTAGCAGTGGGGATTCCTCCCTAACTGATCCTGTATCCCGCTTACCACAATGGCTCCTCCAAACTTCTCAGATTTTTGCTAGAACTCCTTCCATCTCTCTTTGAAAAGATGGAAGCCATTTGCTAAGAATGGTCTCTCCTCCCGTTCTCCTCTCTTCATATTCTTCTGACACCATCTCCCATTATCTCCCCCTTCGCTGGAGTCGCCAATGAAGGGGTAGCCCTTCTCCTTTACCAGCCCCTCTAATATACTCTTGACCCCTTTTCTTCTCTCTTTTCCAGGTGATTGATTGTCATCGTCCCTACTCTCTCTCTCTCCAATCTCTCCTTATCTACTAGTTCTTTCTCTGCTTCCTATAAAACTACCATGTCTATTCTATCCTTAAAAAGCCTCCTCGGATCCTAGCTGTCATCCTGTACCTCTCCTCTGCTTCTCAGCTAAAAATCCTTGAAAATGCCATCTGCAGTCATTGCCTTAAATCGAATGTCCTCTTGTCAAGTCTTCATCCTCACAGACCTCTCTGCAGTGTGTTAACGTTATTCACCGTTTCCTCCTCCTGGAGAGGATCTCCTCTCTAGGCTTTAGCACACTGCTCTGGCTTGGTTCTCTTACCCATCATACTGCTCCCCAGTCTACATCGTTGGATCTTCATTCGTGTCATGCCCCCTAACTATGGGTTAGGCTTTGAGAGAAATGTTTCAAACTCTAATCAGTATTTGTCAGTTCATTATGATTTTATGAGGAGTAATGGTTGTTAGTATCTAGTATTCATCTAGTAATTCGTATCTAGTCAATCACCTAATAATAGGTATAAGAATAAGCAACATTAATCTGTATTTTATATGTCACTTAGGAATATAGATTCTAATAGAAGGGACCTATAATAGGCCTCCAACTTTAATGTAATGGTCATTACCTGTTTACCAGCTATGGAGCTCACTTGTGCAACCATAGGAATGCTGACAAAGCTACCTCCATCCAGTTTTGCTTAAACTCCATGACCAAACCAAGCATGGGGGGTGGTATGGTACAGAAAGCTCCTCCCCCGCAATATCTTCTTGGAGCTTATGTATAGCTTACACCATCTCCTCCTGCTTAGCCTAAGGAGGTGTCCATCCATCTTCTGACCACCCAGCCAGTACAGATATCCCTTGCTTAACCCAACTCGTGACCTTGCTGACAAATTATTTTTGTTTATTTTAGTTTATGCCTCATATGTCAACTAATGAGATTCTGTATTTTACTATGCCTATCAAATGGGTATCAAACGCTATAAATACAAGGTCCTGGAAGAAGGGGGCATCTCAGATTGTGAGAAAGATCTGAGGTCCACTTCATTAGAGGGGACTATGGAGCCTTTAATAAAGTGCCACTGGCTCGGAGCTCTGCCTCAGTCTCTTTGATCAATTTTAATCCTTGTAGCTCTCTCCTGGGAACTCTTCTCTTTCCTCAATACTATCTCATTTGATGATATCATCAGATACCATGGGTTCAATGATCATTTCTATGAAAAAATTAATTATTAGATCTATAATAAACAGATATATATTGGACATTTCACACTGGATGTTTGGATCTTCAAATTCAAGCTGTCCAAAGTAGAACTCATTATTTATTTCTGCTAAAACCCATTCCCCTTCCAAATTTCCCTATCATTATTTATTTATTTATTGCTTTTTGGAGGGCAATTGGGGTTAAGTAACTTGCCCAGGGTCACATGGCTAGGTTTTGTGCGTGTGTGTGTGTGTGTGTGTGTGTGTGTGTGTGTGTGTGTGTGTGTGTGTAAGTGTCAGAGGCCAGATCCAAACTCAGGTCCTTCTGACTCCAGGGCCGGTTGCTCTACTGACTGGGCCACCTAGCTGCCCCTCCTATCATTATTTTTTTTTTTTGAGGGAGGAAGGCAAGTCAATTGGGGTTAAGTGACTTGCCCAAGGTCACAAAGATAGTTAAGTATCAAGTGTCTGAGGCCAAATTTGAACTCAGGTCCTCCTGATTCCAGGGCTGGTGTTCTACTCACTGCATCACCTAACTGCCCCCCCTCCCCCCATCACTGTTGAAGACACTGCCCTGCTTCTAGTCACCCACATTCAAAACTTCAGTGTCATCCTGAACACTTCATCCTCCTTTAGACTTGTGCTTTAGGAACATCCCTTTGTCTAATGGATTGTAATGGGAGACAGTTGAGGCTGGGAAATCTGATCAAAGGCTATTGAATAGTTCTAGCCTGATGTTTTATGAGTGGAGAGAAGGGAACCTGTACAAGAGTGTTATGAAAATAGAGGCAAAGGGCGGCTAGGTGGCACAGTGAATAGAGCGCCGGCCCTGGAATCAGAAGGACCTGAGTTCGGAGTTGGCCTCCGACACTTAATCCAGAAGCCATTTAACTTCTCTAAGCCTCAGTTTCTTCATCTGTTAAATGGGGACAATAATATCTGAAGTATTTACCTCACAGGATTGTTTTAGAGGAGCAAGTGGGATTATCTTTGTAAAGTGAGCTACAAACCCGTAAGAGCTATAAAAATGTGAATTATTATTCCTGGAGGTTTGGGGAGGGATAAGTAGGTAGTCCTGCTTACCACCAACCTATAAAACTTAGGTACATGCTTCTCAATATCCTAGTTTCCTTTATAAAATATTGTGTATCCAAACAAGTAATGTACTTATTGAAATAGTGTAAGTCTATGAACTTACTCAAATACATTTTGAAATTACTTGTGCCTTTAGTGTATGATCTCTCAAATTCCATAAATTCATTGTACAAAATAGGACCCCTTTTAAATTTATTCTTAATTTTTCTCTGTTAGATTTCAAGGAGTTTTTCATTCTAATATAATGAGATAGGTTTTGAGAGGCTTCAGAGCTATAACTAGGGTAGGGGAACTGAGTCTTTGCCACAGGGCACAAATATTGTAGAAATAACAGAGCGTAGCCCTTAGTGAGAATGATTAGTCAGAACAGGATGCTACCCTTTCCCTGCCTTTCTCGCCCAAGTGCTCCCCTGCCATCTCCCATAGTGGTAGCCTTAGTGTTTTCATCTCCTCAACATAAAATACTGCTCCTCAGTCTCTTCCCTTAGAGGGCTTTATGCCCTAGGACCAAAAGTTCCACACATACAACCCCATGCCCCTGTCTTCCATGAACATTCACTAAGCACCTACTATGTACCAGGCACTGTGCTAAGTGTGGATAATACAAATGAGAAAAAGAGACAATCCTTGCCCTCAAGGAGCTTATAATCTAATGGAGGAAGACGACACAGGAAAGGAAGCTAAAAAGGTGTCTGGGGGAGCCACCAGTGGACTCCAAGTCAGACAGAACTGCTGATGGAAAATGGAGTCGCCCAGAAGGTTGTGGACTCTATAAAGGAAGGCTTTGGGAGGAGTTTAATGCTCTGCCCTCTAACTCATCCATCTATCTCCTATAGCTCCTACAAATGAATTGTGGATTGGGCCCAGAATTGAATATAGAGAAGAAAGTAAAATGGATTACCACTTCTGGCAAACTGCAGCATTCTTTTAATGGCACTAAGCACCTTCCTGAAACAAAAGCCTCTCTTTTTAACACCAATATTCTTCCAGTTCAGCTAAGGAGCACTGGAGATTGAGTGTCAGGAAGACCTGAGTTCAAATTTGACTTCACTTACTAGCTGTGTAATACTGGGCAAGTTACTTAACTCAGTTTGCCTCAGTTCCCTCATCTGTAAAGTGAACTAGAGAAGGAAATGGCAAATCACTCCAGTGTCTTTGCCAAGAAAACCCCAAATGGGGTCACAACTGAAACAACTGCACAATAAGTTTTTCCAATGATGTTGGATGACCGTAAGTCCTGGAATACCCTAGTCTCCAAAAAATGGAAGTTGAGGATACCCAAAGGGTAACCAAGGGTTCATGGTAGCACAAGTAGGTTATAACACTTGATTGAAAAAGAAAAGATGGGCCAGTGGCATAGCAAGAACAATGGAAGACTAATGTTCAGTTTTTGTATTGCTCTAGTTTCCACTCAATGTCAAGAGAACAAGAGGAAAAGCTCTAGGATGTTTGGGGGGAGCCCCTGAAATAGACTTATGGGACATGGGCAAGGGTCACACCAGAAAAGACTGAATGAATGGAATTTGATCTGTTTCATTGGTGGTGAGACCTCCATAAAGCTATATTAAAGTGTGGAAAAGGGTAACAATTCCCTGAAGATACCAAGTGCCTGACTGGGAATGACATCCCTATATCAGAGACCACTTTCCCCACACTGCTTTGGGGACCAGAGAGGTTCATTCATTGGGAGAGTGGTCTCAGGAGAGACTGTGCACATGGGGACATCTCTTAGGAAGAAGGTTTTTAAAAGAACACTGGAGAAGTTGAGAACTAGAGATGGAAAGGAGGAGGGGAAGTGTGCCCAGTATGATTGTGTCTGTACTTTAGTGATAATGGCCAGGGTAGAACCTGAGGACTACAGATCATCTGCTCTTCCAGAGTCAGACCACACTCAATACTCTTTTTCCAAATGCTTACCTACCACCCTTCTCCTGCAGTGAGAGCCTAGAGAGGGCAGGAAATTGGCATCGAGAGAAATGACACAGAAGTAGGTGGCTTCAGTGCATCTAGACTGTGGGGATCAGCACTCTGGACCAGCCTGCCTGCATGATGAGAGAAGAGGGGATCCTCAGAATCTTAAACACAGGTTAATCTTAACAGACCAGAATGTGGGTGAAGCAGATGTTTTCCCCTCCAAATGGGGACAAGAAACAAAGGTTTAGTTGGGAATCAAGCAGGGTTCCCAGGACACATGTGGGAGGACTTGGCCATTTTAAGAACCGATGCTAAGAATGCCTGCAGCTTTGTTATTTCCCTTGTAATATATTGAGGAAATATTTGTAAATATCATAAAAATGTATAAATATTGAGTGATACTATAAATCTTAAGTAAATATTGAGTGATATGTTGAGTCAATTATCCCTTTCTGCACAAGTATTGTGTAATTAATATTGGCTAGTCTGGGGGAGAATTGGGGAGGAATGATTGTTGTGTGACTTGTAAAAAGTTCAAGAGATATGGTTTCTGGTTAACTAATCATTTTCTTAATTATGCTAGCAGATAATTAATAAAAGATATTAGTGGAACTCTCAAATGCCAAAGACCCCTTATGGAACCTACTCAACACTTACATGTCCTTGGAAGAGTGGATTGTTCCTGAAGGTGGAAATCAGCTCTGATTGGTTAATAATGAGAAGAATGACTCTTATAGTGAGAGTTGAATCTATTCTGCTGAGGGTCTGGGGATGTGACTCTAATTATGTAAAATTACTATTGCCTAGGCAATCTAGACAAAGGATCTACTCCCACCCAAGCCTGGAGTAGAACACAATGGGCCAGAATTTACCTTAGATTAAATTCTCTGTAAGGTTATCTAGTTGGGTGGGGTCTCCCACTCAGGATCTGAGCAATCTCATCCATCAACAATATCCTTCAGTTCAATGTCCTGAACAACCTACAGGTTTCTGAAAAAAATCCTGTTCCTAATTCAATAATGTTTTATTAATATAAGAGAGAAATAATTATTTCTCTCAGTTCAGAGAAATAATTTCAGTAGACATGTACTCTGACTGTAAGAATACCTAGAAGTACTCTACAGAGTTACTTACCTGTAACATACAAAATGAGGAGGTGAATTAGATTGTCTCTCAGGTGACATGGTTCTATGAATTCTAAATAGAAAATATGGAACACTTTTCTCAAATGAGTTGGGAGCCCAGTATGGGGGAAATATGGCTAGACACCAACATGTGTGAAAATAGTTCTGGGGAGGAAGGGTGATTAGTGGACTGTCAAACTCAAAGAAGTCAACAAGATAGTATGACCAGTAAATAAACCACTGTCCTGGAGATTAGTTCTTGGATTTGCTTGAGGCACATACAGTTGAGCAGAACGTGTGGGTGAATGGTAGCGGGTCTTCCTCAACTGGGTCTTGTTGCACTAGGACAAAGGACTATATAACTGATGAACTCTGAATGCTCAACTCCCAGGAGAAGAGGTAAAGTTGGGAGGTAAGCCCTTAGAGGAGAGACAAGACTCTCACTGGAGTGGGGGGATGGGGGCCTCAAATTTCTGAGAGTGGAGGAGGTTGCATGGCATGGCACAAGGCCAGCATGAAAATAACAGGTTAGAAAGACAATGCCCCCTTAGATGTTGACACCCTGGGATAAAGTCCCTGTTATCTTGTACTAGAAATCTAGGAATTCAAAATTTTTTTTCCTTTTGATTCTAGAAGGCAGAACTAAGGAGCAAGAAATAGCTAGAAGTTGCAAAGTGGCAAATTATAGCTTGACATCAAAGTGAACTTTCCAATAATTTGAGCTATACCAAAGTGGAATGGATTACCTCAAGAGATAGTAGGTTCTGCCTCTCTAGCAATCTTCAGAATCTAGAGACTGCTTTCTAGGAATGTTGCAAAGGATATCCTTGGTCTGGTATAGGTTGGACTAAATAGCTTCTGAGGTCCCATTTCTCTTTAAGATTTTGTGATTTTGTTTGCAGGGATCTGTCAGGAACCACCCATTAGGGATTGACCCAGGGAGTCCTGCCAAGTCTGCAGAGGAAGATGGGTGCCTCCACTAATCTTTGTTAATGAACCAGGAAGCAGGAGGGACCCCTGGGAGTGGTCTGAGCTGCCCAGAATGCTAGAGCTGGGTCATTGTTGAGAATAGGCCTCAGACTGGGCAAACTGAGCTCTTGTCTAAGAGAGTAGTTCTGAGCTTTCCTCTCCTTGTACTCTCTGAGAAGGGCACTCAGATAGTTGAATTTCACTGATTTTCATATGAAAAAGCTCACAAAACTGTCCACACAATTTGCTAGGAAACCATATTTCTGTCTCTGCAGGGAACAAATTGCCTGTTGATAAAACTGGAGTTTAAAAATGACACCTACATAGGAACATGCAAATATGTGACCCAGATTTCACTTTTCCTTGAAAATTCTGCGTGCCAGAAAAGGCAGTGCCCCTTCCTTAAAGGTGTACTTTTACATGAACAGAAACAGAAGCACTCCTTATTCATAAGGAATGAAGTTGTCCACTGCTGGGACTTAAAAGGGACCTCGAAAATTAGATGATCCAACCAATGGTCCTTTAAAAATAATATTTTTAATTTTCAATATTCAATCTCACAAGCTTTTGAGTTTCAGATTTTCTCCACCTTCCTCCCCACAATGGCATGCAATCTGATATAGGCTCTATATATACATTCATATTAAACATTATTTTCACATTAAGCATGTTGTAAAGAAGTATTAGAACCAATGGAATGAACCATGAGAAAGAAGAAACAAAAGTTTAAAAGAGAGAGCAAATAGTCTGCTTCGATCTGCATTCAGACTCCGTAATTCGTTCTCTGGATGTGGATAGTATTTTCCATTATGAACCTTTTGGAGGTGTCTTAACCTTGCATTGCTGAGAAGATCTACATCAATGGCCCTTTTTTATTGCAAATGTTTAACTTACTAGGGAAAACCAAGTGCCTTAAATGGAGGCACTCAGGGCTTGGAACACAGAGGGAGAGTCTGGGTCAACAAGGGATGGATTCTATGGCAGCACCCACACCCTAAATGGGGGTAATATAGTCAATGCCTCCAAAGACCACAAAGGGCAAGAAAGGGAAATAGGCAGGTCACCAGAGAGCCTTGGGCACAGTGGTCTTAAGGCCAGGGCAGGAAGAAGGGAGTTCATGATTTTCCTCCAGGTTGCTTCTCACAGGAGTTGGTATATCATGACACCAAACTCATCATTCCACAAATCAGGGCAGCTGAGAGATGCTGAAAAGGAGGGAGGAGAATTACAGAGAAGGGTGGAGTCTCTTTCAGGCATGTCTGATTGGTTTCTCATATCAGATGAAACAGGTAGGGAGGATCAATCAGAGAGGTGGTACAGGAAATGAAAGCCTCTAAAGCTCTGTTTCCTCATTCATAAAATGAGAACAGAAACTGTCTATCTACTTCTCAGAGTTGATGGGAGGTTCAAATGAGATAATGCATATAAAGTTATGTAAACATATATGTAAACATCAATATTTCTTGTTATTATCTGTCCCCCTTTTCTGTAAGGCAATAGAATGCTTTGTAAGTACCTTACTGATGGTACCATAGAACTTTTGAAGTCTTGAAGAAGAGAGAAATTTATTTGGGTTAACAAGTATCCTTTCTAAAAAATGTCAACACTTTCAGGAAAAGTTAATAGAACTACCAGTCATTCCTACATGAAAGTAAATATAGGTTCAGACTCACTTTTCTCTTGATCAATATGAACTGAAGAAATGGGAACTTTGATGAAGGGAGGAGAGGGGAAAGAAAAAGGGAAGGAAAGGGAGGGTTTGGGAGCACAGGGCACTAGCAAATAGGAAAGGTCTAGAGACCTTACAAGGTGGTACAAGGTACCTTCCAAGGTAGCCAGAAGGCAGTATAAGGACACTGGGTGCTTTGTAGAGAAGGGGTAGAGAGTACCAGTAGGTGGAAAAGGTTACAGAAAGGGAAGTGAGAGATGGCCAATGACAAACTTTGTCTCCCACTCAGTTTTACAGAAGATTGGTCATGCTTCAAAGGTGGAATCAGATGACAGGATTTTAGAGCTTGATAGAACTTGGTAGATCCTTAAGTAAGAGGTCAGAAGGTAAGGTCACCTTAACAACAGATTTATTTCTTGATCTCCTTAAATTCATTTTAGATCATGGGGCACCTGACCCAGAGAATGACAAGACTAACATCACATACACAGAGTTGATTGTTCTTGGTAGAATATACCCTTCTCCCATCTTAGCCATGATGAGTATCCAGTCTGGATAACTGGTAATATAAGTCAATGAGTCAACAAACATTAATTAAGAACTTACTCTGTGCCAGTGAATGACCTTGGCCTAAGGATGAACAACAACCATGCCAGACACAATCTCCCTTACATTTCCTTGGTGCCCCTAATGAAGTGGAATAAGAAGCTAGTACACCTGAAAGACACATTTATTTCAGATGACTTATTTAAACATATTTATTCAGGTTATTCTTTAGGCTGTGAGCTCCTTGAAAGCACAGAGCTTGGTACATAGTTGGTGCTTAATAATGGCATTATTCACTTGCTGACTAATCTATCATGTAATGCAGGTAGGTGGCAAAGAAGCCTGTGTTTTGGGATTAGAGCCAGGAAGACCTGAATTCAAATCTTCCTCAGACATTTACTAGCTCTGTAACTCTGAGTGAGCTACTTAATTCCTCTTAGCTCTAGTTTTTTTCATCTGTAAAATGGGATGATAGCATCTATCTCTCAGGTTTACTGTGAGGATTGAATTGCATTTTTTGGGGTCCTCTGATTATTTATTTTTTTTTAAACAAATGCTTTATTAACTTCTGTTTTACATCATTCATTTCCGCCAGATTTTGAGTTACAATCATTCCCCCCCCCTGTTTTTCCTCTACCTACCCTCCCAGAATAGCAGTCCCACAAGATATTTCTTCCTCCAATCTGCTCTCTCCCATACCTTCTCCCATACCCCCTTTGACTTTCCCATTAGAGGAAGGTGAATCTTTGTGTCCCAATGCCTGTACGTCTTATCTCCCAATTACAAGCAAAAGAGTATTAATAATAGTATTTATATATATTTGAAACATTTAATCTTAAGACCTCGAATTTCAGATCCATTTCCTTCCTCCCTTGTCACCCATTCCCTCTGGGAAGATAAGTAATTCAGTATATGTTGTACATGTCTAGCTATGCAAAACATTACCATGGTAGATATATTGAACGAGGCTGCTTATAATTCCCTCCCACTCATCCCACCCCCCACCTGGTCCATTCCCTACATGATCCTGTCCCTCTTCTATAGTGGGTACTTCCAACCTCCCCTCCCCCCAAGGATGCCCTCCCATCCATCATCCCTCCTCTCATCCCTGTTCCCCCTATTCTGCTGTAGGTTGAGATATCCCATTTAGAATGTATGTCATTCTCTCCCTGAACCAAATTCAATGAGAATGTGGCTTTGCCTTTTTGCCTTCCTATTCTCCCCCTCCCTTGCAACCACTTCCCCTTGCTTCTTCTACATGAGATAGTTTACCCTACCCTGTCTCTCCCCATCTCCTCTTGCCACTTTCCTCTCTCACCTCATAATTTCATTCCTTGAGTATCCTCCCTTCCCAAAAAATTCAACCTATGCCCTCTATCCATATATTACTGTAACCATACACACACACATTCACATATGTATTCATATGTGAATTCACATATGTATTCATATTTTCATAGTGAGAAAGATTTCATCAGTCACGGTTATTGTTTTTCCATATAGGAATGTAAATAGTTCAACTTTGATAAGTTCCTTTTGATTTCTTTTCCCTGATTACCTTCTCAGGCATCTCTTGCTTCTTGTGTCTGGATGTCAAATTTTCTATTCAATTCTGGTTTTTTCCTCAAGAATGCTTGAAAGTCCTCTATTCCACTGAATGCCCATATTTTCCCCTGAAACAAAATACTCAGTTTTGCTGGGTAGGTGACCCTTGGGTTCATTCCCAGCTCTTTTGCCCTCTGGAATATCATATTCCATGCCATTCGATCCCTCAGTGTAGAAGCTGCCAGGTCCTGGGCTATTCTGATTGTGTTTCCACAATATTGAAATTGTTTCTTCCTGGCTGCTTGTAGTATTTTCTCCTTGATCTGGGGATTCTGGAACCTGGCTATAGTATTCCTGGGAGTTTTCTTTTTGGGATATTTTTCAGGAGGTGATTGGTGGATTCTTTCAACCTCTATTTTGCCCTCTGGATCTAAAACATCAGGGCAATTTTCCTTGAGAATTTCTTGAAGGGTGATTTCTGGGTTCTTTCTTTGATCATGGCTTTCAGGTAGTCCAATAATTTTTAAATTGTCTCTCCTGGATCTATTTTCCAGGTCAGTGGTTTTTCCCATGAGATATTTCACATTGCCTTCTAATCTTTCATTTGTTTGGATCTGCTTAACAGCATCTTGATTTCTCATAAAGTCATTAGCTTCCATTTGCTCCAGTCTAACTCTGAAGGAATGAATCTCCTCAGTGAACTTTTGAGATTCTTTTTCCATCTGGCAAATTCGACTTTTTAAGGCATTCTTCTCCTCATTGCCCTTTTGGGCCTCCTTTGCCATTTGAGTTAGTCTATTTTTTAAGGTGTTGTTTTCCTCAGTCAGGCTGTTGACCCTCATTTCATACTTTTCCTGCATCTTTCTCATTTCTCTTTCCAATTTTTCCTCCACTTCTCTTATTTGATTTTTAAAGTCCTTCTTAAAGTCCTCTATGGCCTGCAACTGCTCATGTTTTCCCCTGGGGCTTTTGGAGCAGGACTTCTGACCTTTTCCCGCTCTATGCCCCCAAAACAGGAGTCTAGGGTTGCATTTTTCTGTTTCCTTTGCCTTGGCATGTTGCCACTTAATTACTTGACTTTTGGGCTTGTTGCCACAGTATGTCTTTGTAGACAGGGGAAATTTCATCCCGAATGTGTGGAAGGGCAACTTCTGTTTCTGGCAAGCTGTAAACCCACCCACGACCTCCACCCCAGATCACAATCCAGATCCAGGGAGGTTAAAGCAAGAGTGATTACCCCCCAAGACTGATCGCTGGATCTCCCTACATTTTGCAGGCCAGGAGCTGGAGCTGCCTCTGAAAACTACAAAATGGCGTGTCTCCTCAGTGGCTTCTAGCCCCCAGGGGAGGAAGCCAACGCATTCCCCAAATACTGGTCCCAAAGTCCATAGGGCACTAACCTCTCACTTTGTCCTAGGCATGTCTGTTAATAATTCTGGAATCACCACAGCTGCTGGTGTTCTGGGGTCTCTCCAGCCGGCTGCTGGCCCTGCCGCCCTGGGGCTAAAACCTCAGCTCAAGGGGACCTGGGCTCCGCTCGGCTCGGCTCCCCGCACTCTGCGCACTTCGTGCTGCTGGCTCCCAGAGCACTGCGCTGGTCCTTCCTGCAGGGCTGCTGGGCTGTTGTCAGCGGGAGGTTAGCTTCTCTGTGCGTTCTGTGGGTGCTGGGGCTCCAGAAGTTGTTCAGAGTCCCCTTTTACATAGTTTGGGGGGAATCTAGGGGCAGAGTGGCTTGGATGAGCTGTTTCTACTCCACCATCTTGGCTCCGCCCCCGGGGTCCTCTGATTATTCTGGCTTCCCTAAGATGGAACCTGGGAATTGTAGGGCCTACCACTTCCTCAAGGGTTTCCCTGGCTCCTTTGTTCAGCCCTCAGGCTTACAAGACTTTAAATAAAGAATAGGTATTATTTGCACAGTGAAAGGACAAAGGACTTGCTGATGAACTCATGAGTTCAAAGAGTCCTTTTCCCCTTCCAGTAGGCCTCTTGCCCCCTTATTCCTATGATTCACAGTGTGTGTACCCCAAAACTGTGTGCAACAGAGATCCTTACCCAAATAATACTCAGAGGTTTCTCAAGGTAGGAAGCAGAAAAGAATGGTTTATTACGATCTTGAGAAAGGGCCACTCTCCTGACAAATGGTCAGGGAGGAGAAGCAATTTACAAAAGGAAATGAAGTTATAAAGCCCTCACTTGGAATTCTCCCCCACCACCCTCCTGACGCTTTTCTTCCATTGGCTGGAAGTTAGATGTACAATCTAAACATAGCAATCTACCTCAAGTACCAGAACAAGGAAACAGTAGATCACCCAATGTACATTTAAGAAAGCACTTCTGTCCTTATTTGACATATCTTGTGCTGAGGTGGCACTGGGGAGGGTCTCCATTGCTCTAAGTCCCAGATTCCTGAAAGGTCAGGTGACTTCTAAACTTGGGCCTAGTGGATGCTGAAGTCACTCTAGATTTTATTTTTCAGAATGGGGAAACTTCACTGCAAATTATCCCTCACAACAGGGCTATTTCCCTAGTTGGGCTTCTGGTGAAAAGCAGGGAGGACTTGGGATCTGATTCTCCACACTGCTGTTCAGTTACTGTATGTATTCTGTGATTACAGCCTCTTCTACACTCTGACCTCCAGATACTGATGGTACAAAGTCTTTAATGGGCCTCTTCTGGGTTCTACTGCCTGTTTTTTTTTTTTTTCTGGGCCTAGTGGGCCTAGTTTTCCTTTTACTCTTGGACACCTTCTTAACAAATATCCTTGACCATTGGGAGGGGAAGGACTCCTCTGCTAGCCAGTGTCTGCCCTGGGAGAAGGCTTGCACCAGGGCTATTGACAGTCTATACCCCATTCTCCAAAGGAGCCTTTTCTAAGACTTTTTACAGTCCCTCATCCTAGACTTCATTTCTTGCTTAATGAAGCCTAATGTCATACTGACCTTATTATACATTACTCCCTTTATGAGCCTGATGGTTGTGCCAGACTAGACTTCTTGTTGCTCTCATACAGCATTCTCTCCCAACTTTGCACAAGTTGGACCCAATATATGGAATGAAGTACTTCTGCCTCTTAGAATCTCTAGTTTCCTTCGATTTATTTATTTTTTACTAACTGGCCATTCTCTGCCTCATGTCTTATTAACCCTTAATCACTGAATGGGTGTTGCCTCAGTCAAACTGAGACCTGTTAAAGACCTTAGCTTGAAAAGACCAAGGTTCCGCACTATATCCTGTGCCATCACCATTTGTCCTAATCTATATCTAGTCACTGGACCCAAATGGCTCAGGAGGAGAAAGTGAGCCTAGTGATTTTGCACAGCCCTCCCTCACTTAAGTCCAATTCACTTGAATGTCATATCCTCACTTCCCTGATGTCATGGTCCTCTTCAAGAAACAAGCTCGTTTCAAATGCCTCTTCCCATGAGGTCTTTCCTAATTCCAGCAATCAGGAATGCCTCCCCTAACCCACATTAACTTGCATTTACTTTGTAGTTACTTATATATGCACTTAAAGCAGCTAAGTAGTGCAGTGGATAGAGTGTTGGGCCTAGAGTCAGGAGGACCTGACTTTAAATCCAGCCTCAGACACTCATTAGCTGTGTGATCCTGGACACTTAACTATGTGATCCTGGACACTTAACTGTGTGATCCTGGACACTTAAAAAGTCACTTAACCTTGTTTACCTCAGTTTCCTCATCTGTAAAATGGGCCCAGAAATGGCAAGACACTCTAGTATCTTTGCCAAGAAAACCCCAAATGAGGTCATGAAGAGTCAGAAACAACTGAAAATGACTGACCAAACAACAAAATATACGTACTTGTTTTCTTCCCAGAGAGAATGTAAACTCCCTGAGGACAAGGATTGTTTTACTTTTGTCTTTGTTTTATCAGAACCTGGCACATAGTAGGGGCTTAATACAAGCTTGTTGATCTATTCCTACAATATGTCAGTCAAGAGTTTTCAGAGAAGGGATAAGCAAACAGTCTTGGAGTTTTGGGAAGAGGTTGGCTTTTGTTTCTCCTTATTTTATTTCATCTTTCCTTCTGGTTTCCTGGCACTTCTCCATTCCTGCCTTATGGTGTTTACCAGTTTTAGCATCACAACTTGAGAGTATTATCAACCCAGTTTCCATTCCAACACAGTGTTGCTCTCAGTGTTATTTCTGTAGCTGTCTCAGAGAGCTCCGTTTTTTCATGGCTCTTCACTGCTGTTTTAAATTCAACAACCTTTTATTAAATGTCTTCTTTGTGCAGAGCATGATGCTGGGTGCTAGGAGAGAAAGAAAGATGAGGTCTCTCCTTGAAAGGGGATCACAGGGTAGCAGGGTGATACTGGAGTCCCAAACACTCTCAGACACACTTTGGTCATACATAAAATTCATGGGTGATGGGCTGCCCCTTCCTCCTGTTACCTCAAACCCCCATCTCATCCCTATCCTCCTCCGCCTCTTTTCTGGAACCCTCTATTTTTGGAATAATCCATACTAGAAATGGCTGTGCCCTGTGATTGACATGGTGGGGGTGGAGGAACCACCAACCTCTGACCACTCCCCAGCAGTGTCATCAGAAGTGGGAGTCAGAATCACTCTCTTACTCTGCTGGGCTGTGTAACTGCATCGTCCCTCTTAAACAGAACTATGGTGTATTTTCATTATTGGTTATTGGGTATTGTGTGTTTCATGGATTATAAATATGTGAGTTATTTTTATTATCCATGGTTATACTTTTCATGGGCATGTTTTATAAGAAGTTTCCCAGTATCTTGGGTGCATTCCAAAGTTAAGATGAAGAATTTTTAGAGAGATATTAAGAAAAATCAGATGGAAAGAAAAGTCATGAATAAGTTGTGATAAGCACCATTGGACAGAGTAACCCCATCAGTGAAATGGGAGATCTGTGGAAGCACTAGTGTCATTAAATTATGGATATGTGATTTTCTATCAGATGAGAGAATATATACCTGTGAGCATATGTCAAAGTGTATTTTTGTGGGTATACACAAATGTTTAGGAGAATTTCCATGCCTGTATATCAGGGGAAATTGAAAGATGGTGTGGCCAGTGTGATAATAGACAGCAATGAAGAGCAGTTAATTCCAGAGCTTGAGGGATTTAATGTGGGTGAGATTTGTGTTCACATGATGATTCAAGGAAATCAGCTTAAAAATTCAACATTCGATTCCATAATGATAGTCTCTCTAGCATTTAGTTTTATAAAGTTTTTTTTCCCCTCACAACAGCTGGGTGGGATGGGCAAAGGAAGTATCACTTTTACTTTTAGCTAGGCAAGCTGAGGCTCCCAAAATGTCAGTGTTTATGCCTTGAGTCACATGCCTAATAATGACTGATGATGGGATTCTGGGAGAAACTTAGGTCTGTAAAAACGAAAGACATCATTTAAAAAATAGCTCACTATTTATATGTTACTTTAAGTATGCACAGCTCTTTTTTTTGGGAGGGAGGAAGAGGAGGCAATCAAAGTTAAGTGACTTACCCAGGGTCACACAGCTAGTGATTATCTTTTTTTTTTTTGCTTTTTGGAGGGCAATTGGGGTTAAGTAACTTGCCCAAGGTCACACAGCTAGGTTTTTGTTTGTGTGTGCGTTAAGTGTCTGAGGTCAGATCTGAACTCAGGTCCTTCTGACTCCAGGGCCGGCGCTCTATCCATTTTGCCACCTAGCTGTCCTGCAAAGCACTTTCCATACGTGTTATCATTTGGTAAGTGACAGAGTCTGGATTGATCTCTGGTCTTCTGAAGTATCATTGATGCCATATGACTGCACCTCAAAAGTTTGCTAAGTGACAGCTATGTAGCAGGCAGATTCCAATTGCTAGAGTGTCTACAGTCTTACAGCCAGGAGGTGCCCAGAGGAGGCAACAATGATAGGAGTGTTAGCTTGGAAGTCAGGAAGCCTGGATTCTATTCCAGGATTATCGCTGTAAGGAACTATGGATGTGATGAAAACGTGAAAAGCTTGCAGGACCTGAAGCTGAGTGAAATAAGCTGAACAAAGAAAACTACACACAGCAGCTATAACAATGGAAAGAGAAAGAACAAGAACCACAAAACAATGAAAAGGGAAGCTTGAAAATGACAAAGAACAAGCAAGATCCCAAAGAAGAGATGTGAGAAGACACCCCTGAATCTCACTCCTTTGAAGAGATGGGAGTTTCACAGGTGTAGAACATCACATACATTTTTCAGATTTTTAAAAATATATTGAGCACTATTTTTTTCCTCCTCTCTCTTTTAAAAATATTCTTATGTTTTACATGGTTGCGTATATATAATCTATATCAAATTGTTTACAATCTTAGGGAGGGTAGAAGTGAGAGAGGGAAGGAGAAAATTTGGAACTCAAAATTTTAAAAAATGATTGTTAAAAATTGTCTTTATATGTAATTGGAAAAAATAAAATACTATTAAAAAACAAAAAATATCTTCTTTGTTATATGGAATGGTTGTCTGTGAAGGGGAGAAAGGGAGAGATACCAGGAGAAATTTTTGCAAAATAAAACTAAAAGATGTTCACGAAAATATTTTTGAAAAAAAAATTAAAAACATTCTAAGTTCTTTGTCATTCTGTTTTTAGATGAGGCCCCGGTAGCTTTACTTCTGCAGTGGTTTAAGTTTAGGTTAGTGGCATAGATAAAACCATTCAAAGAATTAAGCTTTAGGATTATATGAACACTGGATATGAAGATATGTAAATTATCATTCATTAGAAAAACCCTAACAGTTAACCTTGAAAAAGCTGCACCTTTGCTGTACTCTGAGAAAACTCTCGGACCAGCAGTTCTTTTTTTGCCAAATTAAGGTATCATATTCAAAATGGCTTGGGGTTTATGCCAGTCATTCCTGGCTTTGATTTAAATTATGATACCAATCTGTTCAGGGAGCTGGGCCCAACTTTTCCTACTTTTGGAGCTGGTATACTCACTGGGAAATACAGATGCATGCAGGTCAGAAAAGCTGTCCAGGAGCTGGAAGAAAGCAGTCTTTATGAATTAAGTTTCTTTTTAAAAAGAATTCTTATTTTTATTGGTAGCTTTTATTTTTATATCGCCTTTCTGAATATGTCCCTTCCCTGTCCCCTTTCCAATGAGTTATCCCTTATAGAAATTAAAAAAAACATTTTAAGTGTAAAGATTTTTTAAAGTGAGGGAAAAACTGTTCAACCAAACCAATCAGCACATCAATTATGTCTGATGATATATGCAACATTGTGTGCCCATATGCCTCCACTTCTACAAAGAGAAGTAAGAGGTACATTTAAAGAAAAACACATTTCTTAATGTTAAAGGAGCGTCCTGTTAAATTTTGGGGGGGCGGCTAGGTGGCGCAGTGAGTAAGAGCGCCGGCCTCGGAGTTGGGATGACCCGAGATCAGATCCAGCCTCAGAAAATGAGCACCCACACACAAATAATGACTAGCCGTGTAACCTTAAGCAAGTTACTTAACCCCAATTGCTTAAAAAAAAAAAAATTGGGGGGGTCAGAATTTTTTTTTCTGAATTCACAAACCTGAATTTGGATCCGGAGATCCTAGTTTCAAATCCTGACTCTTCCACTAAAACCCATATGACTTTGGACAAATCCCTTAATTTCTCTAGGCCTCAGTTTCCTCACCTACAAAATGAGGGGGACGGATTAGACGATTTCTAAGGTCCCTTCCATCCATAAATCTCTGATTCAATAAAATCATAGATCTTTAGAGCTGGCCTCCAATAAATCATAGGTGCTCTAGGATTCGAGCTCTGGGGAGCCTAATTCTCTATCAAGGAGATAAGAAGTCCAATAGCGCCAAGCCCAGGGAAAACCTCAGAGGAAAAAAATTGGTAAAGCTCAACAGCCATTGTAACTTAGTAGGTCCAGATCAGTCATTGTGCTAGACAAAGATGAAAAAATGATAGCCCTTACACTCAGCTAGTTTAGAATCCAATGATGGTGGTAGATACAGACAAAGGAGAGATCTAGGCATGAGGCTAACATCTAGACAAGCTTTCTAGGAGTGATTTACCAGGACCATTGATATGATAGGAATTGAAAGGAATTTTCTGTCCATAACCAAGATATGGGGTAGCACAGTGGGTAGAGTGCCAGGCCTGGAGTCAAGAAGACCTGAGTTAAAATCTGTCCTCAGGCACTGTCTAGCTGTGTGATCTTGGACAAGTCATTTAACCTTGTTCACCTCAATTTCCTCATCTGTAAATATTCCAGAGAAGGAAATGGAAAGCCACTCTAGTATCTTTGACAAGAAAACCCCAAATGGGGTCATAAAAAGTCAGACACACTAAAAAAATAACTGAAAAACAACAAATCCAGATAAGTGTTAGACCAAGGAATGTTAGATAACTGTAGACTGAGGATGTTCCAAAGACCATGGATAAGAGCATAGGTAATCACGGAGCAGATAGTATTAACACTCCTGTGAGGGAAGCACAAAGTGGAAACGACCATCACAGACCAAGGTTATCAGGGACCTCCAGAGGAGGGGGTGACATTCAAGTTGAGCTTTTAAAAACTTGTCTGAACTGATTCAGAGAGAAATAAGCAAAACAAGAAAGACAATGTACATGATGATCACATAATGTAAAGGAAAACAACTTTAAAAAACAAGAACTACTTTCAATGTAATGACCAAATGTGGCTGATATATAGACTGATGTTAAAGCATGCTTTCCACTGCTAGGCAGATAAGTTATGTGCTGTAAGACAATTGTTTTTCTCCTATAGCTGGAGAGTCCTATATTTTTGGACATGGCCAGAGTGTGGATATGTTTTGCCTGACTGTGCTTATTTGTTATAAGGGAGGGTGTGTATGTTTTTAATTTAGGAGAGGGATAAGAGAGTTGAGGAACAGGGGCAGTGATTCCAAAAAAGGGTGGGGGGAAAAGAGTCAATGAAAAATTTTAAAGAAAACATAGAGTAGCATAGATGGAGGCTTGAAAGAGACAAAAAGGAGATCTTTAAAACTAACCTGTTCAATTTATTATATATTTTAAAAAAGGAAATAAGCTGGACATAGGGAGTTTCTGGGTTTCATATACATATTTTTTCTGTTTTTTTTTTAATATGGAAATGTCTCTGTTTGTTGGTCTTTATCATGTTCAGAATAACAAAAAGTAAAAATTTTAAAAACAAGGGAGGGTTTCTCTTTATTGGAGAGAGAGTTGGAGGGGAATGGAGTTGGAAATGATAATGTTAAAAAGAAGAAAAGAGCATAAATGGACATTAAAAATAAATGGAAGATGGGGGCAGCTAGGTGGCGCAGTGAGTAGAGCATTGGCCCTGGAGTCAGAAGGACCTGAGTTCGGATCCGGCCTCAGACACTTCACGAACACACAAACAAAAACCTAGCCGTGTGACCTTGGGCAAGTTACTTAACCCCAACTGCCCTCCAAAAAATAAATAAATAAGTAAACAGAAGAGGGGAGAGGGATATTTGGAAGGCAAAGGCAAGCAGAGCAATTTGGATACCATCTTGTTAAATTTAATACTGCTAAAAAAAACTACATGCAATAGTTCACAGCTTCATATGCAATCTTCTTTTCCTATTCTTCATATTTATGTTTGTTAATTTCATAATAAAAAAATAAAAACAAATAAAAAAAAAGACAACAGTAGAAACATGAGAACATGTTTCACAATTACCATAGTAATTGTGGGGCTTAACCTTTGTGTCGGGGATCCTTAGGCAATCTGGTGAAGCCTATGGGCCCCTTCTCAGAATAATGATAATACTTAGCATTTATATAGTGCTTTCAGATTTGCAAGGCCCTTTACAAGCATATTAAGTGCATAAATAAGATATATCGGATAACAAAGGAAACCAATTATATTGAAATAGCTATCAAAATATTAAAAAGCAAACAAGTATATGGAGCTCAACTTAAGAACCCCCGAAATAAAGGAAAATATTGCTGAAAGACTTAAGAATTTTGGTCAGTGCAAGGATTAATCATGACTTCAGAGGAATAGTTGCAAAGCAAGCCTCTTGCTTCTTAGTAGAGAAATGAGGGGCCAGAGGAGTGGAAGGAGGAATACTTATTTTGGATATGGCCAATGTGCTGGTTTTTTTTTTTTTTAGCTTTTTTTTGGAGGGCAGTTGGGGTTAAGTAACTTGCCCAGGGTCACACGGCTAGGTTTTTGTTTGTGTGTGCGTTAAGTGTCTGAGGTCAGATCCGAACTCACGTCCTTCTGACTCCAGGGCTGGCACTCTACTCACTGCGCCACCTAGCCGCCCCTAATGTGCTGGTTTTAAGAGATGGTTCTACTTGGTGGGGATGGAGAGGAAGGGAAGGGAAAACTCAGTGGGAAGTAAGGATGATAGAAGGAAAAGGGGAAACAATAAAATATTGTAAAGAAGATTTGCTAGGGTAGGGGGAAGGATTTGGAACTGAAAATAATTTTTTTTTCCTTATTTTGAAAACAGTTTATTTAATATTGGAAATAATTGTTCTTTAACTGTTTCATAGAATTGACTCATAAATCCAACTGATCATTCTCCCCATCCCACCTCTACCCTTTGGTATGAATTTTTTTTAAGAAAAGGTTTGCATGATTTCATTTGATTATCACAACAACCCTGTGAGCTAAGCACTATGGCTGTCAATCTACTTTACCCTTAACTTTCTCCCTTCTCTGCCTTTTCGAAAGATTTTTACTGTACCTGTGACACCCTCCCTTCTTAGCACTTTTGGGATAACCTCTGTCCTATGAGGAGTGGCCCCTCTGGGACAACAGATGGCTGGCTTGGCACAGCCTTGGCACTAGAACTTTCAACAGACACTTCCCCTGCTAGGGCTTGAACTGAGATTGGTTGGCATATCACAGAATCACAAAGTCTCAGGGCTGGAAAGGACTAGGGAGGGCATCTTCTCCAATCCATATCTGAGCAGGAATTCTCCTCTACATCATTTCTGACAGGTAGCCTTCCAGCTTTCATTTGAAAATTCTTGTTCAGTCATATCCAACTCTTCATGACCCCACTTGGGGTTTTCTTAGCAGAGGTACTAGAGCAGTTTGCCATTTTGTTCTCTAGCTCATTTTACAGATGAGGGAACTGAGGCAAACAGGGTGAAGTGACTCTCCCAGGATCACACAGCTAATAAATGTCTGAGGTCAGATTTGAACTCAGGAAGATGAGTCTTCCTGACTCTGGGTCTGGCATTCTATCCACTGTACCACTTAGCTGCCCACTTGAAAAATGGAGGTTAGGAATAATGGGGAACCCATTATTTATGAGGCAGTCCATTCTATTTTTGATAGTTCTCATCATGAGGAAGTTTTAAGCTAAAATCTGCTTTCCAGGGGTGGCTAGGTGGCACAGTGAGTAGAGCGCTGGCCCTAGAGTCCGATCCTGAGTTCGGATCCGGCCTCAGACACTTAACGAAAACACAAACAAAATCCTAGCCGTGTGACCTTGGGCAAGTTACTTAACCCCAATTGCCCTCCAAAAAGCAAAAAAAAAAAAAAAAAAAAAAAAATCTGCTTTCCAGGAACCTTACCTCATTGCTCCTAGTTCTGTCCCTTTGGGAAGTCTTGATCCCTCTGGGACCAAGCAAGCCAAACCTAATCTCTCCTCCCTGTAAAAATCATTCAAACACTTGAAGAAACATCCCAGGAGAACCAAACCAACACTGGGAATCAGAGGGCAATGATGAAGCTGTTGGCAGGTGAACCTGGCAGGGTTTCTTAAGAAGCCTTTATTTTGGCAAAGAGGCTGGGAACTAATGACTCAGGCATCAAACATGACTAGCAGTCCCCACAAGCCAGCATCATAGACAGGGTGAAAATCAGAGGGGAAGATAACATGCCTGGAGGAAGGCATGACAAAGAGGGATGTAATATTTCCCAAAGGACACCATTAAAATTTTTTAAAGATACTCTTTTTACTATGTTACCAAAAGTTATAACTATATAGGACTATAAGGGGTCTAGCAATAATAATTTTGTTCTTGTTGAATCAGTTTTTGGTCATGTTCGACTCTTTGTGACACCATTTGGGGTTTTCTTAACAAAGATCCTGGAGTGGCTTACCATTTCTTTTTCAAGCTCATTTTACAGATGAGAAACTGAGGCAAATAGGGTTAAGTGACTTGCCCAGAGTCACAGAGCTAGGAAGTGTTTGAGGACCAGATTTGTACTCAGGAAAATTATTCCTGATTCCAGTCCTGGTGTTCTATCCACCTAGCTGTCCTAGTAATAAGAATAGCAGGCTTTAATATGGTGCTTTATGATTTTTATTATCTCATTTTTTCCTTATAACTACTCTGTGAAGTAGGCATGAAAAAGCACTTATTATCCCAGTTTTATAGATGAGGAGGCTTAGGCTCATAAAGGTTAAGGTAAGGTTAAGCCTTTGGTCAATATAATGGAAATGCAGATTTGAAGATCTTCCCTGCCCCTAAGCCCTTTGATTGGCTTAAGTGACTCTGAGAACCTTCTTTAATTTGAAAATATACTCTGCCCCCTAATAGGCTGAATGTGGTCACATGGAGCCTGTGGTAGGAGGCTTGGTTTTCAGGAATGACCACACCTTGATGCTGTGTGATTGGGCAGTGGGTCAAGAGGGTGGTTACATTCTCTGACCCAGGAGAAGGCTATATAATTCCTGATGTGAGGCTTTGCTTTGGGGCTCACTTTGAGAAGTGTTGTGTGATTTGACCAGATGAGATTCTGGGAAGCCGTTGTTGAGAGCCCCCCGGCTTTGAAAACCCAGATGTTGATGCTTCCCCTCTCTGGTAACTGTGATTTGGTATTGATATAATGGTTGGACAGTTTGGAAGCCTATCTGTTTGATCTGTCTGTTTACTCTGAAGTTCGGGATGCTGACCTTTTCCCCCCTGAACTAGATAATATATGTTTGTTTGATTAAAGTAAGCTTGTTAACCCATTTTGAGTTGCTTTCCTTTTGAAAAGCAGATCTAAGAACCTGTGTTGGCAGCCACTCTGGAGATGCTGGGGTGCTTGCTGCTACAGTCAAACAACTAATAAGTGACAGAAATGGGATCTGAATCTAGGTTTTCTTCTCTCCAGTTTAAGCATACAATCCACTGTACCATATAAGGATACTGAGGCTCAGAAAGGCCAAAGTTACACAGTAAGTAGTAGAGCTGGGTCTTTTGACTCCAAATCTATTGCTTTTTCTACTGTCCCACAGCTGATCAGAAATGGAAGTAGGTTCGTCATATAGTGAGGGTTAGAGAGAACAGGTTGACAAACTGGATATCCATTATATATGGTCTCCATGATATATTTAAAGAATCAAAGGAAGACTTTCATGGTGTTGGGTGGGACCTTTAGGAAGGATTTATGAAAAGGCATGGATAAGAACTGTACAGTTTGAGAAAATGTGGAAGGACTGAAACGGGGACAAATGGAGGGAACAAACATGTTAGTGACATCAGACATCTATAGTATAAATACCTTGAGTGGCATTTTTTGGGAAAAAAGGGAACCATCTGTATAGAGATAATTATAACAGCATTATTTATCATTGTAAAAAATTGGAAACAACCCAGATGCTACAGGGATGACTGAATAAACTGTGACAGGTACATCAGTGTAATGGAATTATATTCAAAGCAATTAGGGTGGTTTAATTTGAGGAATAAAAATAAATACGGAAAGGCCTACATGAAATAATGTGAAGTAAAGAACGCAAATACAAAATAAGTCCATCTATACACCGCCAACAACTACATGAGAGGGAGAAGGTCTAGGGGTAAACAGACAAACAGGGAGACCTCTAGCAGTCCCAGAGAGAACTGGTGTTAAGTTGTTTGGGCATTTTGTATTATTGAAATTTCTTTTCTTAAACGTAAATAATTGCTATGATTCCAGAAGGCTGATGATGAAGAATGTTCCCCACCTCCTGACAGAAAGATGATGGACTCAACATGCCATGTGAGACACACATCTTTGGACAT
Organism: Gymnobelideus leadbeateri; assembly: GCA_011680675.1. NCBI lineage: Eukaryota > Metazoa > Chordata > Mammalia > Diprotodontia > Petauridae > Gymnobelideus > Gymnobelideus leadbeateri. The sequence continues at coordinate 283,756 of WOXC01004193.1, read as the reverse complement.
GACTGCTGAGAGAATATTTATTACAAGGGTTTTGGTTTTCTTTATTTTTTTTATTAGGGGGCAGGGAAGGGAACAGGAAAATAAAATAAATGCTTGTCAGTTGCAAAATTAAAATTTAATTTTAAATGTAGCTTGTTGTAATTGCCTCTATTGCTAATTAAAAGTAAGTTTATAATGCATTTTAAAATACTTTAAAAAGAAAGAAAAGAATGTCAACAAAACATTAAAAAATACACAGAAGAAAGCTGAAGGAAGTTTATAAGGAAGAATGGACTAGTAGGGAAGTATTGGTACTACTGTATTTTTTCCCACTTAATAGTATTTTATTTTTTCAAATTACATGTAAAGATAGTTTTTAACATTCACTTATATAAGACTTTGAGTTTCAAATTTTTTTCTCTCCCTCCCTTCACTAGTCTCTCCATAAGACAGCAAGCAATCTGATAAAGACTATACATGTACAATCATATTAAACATATTTCCACATTAGGTACTAAGCTTATTATTAATTTCTGTCACTTATTAGGCATTAAACTTATTATGTCCTTAAGCAAAAATCCATGTTGGACTTCATAGAGATTCATGGTTTCTTAAACGAATCTTGTTTTTTTTGTTCTTTGAAAATGGAAATGTCCAAATTTGTAGCATTTTTAAAGTTCATAATAAAAAAGAAAACTTTAAAAAGAAAAAAAATTAGTTTCAGTACTTCAAGGATCACTGGCATCAGCGCTTTTCCCACGGAAATAGATTGCTGCCTCACCATGCCCAAGGAGACATTTTTCCTAAGATGCTCCAGTCAAAACAATTCATTTGCTGATGGCCAACAGTCTCATGCCTCTCCATGCTTAGACAGTCTGGTCCTCAAACACTAGCAAAAGCCGTAGTCAAATCCTTTCTAGGGTGGTAGAAGAGCCCAGATTTGGCAATTTACTGGAATATCCTTTAGGAGTCCATACTACAAGGAGGCATCAGAGGAGGACATTAGTGGAAGAAAATAACACAAAATGAAAGTGTACTTCTTTTCAAAGTTCATTCCCATCCATTTTATCCTCATGTGATAGCCCTGTGAGTAGGAAAGGACAATGTTTAGCACCACAGTCAGGGGTTAGAGGAAATGTAGGAACAATGAGATGAATCCATACAACAGTAAAAGAGTATGGAGAAGCTAGCAGCTGATCTGAGATGCCTTTGTGGATGTACAGATGAAGAGTGAAGGGGAGAGATGTAAGGAGGGAGCAAGACTGGGGACTTGCTGGAAGTAATTGATTAATAGAGGCATGGAGGTAGGTCAGTGGATAGAAGGCTAGGACTGGAGTGAGAAAGACTTAAAAAAATCTGGCCTCATACACTTACTAGCTGTGACCCTGGGCAAGTCATTTAACCCTGTTTGCCTCAGTTTTTTTCAACTGAAGAACAGAGATAACAGCATGTAAATTCCCAGGGTTGTTGTAAGGATCAAATGAGACAATATTGGTAAAGTGCTTAGCACAGTTCACATAGTAGGCACTTAAGTGGCTGTTTCCTTCCTACTCCTACATAATCTTGTGAGAGATTCATTTAAAAGCATTTTGTTTTTTAACTAAATATCTTTTAATTAAAAAATATTTTCTCTCTTTCCATTCCCACATGGAAAAAGAAAACTCTGGTAACAAAGATGTATAGTCAATCAAAACAAATCGATTACACTAACCATGCACAAAAAATGTCTGTATGTTATTCTGCACCCAAAATCCATCACTCATTAGGAGTTGAGTAGCATATTCCATTATGACTCCTCTTGAATTAAGGTTTGTCTTTGCGTTGGTTAGAATTCCAAAGTCTTTCAATGATTTTCGTCTTTAAAATGCTGCTGTCGGGTGAACTGTTCTCCTGGTTCTGTTGTTACAAATTTTCCCAGGGTTCTCTGACATCATCTCTTTTATCACATACTCAAAGGGACTTTTTTTTTTTTTGCTTTTTTGGAGGGCAATTGGGGTTAAGTAACTTGCCCAAGGTTATACGGCTAGGTTTTTTTTGTTTTGTGTGTGTTAAGTGTCTGAGGCCGGATCCCAACTCAGGTCTTTCTGACTCCAGGGCCAGCGTTCTACTCACTACACCACCTAGCTGCCCCCAAAGGGACTTTTTAAATCCTATTCTAAGATTAATCATTATAATCACTACAACTTGATGAACTGAGGAAACTGAAACCCAGAGAAGTTCAGTCATTCAATTAAAGTTAGTTTGTGGCAGGAGCAGGATTTGACCCTCAGCCTCCTAAGTACTAGGGTAAAGTGCTGTTCACTACCCTAACTGCCTCTCAAGGATGAGAAACCCGAGGTGGAGGAAAGCTGTCATGTTTAGACATTATAGGTACCTGGCATATCCTTACTGACAGACTATGGCAAGGGGGCTCAACTATGGCACTTCAGATACTCGTGATTCTTCAAAGTTTCACATGCTTTATATTTTGAAGGAAGCATAAAGAAAAAGATGTCATTAACACTAAGGTACTATTGGTGCTGCTGCAAAATGGCCCAACTTTTCTGGAAATCAATTTGGAATCATTATTAAAAAAAAAATCACATACTTGCCCATACCTTTTGATCCAATGATACCATTACTAAGTAGTAACCTAAAGCAGGTCAAAGTCAGAGGGAAAGGTCCTCTATATACAAAGATGTTTATAATAGCACTTTTTGTCATAAAGAACTGGAAGCAATGTGAATGGTGTAAAGCAGTGTTCTCACTAAGTTCAACATCAATAAGGGGACTTGCCTTCCCCTAGAATAAGGGGAGTGCCATGTTACCGGGTGGAAGGGGCAAATTAGCTCAGGAAGGACACAGAGCAGGTCAAAACTCTAGCACTGGTCAGTGGCAGGCTCAGGCCAATTAGTCTGCATTTCCAGGCTGAGTGAGATGGATAAACCCACTTAAAAAAAACAAAATGCAACATTATGAAAGTGCTTTTTATAACGGACAGACAAAGGCAGTGTAAGTAGGATTGGATTATAGGATCACACATTTAGAGTTGGAAGGGACCTTTGAGTTAATCTAGCCTGATCCTCTCCTTTTTACAGGAAAGGAAGTTGAAGTCCAGATGGTTATCTATAATCTCTCTTCCCACCCTCTCTATGCTGTGCCAAACTAATCTTCCTTATGCAGGGATTTAGTCACATCCCTCCTCTTGCTCAAAAACATCAGTGGCTCCTTTATGACCACTGAGTGACAGAAAGAGCAGGTCTGACTAACCTGAGTGACCTTTTTCCCAATCATGGAAGCCTGAGGGTTAAGACATGCAAGTTCTTTAATCAAAACATATTCAACAGGTGTGGGGGAGCTTGCCTGTAATCTCCAATACTGGGGAGGCTGAGGCTGGCGTTCTCTTGAGTTTGGACTTCTGAGTTGCAGTAGAGCTAAAGTTTGACATTAATATGGGTGTGGGGAGGTTGCCTAAAGAGGGATGAATTAGATGAAGTTGGAATTGGAACAGGTAAAAACCACACCAATCAGCGAAGGAATCTGGCCTGTGAGTGACCACTGAACTTCTAGCCTGGGAGAGCTTAGAAGATCCAGTCTCAAAAAAGCCCAAGCCAAAAAAACATATTCAATGATCCCAGGTAAAAGCAATCCACAAAACCATAATAGTGGTCAATATCTGTCTAGCTATATATAGGTATCTATCCTCTATCTATCTATCTATCTATCTATCTATCTATCTATCTATCTATCTATCTATATTTATCTATCTACCTATCTAATAATTCATGAGGAAGTTCCCTGGATTCTTAGGAGCTTCCCTCCAGAATCCCAGAGCTGGCATTTAATATTCATTGCCCAAAAGACCTACAGCTGGATTCCATATCAATACACCTGTGTTTTTGTTCAGATATTCATGAACACATGGACCATGGCAAACCAATACTATCTATAGGGTTTTCTTGGCAAAGATACTAGAGTGGTTGGCCATTTCCTTCTCCAGTGGATTTGGGGAAACAGAAGTTAAGTGACTTTCCCAGAGTCACACACCTAGTGTCTAAGCCGAATTTGAACTCGGGTTCACTGAGCCACCTTGTTGCCTCATCAATCCACCTGTGGGCAAAGTGAATTTAAATTACCCCAGGTCTGCTCAAGCCTTGGCTCAAAACAGCCCTGGTTAGTGTTGTGGGAGTGTGGGGGTTAACTCCTGCCACAGGTTACATTAGTGTTCCAGATTACCACCCTATTTCTTTTTTAACTTCTCTGGGTCTGACTTTCCTCAATTAAAAAATGAAAAATTGGACTAGGTTATCTGTAGGGTCCCTTGCTACTCTAAATTAGAATGCAAACTTCTTTGCCTTTCAAAGCCCTCTACCATCTGTTGCTATCCCAGCTTTTACTCTTATTTCACCCTACACACTCTATGCTCTAGCTAAATTGGATGTGCCCCATCCTGTCCCACATCTTTGTTCCCTGGGTAGGAATTTAGGGGGATCTTCTCCGAGGATACTTAAGTCATAATATATTACAATGTAGCATAGTTTCCTCTAAAGAACACTGGATTAGGAGCCTAGGAACACGAGTCCTGATCCTAGTTCTGCCATTAGTTGACCATGAAGCCTTGGACAATTCTCTCTGGACTTCTATTCTCTCCTCTGCAAAGCTTTTTTTTTGCTTATATCCAGTCTTCTTTCCACTATGCCATATTGTGAGGTGTCATCTGTAAGATGAGGGTGTTAATGTAAATGATCTCTAAGATTTCTTTCAGCACTAGATGCCTGCAAGATTCTCTCTTTAGATCATAAAATCATAGAATACCGCTTTCATGTAACAAATGAATCACCTTATTATCTCCCATAAAGTTACTCTTATTTTTTCCAAGATGGAAGAAGGATGGGAATGTGATAAGGCCTAGAGTAGTTTTGAGTGAGAGTAAGCATGGGGGAAATATCAGGTAAAAAAGAAAAGGTTTTTAAAAAGAGAAATCTTTAAGTAGCCTACACTGGTAGATATAAAAATCATTCTTGGAAACTCTTAAATGCTTCATTTCTTTTTTAGTTGATTCACTGATGTCCTTGTATTGACCTTCTGGGAGCCTCTCAATTCTAATATGGCTTCTAATAGAAAATCATCACTTGAAAATTTGCTTTGAGCTCCACCCCAGGGTCTCCAGGGTTATACAAAGCTTAACAGAGGACCCTGGGGCCACTCAGGTAGTCCTTCTGCTCCAGAAAGTCTTTCAAGTTTACACTATTTTTTGGTCTTTTTTTTTTGAGCAGGGAAAGCAAGGCAATTGGGGTTAAGTGACTTTCCCAAGGTCACACAGCTAGTAAGTGTCAAGTGTCTGAGACTGGATATGAACTCAGCTCTTCTTGAATCCAGGGCCAGTGCTCTATTCACTGTGCCACCAAACTGCCCCTACACTGTTTTAATGCAGTAAAAAGGCCTTTTGTGAGCTAGAATGCTTTCATTTACTTCCACTATTTTACTTGTCACTTGACAACATTTATCTTCTTATGTCAAAAAAGTTGATTTCTTCAGTGTAGATCCTTTCTGGCTGATGCAGATAATTTCCTCTACTTAGAAGAGGGCTTTTTGAGCTGCTGTTACTAAAAAATCCTACTGCCCCTTCATCCCTGGGTGTTGAGCCACTCCAAACCTAGCTAGTTTAGTCCCTGAACAACACAGTAAGTCACTACAATCATACTTAAGACACTGCAGTTGGTGGGACCAGTCAGAGCTTGGGTTCTTTTGACAGAGTCTTTGAGAAGGCCTGTATTCCAAAAGAATAGCCTAGAACACTGTGTATATTCAATGAATATACACAGGCACATAGCTATAAGAGTCTAAAACGGCCCTAAGATTCTTGGGACACCCTGTCTAGCGCTTGAAAATAGTAAAGCTACATTTCCTTAAAATAAAACCAATTATTCAGGTACTCAGATTAGACACTTTCTAGCTATTCCGGTTAGGTTTTCCTGTGACCACAAGTAGCAGTCTAAAGCATTCCCAACCAGTATCACTAAAATCCTTATCAATAACTATGACCCACTGTGGTATGGTATGTATGGCTACCAGCGTTAGTTTTAGGAGTGCAGCCTAGATTCAACTTCTTGAAACTTGATTGTCTTATTTCTGGGGCTGGGGAATAGGCAATGATCACACTTGTTTCTCCCACATTGGGAGAAATATACTTTTCACACCTAACATGCTAGAGAAACAGGTCAGAATGTTTTAGCTATCTGAATGGAACGTTTATTGCAAAGATCCACATCTCCCAACAGCCTTCAGTCTTAGACAAGTGTTATTTCCCTGAGATTTAAAAAAAACAAAGGCACTTTCAGAGAACCATAACTTTAATAAACAATTTCTGGGAACAATTACATTTATATATACATATATAACAGGGTATTGCCAAGAAGTGTCATGCCTGTTGTCCCCACTCAGCCTCCTTTATGACAACAGTCCAAGAATTAAGTTCTGAAAAGGTATCCTGATGGGTTTTCTCCCACTAAAGATGGTAATTCAGAGTGAATTGGAGTGACAACTACTTAGAGGGATGTGCTGAGTAACGAAAAGTGACATTTAACATCCAGTTGTTCTTACTATTTTGCTTGAACCCTTTGCCCTTGAAAATGGGCCTGAAGTACTGTTTCCCAGGTACAACTTCAACAATGGTATTGGCAAAGGTCATGGCTCCATTTATTTGAAGAAGATAAATACTCACAATATGGCAAAAAGCAAAGACTAATCAATCAATCCACTGTTTTGGGAGCATTTGCTGGGCTAGCATCTGCGATGGTAGCCAAATAAATGAGATTTCTGTGCAATACATGCTGGTACCTATGGGAGAAAAATCCATAAACTAAATCACAGGGCAGAAAGTAGCAGTTAGCCCCTAGAATACACCACACAATAAAAAATAAAGTTCACAAAACTGGGGAAAAGGCACATTGGAGCTAGCTTGACACATAATGGGAGCTGCAAATAGTGGTTATTATGATCTCCTTTAAAGGGAAGTTATATAGCTGCCACATGGGCACAGGGAAGAGTAGAGGGAGCCTCAAAGACCACTGAGTCCAAGTCCCTCATTTTAAAGAGGAAACAAACCCAGAGAAGGGAAGTGACTGGCTCAGCACCACAGAGCTGTGAAGTAGGAGAGCTGGGACCAGAATGCCTCTCCCTGGAGCAGATTCTGAGTTCAGGTTTCTGTCTAAGAAATGCAACCGGTGGAAGAAGTTTTATTTAAGTCACCCACACAAACAGGGATGGGTCTACTGAGGTGGTTGATCAGGTGCATTAAGAATTCATTCACTGAAGGGACACTGAATTTGGAGTCAGAGGATATGGAATCCTGAATGACGTTAGGCAAGTGGTAACTTTCCATAGCCTCAGTTTCCTCAACTGTAACACAAAGGGGTTGGTCTAGATAATCTCTAAGATCCCACCTAGGTCTCAATCTGTGATCCTATGAGATCTATGATTGTAAAAGTGGCTCCTACTTCCCTGCCTTCCTAGGAGGGTCTGATAAAACCTAAAGGTAACTTACTGTGTGCACTCTGAAGCCCGGCCCTTGTTCTGGTATTCCACGATGCAGCGGATCAGCTGGTCATTTTCTTCTAGCAACTGAAAAACATCAGAATCACTGCATATATATGGAGAATTTGATTTCATTCAACAGTGATTAACCACCTATTGTGTGTAGGTGCTGGGAGTTATACATAAAAAGACAAAAACTGACCACGAGGGGTGCTGTTTATAAGAAATTTGCTGGTCAGCATACAGATAACTACTACAAGTTACAAAAAGATTAAATGCTTAGGAGAGGTCAAAAAGGGCAGCTGAAGAGAGAAGCCTGGGAGAGCATAAGTAGCACTGGGATTGAATTTGCAAGACCTAGGTTCAAATTCCAGGCCTGCTCCTTAAGACCTCTATGACAATTGGGTAAAGACACAGATCTCTCCAACCCTGTTTTCATTCAACTAAAGTGAAGCTGGACTAGGTATCTCCAAGGTCCTGTCCAGCTCTAAATCCTATGATCCTCTAAAAAGGCATGTTATTTGGACTGAATTTAGCAGAGGAAAGAGTTTCTGCTGGTATGGTTGTGATGGCTGTGTGAACCCCAGGTGGCCAGCCTTATTCTTTAACTGGGTCTCACAGCCATGCTTACAATCAAGACACTGACTTGATGGCCTTTAAAAAAGTAGGTTTCTACAGTCCCCAAACCCCAGAACCTTTCAGCTTCTTTGCAGCCATTTAGGGTTTGCTTAGTGGGCTCCCTCTCAGTCATGCTGATAAAGTGGCTCATTTCCAGTTGTCTTTATTTATTTTTGGTCCGTTTACTACGGCAGAGGCATCCAGGTTGTTCTCCCTGACCTGTCTTCCCCAAGGCTCTTCACACTTGTGCTAGAAGTTCTCCTAGATTTCAGTGAAGGGCTCCCTTTGAAGAATCATAGATTAGAGCCAGAGTCCCAGTGAGGTTTAAGTGCTTTCCTCAGGGGTCACAGAGGTAGATGATGTGGTAGGGCTGGGAGGTAGAGGGACTTGCTTCAAGTCCCAGCCCTACCACATCAAGTCCTCTACTTACAAATCCAGCATCCCTTCCACAGCACCCCCCATGCTTCCCTTCAACCAGAAGCATTTAACAAATACGTACTATGTTCAGTCTTGTGGATCCCCTAACGGACCTGCTCCCTGTTCTCCAAGGAGCCTCTGCTGTACGGACGTGAGGGAAGGAAGACAAACCGAGGCTGTCACACATGGGAGCTGAGCTCACGATGATGCTCAGGACGGAGCCGGCACCCTCAGTACTCCCTGTGCTGCCACAGGTATCCGTACTTATGCATCTTTAGCGGTAACTTCCCCAAAGGGCTTCAAGCTCATGGGGGCAGGGCCTGACCAGGGATCACAATTGGGACCCACGGCAAATGAGCCCAATCTATCACAAAGTGGCGGAAACGGAGGCTGGGGGCTGACCAAAGTCCTTGTGTACAAAAATCTGTGTAGACAAGACCTGGTACCCATTTCCGTGAGCTAACAGGAGAGACAGGACACAGACCTGGATAATTACGCCTCTCAGTATTACGAGAAAAGGCATGTACAGAGCTCTGAGGTTATTGGCAAAGGAGGGGGAGGAATGAGAGGGGGCTTCCTGGAGGCCGCGGCTTTGGGGCTGGCCTTCGGAGGAGAGATGGAATGCTACAGCTTTAGAAGAGGCAGGGGCCGCTCCCAGGCAGGACGGATGGCCGAGGCAGGAGAACGCAAGGGTCCGTCTGAGGGGCAAAGCTGCGGGGTTTGGCCCAACCAGAGGAGCTAGGCCCCCGAGGGTCTCCATCTCTAGCTCCCATCATACGCCCACCACCCAGCGAGAGCCCTGGGCCCCAGACCACGGTGCACTGCGGACAGGTCTGGTCACAAGCACTCCCCACTCGAGATCGTGTCCCCTCTGCTATACAAACGCCGGACGGGTGGGCGCTGGAAGGCCCCCCGCCGCTGGACCAGCCCTGCCTTTCCGCCCTCATCACCCAGGACGCCCGTGCATGTACTCCCAGGCCTCGGTCTCCCCGGCCCCCAGGAAGCAATCCCCCTCCAACTGCCCAGAGCTGCACTGGGACAGTGGGGACACGCCTCTGCCCGACAGTAAGCTCGGCGCGGGCAGGGGCGGCTGTTTACTTATGCCCAACGCACCACACAGCAGCCGCTTAACAAAGGCTGCCTCGGGGCCCGGGCTGGGTCTCTGAAGCCCACAGGGAGCCCGACGTTTCCAGAGGGGAGAAAGGGTTACTATGGCTGTGGAGACGCGTGGGGGAGGCCGGCGAGGGGCGGCACCCTCAGCGGCCCGGATCCAAGGCCCCGGCCTGCAGCCGGTGGGTGCGCCGGTGGAGGGGGAGGAAGCGCAGCTAACTCCAGCTGACGCATGCGCAGGCCTTACCCGCTGGATGGTCTCCTGGTTAACTTCCGCCTTCCCCCTCAGCCTCTCTGGCACAAACGCTACCGACATCCCGGGATCCGAGCGGCAATCCTCAGGAACTGACGCGCGCGCGCGCAGGCACGCACGTAAACACGGACGGGCACGCGGATTCTCTTTCCCGTCCTCCTACTTGGATACGTCAAATTCGAGCTCCAACCAACGGCTGCCTACGGGAGGAGGGGGCGACGAGCTTCCTGGTCGCGCGCGACGCTTCTGGCGTCAATGAAACGCTGATTGGTTGTCATGTTCTGTGGGAAGGGGAGGAGTTGAGAGGCCGAGGCTTGAGATTGGATGGTCACGGAGGGGCGCTTGCGCCCTCCTCTGGCGGAGGTGTGTGGCGCTCCTTTGCTGAGAAGCACCTACGTATTCCCTGCCCCGGTGCCCCTGGTCTCTTTTTCCCCAAACTCAGCATTCCTGATTTCTTTCACCTTATCCCCATCTTGAGCACTCTATTGGTTATGACCCTAATATTTGACACATCCATTGAAGGTCTGCAAAGCACTTGACAAAACTATCTCTCCGGCGCCGATGTTCTTCCTATGAAATCAGAAAACACTTGTAAAGTGCTTAGCCTGGTACCTCGCCCCTATATATATGCTATATAAATGTCTATTCACTATTCAGTGGTTTTCAGATCTATCTGTCCAGCCCAAACTTCTCCCCTAACTCACAGTTTCTCATCTCTAACTATTGGACTCACCAACTGGATATAAATCCAACGTGTGCAAAAATGCAAATTCAATTCGTCCCCCAAACCCTGTCCTCTCCTTAACTTCTCTATCACTTTTGAGGGTGCCATCCCCTTAATCACCCAAGCTTGAAACCTGGGAGTCTTTCCTCAACTACTTATTCTTACCATCCCCATAAACAATCACTTGTCCAGTTTTGTCATTTCTACCTTTTTGTAAATGCTTTCTTCTCACCTCTGGAACTTCTACCACCCTAATTCAAGCCCTCATCACCTCGTGCCTGACTCACGGATGGTTGATCTCCCTACACAAGTGCCTCCCCACTCTATTCCATTCTTTACTCAACCAATAAAATGATCTTAACGCACAGGTCTGATCTAGTCAACAAATTCCAGTGGCTCCTTATTTCCTTCAGAATCAAATGTAAAATCCTTTGTTTGGGTTTTAAAGCTCTTCATAATATGGCCCCTTTAAGTACCTTTCTTATACCTCATTCCCTCCCATGAACTTTAAGATCCAGTGATTCTTGTGTCCTAGTTATTCCTCACATAAACCATTCCATTTCTTAGTTCTGTGTATTTTCACTGGCATTTTCACAACATGACTTAAATTCTTTTCTTCAGATCTCAGCTAACAATCTTCACTTTGACATTGCTTTGATTATACTTTCCTTATGTATTTATCTTGTAATATTGTTCATTATAGTTATCTGTGTCTGTCTTATACACCCTACCCTTCCACTACTTAATTGGACTGTGAGCTCCATGATACTATAAACCATATCTAATCTAAATTTTGTATTTTCTCTAGTGTTCACCATGGTGCTTTGAAAAGTTGTTTGTCCTTTGTTTTTCAAAGAAGACTAATAACATCACAGGTGATGTTTTGATTTGTGTGTATATTGGATTCAAGTAAGGTAAAGTTGTACAAAGTTGTCAGCCTCCCTCTCTCTTCCAGAATTATCAAAGTTCAGTAGCAAGAAAAAAGTCAGGATGACTGGTGATGGTTCAGGATACAGTGGATGATCTTGGTGTTTTTGGTGTTTGATCAAGCTCTAAGTGCTCCACAGTTCCTACTTCAGACACCTTCATGGCTATTGAAACAAATTGTTCTCATCTGCCCACTCTATAGGGGGAATCTTCACATGCTTGAGGTAGATGTCACCCATCTCACTGGTGGGTTTGAGGCCTGTTAGTTACCCTCAACCTGGGTTAGTCTGTCTGCTGCTTTTACTGGGGTGTGGTCACTGCACATGTTACAGCTTCTTGGAGCTACAGGTGATAATTGGGTGAATATGGACACCAAAGGTAGATGAGCAGCCCTGAAGTAAAGAGTAAATGGTATGGATAGGGATAGTACTGTACTGGAGAGCTTCTATGAATCAAGGATAAGGATGTAGTTTGGTTATGTGCCAAACCAGTTATAAGGATGGTTTAGGTAAACCATCTCTCTTCCTCCAACAATTAATAATTGCTTCTTCAGAAACTTGATCTTAGGCTGAGAAAGGGTTAGTTAGTTCCATAATATCAATGTTAGTATGAGGAAAATAGTAAATTGCAGAATCAGGATTTTAATCTAGGATTTCTCTGCTATCTCAGGAAGTATTGGGATTCTCATCACTAGAAATCTTTAATTGGTCAAGAATGTTATAGATGGGGTTCCTATTCAGGTACAGTTTAGTCTGTGTAGCAGGAGCAATGTCCTAATCCCTTTGCCCATGCAATTTAGGTCAGTTTTCCCCTGAAAAGGGACAGAATTATTTTGAGAATTTGATGGGTCCAGGACCCAAAGGCTCAACCAGTACCTCCTGTGATAAAGCTTCCTGGAAGCCCCTGGTCTCATTGAAGTGGCTTCTTGTTCATCTAAGGGCATAAAAAAGATCAACTAAATAGAGCTGGGGTCTTTCAAACTTGGCGGATGTCCCAGCACTTTGGGAATCACCCCACATGTTTCCAGAGAGAGAGGCCATGTCTACCCAAGCTAAGTGCTAGAGTGTCCTTGTTGAATATCCTTTCTATGGAAATCTAGAATGAACTTGCTTTTGCTAACTGTTGAGCCACCTATGAGTATCCCATTTCATTCCAACATTGAACCTGAACTATCAGAATACCTGCCTAAGTCAGACCTGCCCCTAACAGCCTACGTACCCTTTTCTGTCTCTTTCAATGCTGTAATTCTGTGTCTCTAGATCCTGTGCTATCCCCACTAGACCATGTTATTCTAAGAAGACATAGAGTAGCCTGGGACAGAGCAAAGCCAAGTAAACATTACAAATAAAGATGCTTGGGGAAGAATTGATAAGAAATGATCATGAACAACAAGATCAGAAAATCTAATAACAAAGCCATGAATAGATATGTTACTAGAGGATTCAAAAGCCATATCCAGAAAAAGTCAGTGCTAGGATCATTGCTCAAAGGTAAGATCAGGATTTTGGAATGCTAGGATCCTACTCATTTGCTTTCCAGTCTTACCCTGCTCTGCTCTCACCAATCTCTAAACATTAGTTCCGGCTACCCACATGACTTGCATTTAAAATTCTTTGCTGAGCCAGACCTAGGGAGAGGTGATCAGAGCTTTGTCCTAGGCACTGAAATTTAAGAGGCACAACAATTTTTTATTACATTCCTCAGCAATATAAATATCCAAGACAACTTTAAAGGACTTATGATTTTAAAAGCCTGTCTACCTCCAGAGAAAGAACTGAGGGAATCTAAATGCAGATTAAAGCATACTTTTAAATTTTTTCCTTTTTTTTTTTGGCAACATGGCTAATATGGACAATTGTTTTGTATGACTTCACAAATAATCTATATCAAATTGCTTGCCTTCTCAAGGAAGGGAGAGGGAAGGGAGAAAGAGGATTTAGAACTCAAAAATTTAAAAGAATGAATGTTAAATTTTTTTACAAGCAATTGGAAAAGTAACATATTAAATTTATTTTTTTCAATTAAACAAATGCTTTATTAACTTCTGGTTTACATCATTCATTTCTGCCAGATTTTGAGTTACAATTTTTTCCCCATTTTTCCCCTACCCACCACCCCAGAATAGCAGTCCCACAAGATATCCCCTCATCCAATCTGCTCTCTCCCATATCTTCTCCCATACCCCCTTTGACTTTACCATTAGGGCAAGGTGAATCTCTGTGCCCCAATGCCTGCACATCTTATCTCTCAATTACATGCAAAATAGTATTAATAATAGTATTTATATATATTTGAAACATTTAATTTTAAAACTTCAAATTTCAGATCCATTCCCTTCCTCCCTTGTCACCCACTTCCTTTAGGAATATAAGCAATTCAGTATGTGTTGTACATATATAACATTAAATTTAAACAAAAAATTATTACATTCATATGTTGATAACATATATCTTCCCAACCTCACTAGTTGTCTAATAAACATCAATATTACAAGGAAAGGACGTGAGAGACTCAGAATGATCCATCATTACTAATGCACAATCCCTGAGAGGGACCGGGATTGTAGGATCATAGAATTTAGAGCAAGAAGATAAATAGTCCACTCTTCATTTTATTGATAAAGAAACTGAAGCCAAATAGAGGTAATAAGTAGCAAAGGCAGCATGTGAACCCAAGTCTTCTGGTTCCAAATTCAGGGCTTTTTATACTACATCATCCTGTCTATGTAACAAGATCATTTTGTGATTTGCAGCCATCTGTCCATGACCTTCCAAGCTTCTCTGTCAAGTAATCTTGCCTTATTTGAGGCTGTGTTCAAAAAGACCCCAGCATTTAGGAAGGGATGTCACTGGTCAGCTAATCCAATCCATATTTGAACAAGAATACTCTCTCTGACATAGAAGACAAGAGATCTTCTAGTCTTTGCTTGAAGAACTCCGGAAAGAGAAAACTGATACTACCTCCTGAGGTAGCCCTTTCCACTTTGGGATAGCTTTAATTATTAAGAAGTTCTCCCTTATGCCAAGCCCTCCTTGAATTCACATTGACTTACTCCTGGCCCAATATTCTTTCCATTGTGGTAAGGTGTGTTTTAATTGCCCAAAATTCCCGCAACTATTCATAGTCATTCTGGAAATCTTCAAGCACTGGTCAGAAACAACCTATGAGAAATAGCTCTTTTGGGGTATTAAAGATATAGATCTGGGTATGCTGATTTTAAGACATGGAGCAGGTCCCCCACTCCTAACTATAGTGTATCCCATGTTTTAGAATGCAATCCAAAGGCTTGGATATTGACCAAATCTGTGCCAATTCTTCTTATCTGAATAATAGTGGTAAGATTAGGAATAACAGAGGGAAGGCAAACTCAACCTGTAAGGGAAGTAGATATAAAGTGTTGAGGATTCATAAAAACCATTTGGACTTTGCCAGTGCAAATTGACTGGGGGCTCAAGCTACATATTAAATGAGATTACAATGCAACGGAGTAAGTGCATATGTACTTACTCCTAAAAAATGAGCCTTAGACTGCAATCATCTTACTTTTACTTTTAAACGTCCTGAGGCCACAATCAGGTGCCCCAAAGGTTTAAAAAAGGGGCTTCTTAATTTTTTGTGTGATGGACTCCTTAGTCTGGTAAAGCCCATGAACCCATTCTTAGAAGGCGAATAACAGGTAAAATTAATTGCATAAAATTAATGCATAAAGTTAAATCCTCAGGATTACAAAAAACCCAAAGGTTAGTGAAAATAAGGTTTAATATTTTTTCCCCCATCCAACTTCACAAATCCCTTGAAAACTATCCATAGACCCCTTGGAGTAGAGGTCCATGGATACCAGAGTAAGAACCCTTGTCTTAAAAGAAAGTTGCAAACAAGGGAATGTAGTAAAATGGATAGGAAGGTGGACTTTAAGTCAGGAAGACTGGGGTTCAAGTCCAGCTTCTGCTGTATATGACCTGAGGTCCTGGGCAAGTCACTAAACCTCTCAATGCCCCAAGCAACTGCTGATCTACAGTCTGCTTTGGTAGAGTAAGTTCCTCTCTTGGGACTCCTCGACCCCAGTGAAATCACAAGTCTCAGTCCCCAAAGCAATAAATAAAGTTTCATCCATATCTCCATGAAGGGAGATTCATTCTCACATTCACTATAGAGTATTGACTGCTCTGCCTACCCTGTTCATGAGTGCCATCTACAGCCTATAGGAGTAATTCATTTGTCTTTTTATGTGAAAAAGTGGGCAACAGAAGCTCCAGAAAAGTTTTCAGTTTCAGTGGACATAGCTCATTCTCTCCCATTTTTTTGCTGCCTTTCCCCTCCCCATTTCCTTTGGTCATGTTCCGTAGTCTTCTCATGGGATAGTAAAGTACAGAAGTAGCAATTACTTGGCTGGAATGATTGGACAAAACCTGTGGTTTGGTGTCTTTTTTTCCAATGAGATATTTCACATTTCAAAATCTTTCTTGACCTCCTCCATGGCCTGTAAGCAGTTCATATTTTTCTTGGAGGCTTTTGATGCAGGAGTTCTGACTTCGCTGTTTTCCTCCCACTCTATGCCTTGATCCTTTTTGTCCCCAAAAAAGGATTCCATGGTCTGTTTGTGCTTCCTCTGCTTGCTCATATTGCCAGCCAATTACTTGACTTTTGAGCTCTTTGCCACAGTAGAACTCTGCAGAATGGAGAGAGCTTTGTCCCAAATCGCTGGGGTTTTTGCAGTTGCCAGAGCTATTAGGAGGGTGCCCTCTCTACAGCCCCCATAAGCTCTGCCTCACTGGCCACACATCCCAGGACCACCTCCCAAGACTGTGATCCAGATCCAAGCAGGTCAAAGCAAGAGTGATTACCCTCTGAATGGTTGCTTGGTCCCCCTATAATCTGCAGGCTAAGAGCTCTGGAAGCAGCCATGCAAGGGGGCTACATAGCAACAAGCCTTCACTGCTTCTCACCCCAGGGGCAAGGGCCAAACTGCATTCTTCCCTCCCCTCCTGTTCCAACAGAGTTCCACGCTGACCTTTTACTTTGTCTTCGACATTTATGGGTTGAAAAGTCTGGAAACCTCCACAGCTGCTAGTGATTCACTCTCCTGAAGTCTGTTCTGGCTGCTGCTAGTAGGGGCTGCCCTGGGGCTGAAACCATGCAGCTTACCCGTGACTGCCCTCGGCTCCCAGCTCAGTGCATTAGACCCTTCTTGTCAGCCTGCTGGGTTGCCTTCAGCAGGAGATTTGTTTCTTTCTGTCTCTTTGTGGGTTCTATAGCTCTAAAGTTTGTTTAGAGTTATTTTTTTTTACATGTATTGGAAGTGATTGGAGTGGGAGCTGATGCCAAGTTTGTGCTTCTACTCCATCTCTTGGCTCTGTTGGTTTGGTGTCTGATTTACAGAAGTAGATATAGGATGCACTTAGCCCAACTTCATCAGTAAGTAAGGAAATAGAAACCTACCACAAAAATTATTGATATGAACATCTCGGCAGATACAGGGCAGATAAAGGATGTTGAACCATCCTTTTTATCCTTGGTATAGGCTGGATATTGGAACAATACAAGCCATTCATAGGTCATACAATAATTAACAAAAGGGCATTCACCTAGCCACAGCATGAGGACATTTAACAGAAAGAGACCTTGAGAACTTCTTTTATTGATTCAGCTGAGCAAAGCTTCCATGGTGACCCACTAGTCAAGTTTTTGAGAGTCTTTCCAGCTCCTCGGAGAGGCTTTTTTCCTCATCTTTCTTGACCTTTCCTCAGCCTTTAACATTGTCACTCACCCTCTTCTCCTCAATACTTCTTTCTAGGTCTTTGTGATACTGTTCTCTTACCTGTCTGACCACTTTTTTCTCTGCCTCCTTTATTAGATCTTTATTCGTGTCATACCCATTAACAGTAAGAGTCTCCCCAGGTCTTGTCTCATGCACTTTTCCTCCCTCCTTCTTGATTATTCCGTGTGGTGATTGCATCAGCTCCCATGGTTTCAATGATCATTTCTATTCAGATGATTCTCAGGTCAACTGTAACTTCTCTCCTGACCTCTACTGTCATATCTTCAATTGCCTAATTGAAATTTTAAATTAGATGTTTGATAAACATCTTAAATTCAACATGTTTCAAACTTACTCATTATCTTTCCTCCTAAAGCCTCCCCTTATCCTAACTTCCCTATTACTGTTGAGGATAGTACCATCTTCCCAATCATTCGGGTTGGCAAGCTAGGGGTCATTCTTAACTCATCAGCTGTCAAACCTGTTATTTCTAACATTTTTTTGTATTTGTCCCCTTCTCTCTTCTGACATTGCTACTGCAATGGTATAGGCCCACATCATCTTATGCCTTGATTACTGCCCTAGGCTGATGGTTGGTCTCCCTGCCTCAACTCTCTTCCTCCTTCAATCTATCTTCCACTTAGTTATCAACTTGATCCTTCTAATGCGCAAGTCTGATTATATCACTCGTCTATTCAATAAAATGCAGTGACTCCCCATCACCTCCAGGATTAAATATAAAATCTTTGCTTTGGCTTTAAAAGTCCTTTATAACTTGGCCTTTTCCTACCTTTCCAGTCTTCTTATTCCTTATGTTCCTCCCAACACATACGCTACAATCTAGTGACTCTAGCCTCCTTCCTGTTCCTCAAACACAGCACTCCTAAATCTCCTAAATCTGAGTATTTTCTTTTTTTTATTTTTATTTATTTATTTTTAAGCAATTGGGGTTAAGTAACTTGCTCAAGGTTACATGGCTAGTCATTATTTATGTGTGGGTGCTCATTTTCTGAGGCCGGATTTGATCTTGGGTCATCCCAACTCCGAGGCCAGCGCTCTTACTCACTGCACCACCTAGCCGCCCCAAATCTGAGTATTTTCAATAGCTGTTCCTCATGCCTGGAATTCTTTCCCTCATCATCTCCTTCTCAGCTTCCCTGGCTTTCTTTAAGTCTAAAGTCTCATCTACTACGAAAAATCTTTCCTGGTCTTCTTTGATATTACTATCTTCCCTCTGAAACTACCCCCAGATTATCATGTTTATATCTTTGTTTGCACACAGTTATTTTCATTTTGTCTGTCTCATTAGACTCTGAGTTCCTTGAGATTGGGAACCTTTTTTTGCCTTTGTATCCATGGGGCATGTGTTCATTGCCTGGCAAAAAAAGCAGATGCATAATAAATGCTGTTTGACTGACTGACAATTCATAACTCTGCCAATAATGTATTAATATTTTCCCATAGTCATTCCTTTCCATAGTCACTACAAAATTGGCTATTTCTATCTACCTCATCTCTGCCAATTTGATGAGGGTGAGGTGAAAATTCAGTTGGTTAAATTTGCATTTCTTTTATATACAAGTGGTTTGGAGCAAAATTTTCATATATTTGCTGTACAATTTTTTTTCTTTTGAAAATAGATCACTTGGGGGCGGCTGGGTGGTACAGTGAGTAAGAGCGCCAGCCTCAGAGTTGGGATGACCTGAGATCAAATCCGGCCTCAGAAAATGAGTACCCACACACAAATAATGACTAGCCGTGTAACCTTGAGCAAGTTACTTAACCCCAATTGCTTAAAAAAAAAAAAAGAAAAGAAAAGAAAAAAAAAGAAAATAGATCACTTACATATTGAGGAGAGGCTCTTGGTGATCTTATTTGTATAAATTTCCTATATATCTTCTCAGAGATTTTTGATATAAATTCTTTCCTACTCAAGTTTTTTAAAAATTCTTTTTCAAATTGCATTTTGTTTCTTCAATTTTATGTAATCAAAATGATCTATTTTATTATTTATGATCTCCTTTATCCCTTGTTTGCTTAGTTCATGGTGAATAAGCGGAAATGGCAAAACATAAGAGAAATAGGACAGTTTCTATAGGATAATAACTCCTCCCAGCCACATATCTGAAAGTACTTCATTCCATTCTCTTAATTTTTGAATGATGTAATCTTTCACATATAAGTCATGTAACTATTTGGAGCTTGTTGTAGTATATGGAATAATATGCTGATCTAAACCTATTTTCTGCCAAACTCTTTTCAGTTTTCTAAGCAGTTCTTGTCAGAGAGTTTTTCCTCTAGTCAATTGTGTTCATGGGTTTATTGAACACTATACTGAAATGTTTAGTTGCTTCTGGGTCTTGTTTATCTACTTTAATCTATTCTATTTTTTCTCTTTTCTTTAACCCAGTACTAAATATTTTTTGAAGATTCCTGCTTCATAATAATCTAGTACTTGTAAGGTTCTTTTCTTTTTCTTTAAAAAATTATTTATTTCCCTTGAGATTCTGGATCTTTTTTTTTTTTGTTCCTTCAAATGAATTTTGCAATTTTTAAAAATTCCATAAAAAGTCTATTCATAGTTTGGTTCAAGTAACACTTAATCTCTGAATTAATTTAGGGTCCAACATTCTTTCCACTGTGCTATTATGATTTATCACAGTCTCCACTCCCAAAGACTGTTTTGCTGAAGTGGTGGTGGGTGGAAAGGGAGAGGAAGGGGAGAAGGATTACTCCTTTTAACCTTACTTTAATTCACCAACTTCACCATTCCTATTCACCATTCATTAACTTCACTACCCTGTTCCCAAGCATCTTCTGATCTCTCTTATCCCCAAATCCCATGGTCTAAGTCTTCATCTCCTTGACTTCTTATAATGTTTTGTTTTGTTTTTGTTTTTGTTTTTATTTTTTGCTTTTCGGAGGGTGGTTGGGGTTGTGACTTGCCCAAAGTCACAGGGTTAGTAAGTGTGTCAAGTGTCTGAGGCCAGATTTGAACTCAGGTCCTCCTGACTCCAGGGCTGGTGCTCTATTCACTCCACCACCTAGCTGCCCCAATTTCTTATAATGTTAATGGAACAGGAAGATCTTCCCTGTCCATTAATAGGCCACATGTGTCCCCTTTTCCCTTGGAAGAGGAGCCATGTTGCCAGGTCTAAAGGTACACAGGTATTTCAATCACAGCCATGATACATCCTGAGTACATCCTAGGGGGAGGTGGGGGGAACTTGCCTAGGAGTTTGCTTAGGGGAACTTTGCTTGTAGGAAGGCTTTCACACCTTTTGGTACTAAGCTAATTAGACACTGAGTCACAAGGTTTTGGTGCGTTCTGGCTCTAAGCCAGAAGTTTAAAAGTACCTGTACTGGGAAGTTGGTATTTTACTTCGGGGGCTCACTCATGAGAAGGACCTTTTGATTCCCTGGATGGGACACTGAGTAGATATTTGTTAAGAGGCACCCCTCCACTCCCCCTCAGATGTTGCTCTCCTGGTCCTGTGGTGTAAGTAGGTGTTTGAATTATTCTGTTTAGACAGTTGGAGCCCTACCTATTGGATTCTTTCTTGAATACTCACTTCTACTTATCTGTTAACTAAAATAAGATCATTAATGCCTTTTAAGTCTTCTTTTCTTTAGAAAAGCAGGTCAAAGAACCTGTGCTAGCATAACAGCCCACCCTTTGTGGTTGCTAATACACTTCTATACAACATTTGGCAGGGAAACCAGTTAGGAAGCTATGTTTTGTTTTGTTTTCAGTTTCAACCTACTGAAACTCCCTTGGGCCAGGTTGCTATTAGAAAGTCTTTGGATTGAGTTGCGGGAACTTGGGTAGAAAGTGTCTAGAAGTTAAAAGTAAACCAAACCAGGTATTATTTGAAAGTTAGACCATTTCTCTGCATAGAAGGAAGGGAAAATAGGGAAGATAAGAGGAAGAACTGTTGTCCCCCGGGGATGATAAACTCAGGAGCTGGAGGTGCCGAACTTCAGTACCTGTTAGTCTGTGCAACGTGTACTCTTCTAAGATCAGCAACATCATTCCTGTGGCACTGAGCCAATGTTTTCTGGGAGCCCTGAGGCTTTATCATCCACCTGCCAACTCAGGGGAATGTGCCAAAGTACAGCCAACTCTTCATTGTATGAACAAGAAACTGGATATATACTTCTCAATCTAACAGATGGATGTTACCAGGTCACAGGTTTTGACTCTGTGAGGACCAGGGTCTTGTCTGGAGCACCTTAATCTCTCTGGTTGTCTGAACTGGTACATATGTACTCCAGTTGAAGACTTACACAGCACTTTAAGATCAACAAAACACTTTCTCCACAACCACTCCATGAGGTAGGTGTAGCATAATGGAAAGGCCATTGACTTTAGAATCAAAAGACCTGTGTGTGAATTCTCATTCTACTTACTACTTATGTGACCTTTTATAAGTCACATCACCTTTATAGGCCTCAGATTCTTCATCTGTAAAATGAATTAAATGACTGGACCAAAGGGTAACTACCTTAATATTAATAGACTCATGTTGGATTGGGCGGGAGGTCTGTAATGAATTGGTCCAGGGACCTATCCTTGGCTTTGTGATGTTCAACATTTTAGAAAGGTATTTGGATTAAGGCATAGAAGGTGTGGTTATAAAATTTGCAAATGTATCAGGGCTGGGAGGGATAACTAAATCTTTGGATAATAGAATAAGTAAACAAAAGGATCTTGACAGGCTAGAATAATGGGCCAAATATGAAAAGGTGAAATTTAGCAGGACAAAGGTGAAGTTCTATGCTTAGATTAAAAAAAAAACTTTATAAGTGCTGAATGGGTGATGTCTGGCTAGACAAATTTGTGTGAAAGGAACTCTGGGGATTTTGGTAGAGGGCAAGGATGGCAGACATTTATGTAGTGCTTTGTATATATTGTCCCATTTGATGCTTATAAGAACCTGATTAAGTAGACATTACAGGTGTGTACGAAGCCACTTTATAGATGAGGAGTCTGATATTCGGAGAAATTAAGTGATTTATTCATGACCACAGCTGGTTTCAGAGGTGAGATTTGAATCCAGAACTCTCCTGACTTCAGTCTAGCACTCTATTACAGCACACTAAAAACTATGATATCAGTCAAAAAAGCGAATGTGATCTTGGATGGAATTAATAAGGGCAATGTGCCTAGAATGAAGAGGGGGGTGATGATTCTGCTATCCTTTGCCTTGGGAAGACTAAATCTGGAGTCCTGTATTTAGTTTTGGGAATCATGTACTCAGAAGAAAATTATTAAGATGGTTCGGGGACTAGAGATTGTAACAGATAATCATGTAAAAAGAATCAGAAGTGTTTAGCTTGGGGGAAGAGGAGACTTAGGGAACAATGATAGTTGTCTTTAAGTGTTCAAAAGGCTTTCATAGGAAAGATTAGATTTATTCTGCTTTGCCCCAGAAGTCAGAACTAGGAAAAAATGGAGGGAGATTTTTTTTTTTTGCTTTTTGGAGGGCAATTGGGGTTAAGTGACTTGCCCAAGGTCACACAGCTAGTGTGTCAAGTGTCTGAGGCTGGATTTGAATTCAGGTCCTCCTGACTCCAGGGCAGGTGCTCTATTCATTGTACCACCTAGCCAGGAGGGAGATTTTGACTCTGGAAAGAAAACCGTAAGCTATGCAAAACTGAAAAGGGCTACCTCCTCTGGAGGTTCTCAAGTAGGGGCTAGATGACCACTTTTCAGGAATGCTATAAAGGCTATTTTTGTTTGGATGTAGGTTTAGATGCCCTTTGAGAGGTCCCTTCTGACTTTAGAATTCTGTGACTAAATGTTCACCAAGGTCTCTTCCAGCTCTAAATCCTTTGATCTTCTGAAGTAAGTTGTGTAAGGTTTATCATCCTCATTTTTTTTTTATTTTTTTGGAGGAAGAAAGGCAAGGCAATTGGGGTTAAGTGATTTGCCTAATGTCACATGGGTAGTGTCAAGTGTCTGATGCCAAATTTGAACTTAGGTCCTCCTGGCTTCAGGCCCGGGGCTCTATTCACTGTGCCACCTAACTGCCCCATTATCCTCATTTTACAGGTGAGACTCAGGCATTTAGGATTTGGTTTCAGCACCTTTTCTAAATGATGATTCCACCACCTTAAGAAGGAGGCCATTTCACCTTGGGATAGCTCCAATTGTTAGGAAGATTTTCCTTATATCAAGATATAATTTCCTTTCTACATATTTTCCTTATGTCAAGGCACATAAAATATGCCTCTTTACCATTTCTACCCATTTTTTCCTCCTAGTTCTTGGTCCAAACAGAACAAGTCTAATCCTTCTTCCATTGTATAATCTTTCAAGTCCTTAAAAACAGGATCCCATCCTCCTGAGTCTTCTCTTCTTTAGGCTGAACATCTCTTGTTCACTTGTGATTTTGATATGATTTAACCTTGAGGTCTTGTACTATCCTATTCGTCCATGTTTGGACAGTCCAACTTATTGATGCCTCTGACATTCTATGAGCCTACAAGTCTTGTGCAGTTTTCCAAGGGCAATATCTTCTTCAGGTTTAGAACCCACTTTAAACAGGACAGGTTATGGGTGGGTGGTGTGTTGGCGTCTGGGTGACAAAGCGATTCCACTGGAAGCAGCCAGCCTTCTGCTAAAGCCTCTCAGATTCTCTGGGGGTTAAAGCCTTTTGCAAGGGTTGCCATGATCGCCGCTGAGCCCAGCTGCTCCCCACCTCCTTAGGGAAGGGACCTGTGAGCCAGACTTTGGCCCTAGAGCCACACTTTCTATCTAGTAGGCAGAGCCTGGGAAGTGAGAGCTCTATTGCCAGATTTTTGGAAAGGTCCTTGGAAATCATCTGTTCTGGCCCCATATTTTACAATTTGGGAAACTGAAGCCGAAGGAGGTAAAGGGACTTGTCGCGGTTCACTTGGCTCTTGAATAGCAGACTGGAACATATAGTAAGCGCTTGATAACTGCATTTTGACTGACTGACAACCTTTGCAACACCAGAAGTTCTGCCGATCCCCACCCGGTCTGCCATCACCGCCCCTTTAAGAGCCCCTCGCTTCCCGCTGGCTTCACCTACTGCTCCACCCCCGAGGCGGGGCTGAGCCCATAAATGCCGCCCTCTGCACGCGCCGACGCTCGGGTCCGAGTGTTTGTAGGTAGGGGGCGGGGGGAATAACAGCTTTGCTAGATTACACATGCGCACACGAGCCACCGGCGCGCGAGGTGTAGGCGGCCAAGCCCAGCCCCGCCCCCTCGTCTTCCCTCTCCTCCCCTCCCCCGAGGACCCAGGCGGGACCAGCCGCCCAGCTATAGGCAGGAGGTAGGGGAGGGCAAGAAAGCCAGGACCTCAGAGGGACGGATTGACTCGGGATCTCGGTGACACTGAGGCAGCTGCGGCGGAAGTTCAAGGGCGAAGTAAGACGAAGGCGCGGGAGGCGCGGAGCCACAACCTCCAAGCGTCCGTTAGCCGGGCCCCACCGCTCGGCAGGGAGGGGCTGGCGAGATCGGGGCGCCTGCGCAGAAGGGGGCGGTTGCGGGAGGGCGAGGTCTCCGCGTGCGGGCGTGTGTTGATAAGGCGGGGCTTGGGAGGAGAGGACCCACCTAGGCTGGCCTGGGACCGGGACGCGGGGTTCTTCTGCGCATGGGCGGCAGGGCGGAGGCAGGTGGTGGGGACGTTTCGATCCGTAGTAAAAGGCACCTCTGGCCGGAGTGCGATCGAGAGTGGGGCAGGAAGAAACTCCCTTTAGCCCTCCATAGGCGTCCCTCTGTCCTTTCTAGAGAGCTCGGGGAAGGAGGAATGACGTGTGCCCAGGTAGTGTGTCATCGCGGAGGGAGTGACAAGACAGGGTGAAGTGAAGGGGGAAAGAGCCTCAGCCCGGGGGAGAGGGGCGTGACTGGGAGGAAGGCTGGGATGCTGAGAGGTGCGAGGGGACCTGCCCGGCGTGGGGAGCGGGAGCCGGGCATCCGGAACAGAGCTTGTTGAATTATGTTCGACCGACAGTAAGCGTCTACAAGCTCAGTCAATCGTGCCCTCATTCGTGGCCCCATTTGGGGTTTTCTTGGCAAAGATACTGGAGGGGTTTGCCATTTCCTTCTCTAGCTCATTTTACAGATGGGGAAATTGAGGCAAACAGGGTTAAGTGACTTAACCAGGATCACACAGCTTGTAAGTGTCTGAAGCTGCATTTGAACTCAGGAAGATGAGTCTTCCTGCCTGGCTGAGCGCTCTGTGCCCTGTGGCGACACCTGCCCTCATGCTTACCTGGAGGGCACGAGCAGGCTCACCTAGGGACGGGACTTTCCTGGTTAGAGATTCAGGCCCTCCGTATGCCATCCCCTCTACTCCCATAGAGGAATGTCCATTATTAGCTCTTCTCTTTGCCTTGTTGCGCCATCCTGACCTGCTTGGGGAGGTTGAAAATAAACAGTGGGAGGAATTCGACTTTAGCAGCCACTTTTCGGCCCCTCTCTTGGACCAATCTTTGCTGTGTACCATTTTTCCCCACCACTTTTGAACCCCTCTCAAGGCCCTAACCTAACGCTGCCAAGATACGTACCTCTCTCTTTAGAGATATCTACTTATTATCTGTGTATGTAGGTGCATGTATACACACATGTGTTGTCTGCCCCATTAGATTGTGAGTTCTTTGAGTTTAGGGAACTGTCTTTTTCTCATTGCTATCCTTAGTGCTTAGCACAGTGCCTGGCACTGTGTTTATGGACTTAAAATATTAATTTTGTTTATTGAAATAAAACTACTGTGTATAATGTATTTGCATCAATAGTGCTCATACAAAATGCTTCACCATGTTTTGAGCAAATCCAGTCTATATATGTGTAAATTTAAACTTACAAATAGATATATTTAGAATCTTAAGGCTAAGTAGGACCTTAGATTTCCAGTATACTTAATTTTTAATTATGGAGTTAATTATTTACAGAAGGATTTGCTACATCAAATGATTTATAGTAAACTCCCCTCCCATGTTTAATAGGAAATATGATTTGTAAAAAATTGACATGCCTCAACAATTTTTTTTAAGGAATGTAGATGTTACTTAAACCTGTATGTATATAGTCAGCTTTTATCATCAAGGTGAATGGGGTTATGTGGGTACTTTGAGAATCTTTGGTTTTGTCAGAATGGTCTTTAAAAGTTGCTGTGACCCCTAAAATTCATCACCCTGCAAGAGAGCTACTCTGAACTTGCTGAAGTTCTGAAGACATATGGTCAAGGACTTTTGTGGAGGATTGGGGTTAATACGGATAAATAGAATGTGTTAGAGCAGTAATCACATATCTCAGTTCTTGGTTCATTTGCCTTAAATTAACTCTTAGTGCCTAATGTAGTAAAAGTGACTGCTTTTTCCTTCCTACCCCTGATGGAGGTACTAAAAATCAGCAGCCAAAGGAATAGGGTTAAGGGGGGAAAGAGCAAAATGGCTAGCCAACAACTGAGTAGAATCAGAACACCACAGTATGTTGAGGTGAGAGGGACTTTAGATAGAAGTTACAGGAAAGTAGACTTAAACTTCCTAACAATTAGAGCTGTGCACAAATGGAAAGGACTGCCACTAAAGGTAATGAGTCCCCCAACATTAGAAGTCTTTAAATTGACTGACCACTTGTTGGGGAGGTTGTAAGAGGAATTCCTGTTTGAGGATAGGCTTGAAAATCATTCCTGAAGTCTCTTGCTATTCTAAGATGCTGATTCTGTGACCTGAGGTGGCACTATGAAAACTTCTTTTGGCTCAAATCAAATGTGTAAAATAGGTCATTTTTTTTCCTGTAATGGAATAAGGTTCACTCATACATCTGGTAATATTTTAATTTAAATTTTTTTTTCTTATTTCTGTTGATACTTTTGGTAATTTTTTTATTAAATAAGTTTCTGTAGATATTTCTGAACTTCATATGAAATTATATTTTAAGTGGAGTAATCCAAGTTTGTCTTATACCTCCCCACAAAATTTAGTGCTTTATAGCATTAATTGGTTAATCAGCTAAGCTATTGTAAGAGGAGTGTCTTGCTGCTTCAGTACCAATTAATATAAAGAGATTTATGCCCTGATACCTTTATCAGGTGTAAATGCCTCTGAGTTATGATATTTATCAAAAATGTCAGTTGTAAACAGTTCCTAGAGGCTCTATTGAATCGAAGGTATAAACTAGATACATACTGAAAGCAGATGATGCTGTACAGAGATGTCTTGTGGGTACTTGAAGAGAATAAGTCATATAGTTGTGGGCCTCGGATAAAATAACAAGCCAGTTCAGAATCCAGCCTGATGGTGGTATAACTCCTAACAAGCCCCAAAGAGGGAGTCTACCTCTTCTCTCTTCACCTGCCCTCTTACTGCCTCCCTCCATTAAAGGATACTCATTTGAATTTAGGTTGGATGATTTGGATTTCCCATCGGTCTGTAGCAGCATTGGGAGCTAAGAACAAATTAGAAACATGAAGGAAAGGCAACCTATAGGCCCTTTCTTCAAGGTCATCCACACTCCTACACCCCTACCCCTTGCCCAGTTGGAGTACAGCAGAGAGTTATACACACCAAAGGAGAACTTCATGAGAGCTTCATAAAGGGAGAAAAGGATCTCTAAGGAGCTGTGAGTTTACCTTGATCCATATTAGCTCATTTAAGTTTGAGCCCACTATCCCCAGGGATTTTGTGTATATACACAAAGGGGAAAATGCATCTCAGACTATTGGAGTGATTATTTTTTCTGCCTGTCCTTGCTACCTTAGTAAATACCTGTTGCTAAAAGCTAATTAACACTGACTGATGATCAGTGAGGAGCAGTTGGTGGGGGCTCATGAACCAGTGTGTTAGAAATTAGTTCCAGCACCTAAGAATTCCAGATTCCTGAAGAGACAAGTAGTTAACCTTCTGAAGAACCAGCTTTCCTGTGGAAGTTAGGGAAGTGAGTCCAGAGGGTGTGTTACACCACAATTAATCCTTAAGTTTTGTTTCACTTTCCATTACTGAAAGGGTTAATCTGCATTTAAAATTTATACATCAAATACAAGTTTCATGAATTGCCATTGCCAAAAACAATTAAAATTACAAGCACCTTGAAGGGCAGCAGAAGATTTGTAGCATCTCTAAAGTTTTTATTGCTATATTTTGTTTTATGTCAACAGCATTTCTGAACTTATCCCACACCTATATAGCTGCTTTCTCCTGTGACAATTTTTAAAAAGACTAAGGCATGTTATACTACTAATAATTTGAGTGAAAGAAGCAGAGTGAAAGATATCATTCATATTATGTATAAATGGAAAAAGGCTAGACTAGTCAGTCATTTAATAAGAGGGCAGCTTCTCCCCATAAGTCCTAGTTCTGCCTCTGGGATTAAGTGGAGCAAAGCTAATTCTGGTGTATTTAAAAGACAGAAATTATCCTTTCCTTTAGTCTTCTCCAGTTTTTATACTCTTTTTGTACTTTTATACTTCTCTAGTTTCTTTTATTGATCTTTGCATGCTTCAGTCCTTAGGCCCTTCCCCATCTTTCCCATCCTCCCCTGGATACTCTTGGACTTTTTAGTGTCTTTTCTAAAAGGCAGCACTCAGAACTGAACATAGTATTCCAGAACAGAGCAGAGGTGTCAGGCATGTTGACTGGGGCCTCCCAAGTGTGCTCCAAACCAGATGAAAATGAAATAGGGAAATATTTAACAAAATAAATAAAAACTAGTAAAACATAGATATTAAAATGTAAAACTTAGTCAACTTGAAATATTCAGGGATCTTTATGTGTATAGTTTAGTCGCCCCCATTTCTATTTGAGTTTGATACCACTAGAATAGAACACAGTGAAACTATTCTCTCCCTTCTTTTGGATATTTTGCCTCTTAATACAGCCAGAATCAAATTAGTAGTCTTCACCATGTTGCATCGTTGACTTAAAATGATTTTGAAATTCACTAAAGTCTTTGTATATTTTTCACATACCTTACACCTTTGTGGGAAAGAAAGGGGGTCTCTGGTAGCAGAAGGGGAAGGGAGTGAAATCCCAAGTGCGAGTAGTCTTTCATATTTAGGAGATACTCCTGGGTTAAGGGTTGTCTCTTCTGTGTTTGTATTGGAAATGATTTCCCTAAACTATTAGGTTACTTTTTTTTGCTTCATAAAATTTATGTTTTTCCCGCAAACAGGTATCAGTGTCTCCTGAAAGAAAAAGGTTAAGAGAGTACAAGTATCAACCTACTCAAATTGGTTCCTCATTCACCAGTTAAGATACAGAATTTCTAGAAATTTGGTGGTGGCGGTGGTGGGGAAGGGTTAAGAAGAAAGCAAGAGGAGAGAAAGTAAAGGTATTATTGTAGATGGCCTTTTTGAAGAGTTTGGCTACAAAAAGCAGAAGAGATCCAGGACCATAATTATCAGGGATAAGGGAGACCTGGGTATGTTTGTAGGTAGTAGGAAATGAGCCAGTAGAAAGGGAGAGATTGAAAATAAGTGAAAGAATAGGGACGATGGGAGGGGGCAATCTGTTGGAGGAGATGGGTTGGTAAAGGGGTTAGCCTAGGGAAGTAAGGAGTAAGGCCACTTCATCATGAAAGACAAGGGTGAAGGAAGAGACAGTTTCGGAAGGCACCAGAGTGATAGGAGATGAGGAAGAGGGAATTCACAGTGAGTGATCTCAATTTTTTTCTGTAGCTGAGGTGGGGGAAGGGGAGCCATGGGAGGTTTGAGAAGGGATGAAAAGGTTTGAAAGAGCTACTGTGGAGAGTAGGCTGGTAAGTTGATATGGGGATGTATATAGTAGGATTGCCTAGCAGCAGTGAGGGCCCAGTTGAGGTTGTATAGCATAAATTTGTAGCAGACCCAGTCAGAACAGTTTATTGAATAGGGTGGTGACAGGGTCAGACTTATGCTTGAGGAAGATAATTTTGACAGTGAAATGGAAAATGGGACAAAATGAGGAGAGACTTGTGGTAGGGAGAACAACCCGAACTCTTTTACATGTTTCATAACATGTAACATAACATAACATAATATAACATCAAGATGTGAGCTCCTTGAGAGAGCAGAGACTGTCTTGTGTTTCTGTTAGTATCTCTGTCATTTGGCACAGAGGGATATGAAGGGAAGAGAACTGAAGGGGACGTGAAAATGGAGACATGGGGGATAAGAAGAAAGGTTCATCTGTGGTTGTGGTTGGAGCCAGGAATGGCAGAGTCAGGAAGTGAAAGAGAAGGAGAGATACCCTGAAGGGCCAGACATGCAGCCGGGAGCCTCTCCTGGCACTTGCAGATCACACACTTTTACAAGATGTCATTTCTTTTTTTCCAGGGAGTCCTCATGAATTCCTTTTTGGACCATGTCCATGATCCTTTTTGCCTGTGTGGTACGGGTGAGAGATGGATTGCCCCTCTCTGCCTCCACAGATTTTCACCATAACCAGGACTTTTTGGAATGCAGAAAGCGGCTGAAAACGTTGTCCTTAATTTTGACACAGTTTCCAGGTCGAGGGACTGCAGAAGGACATGACCTCAGTATACAGTAAGTTAGTACTTTTGTTTTTCTGTAATAGTCATTAGCCTGATAGTAATACATTAAAACTTAGCTTTCTTTTAACCATATTCTACATTAAACATTTTAAGTTACCATAGCTATTATTTTTTTGGAGGGCAGTTGGGATTAAGTGACTTGCCCAAGGTCACATGGCTAGTTTTTGTGTTAAATGTCTGAGGCCGTATTTGAACTCTGGTCCTCCTGACTCCAGGGCCAGTGCTTTATTCATTGTGTCACCTAGCCCTGTCACCACAGCTTGATCAAGTCTTGTGCCAAAAGTGTTGACCTGGTATTTTAACAGTGATTTGAGAATAATGAATAGCATTTATATAGCCTTTAAGGTTTGCAAAGCACTTTACATGTGTCAGCTCATTTGATCCTCATGACTACCTTGTGATATAGGTGGTATTATCCCCATTTTAGAAACTGAAGCATAGAAAGTTTAAGTGACTTACCCAGGGTCACATGGCTAGTCAGTGTCTGAGGCAAGACTTAATTTTTCTGACTCCAAACCCTGAGCTCTAATCACTGTTCTACTTAGAATAGTAATGAGGCCATTTTTTTCCTATAGCATTTTAAGTTTTATAAATACCTCCCCACAGCAGTCCTATGAAGTTAGAATTGTCATATTATTAACTTTTTCCCAGAAAAAGGAGATGATTTGTCTGAGGTCACACAGTAAGGAGGAGACCTAGGATTCAAAGCTAGGTCTTCTGACTCCAAATCCATTGTTCCTGCCATATGTTTGTAGCAAAGTAACTAGCAGCCTTGTAGCCCAGTGGCCACAGGCCTTGAGGCCACAGGTTCTCTACCCCTGATGTGACCTATGTTCTTAGTCTTCCAGAAAAGGTAAAACCAACTCAGTGCTTTAGCCAAACAAAACCCATTGATGTAGAGTATTTTGTGTGAACTTCAGGTTGCTGATTTAACAAGCTTGACTATTAGTGTTTCTGTCTTTAACCCTAAACTCTCACTTCTACCTTAGCTTATGATAGGTAATTTATGTGACAGAAGAGGTTATTTCTTTTGTTGTTGTTGTTTTAAATTAATTTATTTATTTTTAGTTTTCAACATTAATTTCCACAAGATTTTGAGTTACAAATTTTTTTCTCCCCATCTTTCCCCAACCTCCCACCCCAAAATAACAAGCTTACTGAATACCCCTTCCCCCAGTCTGTTCTCTCTTATATCCTCCCCCATCACCTCCTAACTTTCTAGTAGGGCAATATGGGTTTCTATACTCTAGTACCTGTATAACTTACTTCCCAGTTGCATGTAAAAAACAAATTTTTAAACATTTGTTTTTAAAACTTTGAGTTCCAGATTTTTTCTCTTCTTCCCTCCTTACTCACCCTCACTGGGAAAATAAGCAATTCAATATAGGTTGTACATGTGTAGTTACACAAATTATTTCCATAGTAGTTATATTGTGAAAGACTAACTATATTTCCCTCCATCTTATCCTGCCCCCCTACTTATTCTATTTTCTCTTTTGACCCTATCCCTTTTCAAAAACGTTTGTTTCTAACTACCCTCTCCTCCAATCTGCCTTCCCTTCTATCATACCCCCTCTTAACCTCTACCCCACTATTTTCCTGTAGGTTAAGATACCCAGTTGAGTGTGTATGTTATTCCCTCCTTAAGCCAAATTCAACGAGAATCAGGTTGTCCCATTCCCTTTCACCTTCCCTTTTTCCTTCTCTTCCCCTCCATTGTAAAAATTTTCTCTTGCCTCTTTTATATGAGATAATTTACCCTAATCTATCTCTCCCTTTCTCCCTCTCCCAATAAATTCCTCTCTCACCTCTTAATTTTAGTTTTTAGATATCATCCCTTCATATTCAACTCATCCTCTGCCCTCTGTCTATGTATACATGAACATACATATGCCCACACTCACATACATATTTATATACACATATACCCTCTTATACATACATACACACACACATACATATATATTCCCTTCAACTATCCTCATATTGAGAAAAGTCTTACGAGTTACAATTATTGTTTTTCCATGTAGGAATGTAAATAGTTCAACTTTAATAAGTTCCTTATGATTTCTTTTTCCTGTTTCCCTTCTCATGCTTCTCTTGCTTCTTGTATTTGAAAGTCAGATTTTCTGTTCAGCTCTGTTTTTTTTATCAAGAATGCTTGAAAATCCTCTATTTCATTGAATGACCATATTTTCCCCTGAAACATTTTACTCAGTTTTGCTGGGTAGGTGTTTTGGTTTTAGTTCTAGCTCCTTTGCCCTCCTGAATATCATATTCCAAGCCCTTTGACCCCTTAATGTAGAAGCTGCTAGGTCTTGTGTTATCCTGTTGTGTTTCCACAATACTCAAATTGTTTCTTCCTGAATGCTTGCAGTATTTTCTCCTTGACCCGGGAACTCTGGAATTTGGCTATAATGTTCTTAGGAGTTTTCTTTTTGGGATCTTTTTCAAGAGGTGATAGGTGAATTCTTTCAATTTCTATTTTGCCCTCTGGTTCTAGAATATAAGGGCAGTTTTGCTTGATACTTTCTTGAAAGATGATGTCCAGGCTCTTTTTTTGATCATGGCTTTCAGGTAGTCCAATAATTTTAAAATTATCTCTCCTGGCTCTATTTTCCAGGTCAGTGGTTTTTCCACTGAGATATTTTACATTGCCTTATGTTTTTTTATTTGTTTGGATCAGTTTTATAGTATCTTGATTTCTCATAAAATCATTAGCTTCCAATTGCTCCAGTCTAATTTTGAAGGAGTTATTCTCTTCAGTGAGTTTTTGAAATTCCCTTTCTGTCTGGCAAATTTGACTTTTTAAGGCATTCTTCTCCTCACTGGCTTTTTGGACCTCTTTTGCCATTTGAGTTAGTCTATTTTTTAAGGTGTTATTTTCTTCAGTGTATTTTAGCTGGCTGTTGACTAGCTTTTCATGATTTTCCTGCATCATTCTCATTTCTCTTCCCAATTTTTCTTCTACTTCTTTTACTTGATTTTCAAAATCCTTCTTGAGCTCCTCCATGGCCTGTAACCAGTTCATATTTTTCTCGGAGGCTTTTGATACAGGAGTTCTGACTTTGCTGGCTTCTTCCTGCTCCATGTCTCGATCCTTTTTGTCCCCCAAAAAGTATTCTATGGTCTGTTTGTGCTTCCTCTGCTTGCTCATATTGCAAGCCAATTACTTGACTCTTGAGCTCTTTGCCACAGTAGAACTTTGCTTCCAGAATGGAGAGAGCTTTGTCCCAAATCACTGGGGTTTTCGCAGCTACCCCCACAGTCTCTGGCTCACTGGTCACACACCCCCAGACCAGCACCCAAGACTGCGATCCAGATCAAAGCAGGTTAAAGCAAGAGTGGTTATACTCTGAATGGTTGCTTGGTCGCCCTAAGATCTGCAGTCCAGGAGCTTTGGAAGCAGCCATGCAGCTGTGGCTGCATAGCCAGCTGCGCCTCTAGCCTCTTCTCGCCCCGGGGGCAGGGGCTGGACTGAGCAAAGTTATTTCTTGAAGGAAAGCCCAATTACAACTTACAGAATGATAAGAGAGAAATTTTTTTTTTTTTTAAGCAATTGGGGTTAAGTAACTTGCTCAAGGTTACACGGCTAGTCATTTGATTTATGCGTGGGTGCTCATTTTCTGAGGCCGGATCTGATCTCGGGTCATCCAAACTCCGAGGCCAGCGCTCTTACTCACTGCGCCACCTAGCCACCCCTTTAGGGCAATTGGGGTTAAGTAACTTGCCCAAAGTTACACGGCTAGGTTTTTGTTTGTGCGGATTAGGTGTCAGAGGCCGGCTCCAACTCACGTCCTTCTGATTCCAGGGCCGGCACTCTATTCACTGCGCCACCTAGCCGCCCTGAGAGAAAAATTTTAACCTAGAAAAGTATAGCAGTCTGGTGCCATTTGATGGACAACTCAACAGCCTTCTTTAACCCTAAGAGAAACAGTAATTATTATACCATTATACAATCAAGATTGTTCAGAATGTTAACCCAGAGCTATCAGGGGAATTTTAAAGCATGTTCAACATCCTTTGTTTACAAAGATAAGATAAATGATAATCTATGTTAGAGTTTCATAAAGATGGCTTAAAAATAAGTTTTAGCCCCTAAGTTGTGTACAAAATTATCTCATTGGCAATACCTCATTCCTCATGGCTGCCATGTAAATCATGTGTTATTATAGTATGTTTTATTTTTACATTTCCTTTAGGTTTTTTCTCTCATATTTAGTCTTGACAATTAATTGCTAATGAATCAGTATTTCCATACTATTTTTATACCACCAAGGTTCTTCTAGCTGTTATTCCTAGTCTCTAGCACTGAAGTTTTGAGCGCCCCAAATTACTGTAGTTGCCTTTAGGCAAGGCTGTAGTCAAAGAGGACAGTTGTTCAGTGGATACTTAATTTGCTAACAGAAGGGTCCAGAGACGTGGTACTTTGTTTAGAGCATCTTCACTGGAGGATAACTTCTGATTTGCTTCCGCTTGGTGTGTGATTCTAGCTCCAGCCCCTTTCCCTACCTGGATGGAGAGTAGGCATTTATTAGTCATTTCTGAAGTGCCTATTAAGTGTCTGGCAAGCAGGAGAGGATAAGGGAATGACAAGACTCTGCAGCCGCTGCTCTTGAGGCCATACTTAAATAATCTAGTTTTCATTTTCATAACTGTAGGAATTCTGTGCTTCAGTATTTCAAGCAAGTTCTTTTTACTCTGAAGTTATCAACCTGGTTTAGTCTACTCAAAGTCAGTTTCGTACACTCTGGTTATGTGATACATTCTTTTAGGGGAACCGAGTCTCTGAGTACTCATTAAAGCACAGATTGGAGAATCTCTGTCTGGCACCATATTATAAAATGTTGTCTTTGAAACCAACTAAATGCAGAACTAGAGAAACTTGGGCTGGGAACTAGGAACCTGCCCTGTGATTTCACTGATGTGAGGAAGCTCTCTTCAGCAAGGCAGGTCTGTGCAGATTCTTCATTTTAAAGGCTTAGAGTTACCTAACACATTGAGAGGTGAGATGACATTCAGCCGGCCAGGGTAGGCTGGGGCTGGACTTCAAGCCCAGTATTCCTGACTGTAGTTATTACCATGTATCTTCTGAGAAGCTTTGTGCTTCTTATAAAATGAACTTCTTGGTATCAGGAAAGAAGAACTTAGTTTTTCTTCTCCAGATTTTTAACGAGCTTATATTATGTAAGTTTTTGGAGTGGTGGAGGATCCTGGAAGTTGCCATGTTTCAGTTGAGGATTACATAAGTAAAAAATATAAGCTATTTTAGTTAAAAATATACATGTACACACACACATAAAATCTGTTTATCCACTTTTAAAATTAAATCCATTTCATCATTTTTATTTGAGAGTTATCTTAACTTTCTGCTCTGTAAGGTCAGAAGTACTACCTCTCATTTTATAAACCAAAGAAAGGGTTCTTTTTCATGTAGTAACACCCCCATCTTGTGGAGGTTTAGTGCAAATCTTTTCCTTTCTTTTTTTTTTGGTTAATAAATTTATTTATTTATTTTTTAGTTTTCAACATTCATTTCCACAAGATTTTGAGCTACAACTTTTTCTCCACGTCTCTTCCCTACCCTGAGGGTACCCCAAGATGGCAAGCATACTGAATACCCCTTTCCCCAATCTATTCTCTCTTATGTCCTCCCCCATCCCCCCTTAACTTTCTTATAGGGCAAGATGGGTTTCTATACCCCACTGCCTGTATATCTTATTTCCTAGTTGCATGTAAAAAACAATTTTTAACATTTGTTTTTAAGGTGGTTGGTGTGGGAGCTCATGGATGTTCCTGCTTCTACTCTGCCATCTTGGCTCTGCCAACATTTGTTTTTAAGAGTTTGATTCCTAGATTCTTTCCCTTCTCCCCTCCTCACCCACCTCCTCTGGGAAGACAAGCAATTCAATATAGGTTGTACATGTGTAATTATGTGAAACATTTCCATAGTAGTTATATTGTGAAAAACTAACTATATTTCTCCCCATCCTGTCCTGCCCCCCCACTTAATCTGTTTTCTCCTTTGACCCTGTCCCTTTTCAAAAAGTATTTGCTTCTAAATACCCTTTGCACCAATCTGCCCTCCCTTCTATTATCCCCCCTCTTATCTGCTTCCCCCCTGTTTTCCTGTAGGGTAAAATACCCGATTGAGTGTGTATGTTATTCCCTCCATAAGCCAAATCCAAAGAGAGTAAGGTTGACTCATTCCCTTTCACCTTTCTGTTCTTCCTCTCCATTGCAACAGTTAATGCATTTCTTTGAAAGATTTTTAAACCTGTGTTGTAATCTCACTAAGAGGGCAAAAAGATCACACCACTTTGCCATACTTGCCATAAGAGTCAGAGCTTCTCTATCCCAGAATCTTTGGCTTTGGTAAATTGTTTCAACATATCTGTGGTTCTTCTCCTGCTTTTCTAAATGGAGTAGGAATCCTATAATCCAGTGGGGAGAGTAATAGGTCCTTTGGTTTCTTAATTGCTGAATTTTAAAATATATGTTTTAGAAGATATTCTTGTTCTAATTTATAACATCATTCTGTTTCATCTTAAGAACATTTGAACTTTTTTTTTTAACTTGTAGAACAACTAAGTAAGCTATACCTTGGGTATTATGTTAATTTTAATGCAAACAAAATAAGGAAAATGCAAAAACATTTAAAACCAAGAGCCAAGTGACTGAGCAGCTGTTTACTACCCAAGAGAAAGAGGTTGACTCCAGTTTTCCCCATGTGTCAAATGGCATGGAATACTCCCTTTCTCATGGCCTAAGAGGACAAGAAAGGTTGGGAATTGTTCTGAAGTGGAAAGGGAAAGAGCATTAATTTTCTTTTGTAATGGAAAAACAGACAAGAATAGATCCAGATAAAATTTTTAGTTATGATTAGTAGTCATTAAAGCTGACTGCAGTTGTAATTAAAAACTTGTTCTAAGAAATAAGTCTGAAGTAGCAAATTAGCTAAGACCATGTTTTAGTATATAAGACCTGTTTGGGTTTAGATCTTTCATCATCCAAACAATATTCATTTATTGTCTGTTATGTGTATGGTATTGTATATGTATTATATTGTAATTATCTCCTGTGTGTACTGTGCATTGTTGGGGAAGTAAAAGCCCTGGCCTTTGCTGGTAGGGAACTTATAGCCTAGGTGCTGGCTTTTCCATGACCTGGAGGCACGGACTCTTTGTTTCTTCAAGGCTCTGCACAGCTGCTGCCTTTTTGTTAGTCCATAAATCTTTCTCTGAATTCTCCAGCTCTCTCTCCTCCAGTTTTCCTAGCGTATTTTGGATCTTTCTTTTGCCTTAATTGGGACTGTGCCATTCTTCCTTGTTAGATTGCAAGCTCCTTGAAGGCAAAGACTATATAATTTTTCTTTTTATCCCCAGTGCTGTACATAGTAGGTACTTAATATATCTTTGAACTGGGCAGACATGAGGTAGACACACAAAATCTCTAGAGGACAGTTCAAGGCAAAAGAAATGCATCTGTTGTTGGGGCAGCTGGGTGGTGTAGTGAATATAGCACCGGCCCTGGAGTCAGGAGGACCTGAGTTCAAATCAGGCCTCAGACACTTAAAACAATAACTAGCCATGTGATCTTGGGCTAGTCACTTAACCCCAATTGCTCTGCCTCTCTCCCCACCCCCCAAAAGCAAAAAAAAAAAAAAAAAGATGCATTTGTTGTATGAGAGATGCTACATACACATGTTGTAGGATTCAGAGTCAGGTCACTATTGTTGTATGCTGACTGTCAGACAGTAAGATAAGGAGGAATTTATCTGTATGTTTCTCATGTAATACACCTTTGGTGCTCTTGTTTCAGTTTTGACTCTTCTGGAGCCATAGCCTGCATGGGGATCTGCTCCCGAAGCTATCCTGCGGCCATGGCCTTTTGCTTTCTGGAGGCTCTTCGGTGGGAGTTCACAGCTTCCTATGACAACACCAGCATAGGATTGGCTTCTAGACCATATGCCTTTCTCAAATTTGGTTTGTAACTTCTTTATTTATTTATTATGAGTACTACCTTATATTTGTGTGTTCACAAGCTGCATCTTTTGTTAAACCCATTCTACATTTATTAAATACAGAGATGGATATGAAATAGAACCTTACCTC
This sequence comes from Gymnobelideus leadbeateri, assembly GCA_011680675.1. Taxonomy (NCBI): domain Eukaryota; kingdom Metazoa; phylum Chordata; class Mammalia; order Diprotodontia; family Petauridae; genus Gymnobelideus; species Gymnobelideus leadbeateri. The sequence goes on along the minus strand of WOXC01004193.1, from coordinate 244,840 downwards.
AAGGTGATTCTAATCCAGGAGTGGGGAACCTGTGGCCTTGAGGCCACATGTGGCCTTCTAGGTCCTTGGGTATGGCCTTTCGACTGAGTCCAAGTTGTACAGAACAAATCCTTCTATTAAAGGGATTTGTTCTGTGAAGTTTTGATTCAGTCAAAGGGCCACACTTGAGGACCCAGAGGTTCTCTCCCCCCATCCCCAGCTTTTCTAATCTAATAGAGGGATAGACATACAAATAAATGAACGAGGGTAGTGTCTTTATGGATGGTGAAAAGGGGATGAATTTAAGAAATATTATGGAGGTACAACTGAGAGGAGGGCAGAGAGAGTGGTAAGACCATGTGTGGCTTGGTGAAGGAACTGGGCATGTTTAGCTCAGAGAAGAGAAGTTAGGGGGAATGAGTCTTCAAGTATTTGAAGGGCTCTCAAGGGGAGACCAACTAGACCTGTTATGCTTAGCCATAGAAGGCAGAAATAGGAGATAGTGGCAGAAGTTTAGGGAGGCAAATCTGGGATTGAGGTGGGAAATCTTTCAAACAAGTTGAGTTATCCCAATGTGGAATGGGGTCCTCTGAACTGGAAGTTTTCAAGCAGAAGCTCGAAGACCACTTGTTGTGGAGGGCTGTCCAGGGGTTGGCTGAGCTAAATGGCCTTGGGAGTCTTAAGAACTCCAAAATTCTTTGCGTCTATAGTTCTGAATCATTTGCAAAAGAGATGATAACTGAATCAGTGGTACTGGAGAAGGAGACCCAGGACAAACTTTGAGGAGCACCTAGGCTTAGGAGGGAAGAGATGGAGAATTATCCTCAGGCTAAACACTTACAGGTCCTTCATCTGTTACCCAAAACATGTGGATTCCCTCCCCTGCCCCCCAGCTATGTTGAATACCCTACCCTTGTCAATAGCTTTCCCAAAGTGTGGGACACAGAACTGAGCACAGTGCTATCCAAATGTTGTCTGCTTAAGGAAGAGTAGGGTAGGAGTGCCCTGTCCCTCCCTGTGGATCTGTGTGGAATTGTTAGAGACTCTATCTGAAGTCATTTTTTTTATGTAGCAAGAAAGTTAGAGGATTGAGACATTCTGCTGGTATTAAGTAATTCTGTATTTCTCTTGTATAGTCTTCCTGTGAGACCTTAACCAGGTTACTATTCTTTACTCCCTTCCTCCTCAAAATGAGGCAATGTGCCTTGATATCATCGCCTTGGTTGAGGAGGCCAGGTGGTCCCCTCCCTCCCTCCTTGACACTGCATATCTTCTTCCCTCACTTTCACACTTAGCTGAAGGTGACAGTTGTCTTTCACATTATGTTTTTTGCTAGTTCTTGAGGGTAAGCAGTACTACTTGTGAAAAAAAGAATGAATACTAACAAGACAGCTTTGCCAGTGACAACTATGTCTTCAGAATAGTTCACATACTTAGTAAGATCTTATAAGGGACTAATATAATACTATGGTACTTTGTCCATGAGGCTTTCAAACGTCAATAAAGTAGGTTACTAGTGACAAATGTGAATTCTTTGATTCTGCTATAGAGTATGAGGGTAGTATAGTCATTTCAGTTTGACTGTATATTCAGGATATGGATTGTTAACCTCCTTGGAAATGTGAGCCTTATTCTGTAAATTCTAATAAAAAAATCTAAATACGTATCAAATTCTGTTCTGTACTCTGCTAAAGTTGGTTGATTGTTTTTTTTATAGATAGTGTTATTCAGAAAGTGAAATGGCATTTTAACTATGCAAGCTCTTCTCAGCTGAAGAACCACTTGGAAAAGATTCAGGAAGAGCTGATGCTCCAGCCTCCACTGGTCCTGAGACTAGAGGACACAGAAGTGATGAATGGGCTGAGAAATAATCACTCTCCAATGCAGGTTGAATATGGTGAGTGAACTGAATGTGTACTTTGTGAAGAGGTTTGGTAATGATAGAGGAATAACACTTGGGTGCATCGCTTTTTCCCAAATGGTTTTATTTATGTAAAATGAATACAGATTGGACTTGTCCCTAGAATGTAATTGAAAAACAATTCTATTGCCATTTGGATTTTCATGTGCATAAATTGTGTGAGTAAAGAACACATTGATACTTGGGAAACTGTGAATAGTTAATGTGCCTAGAATGGATTTTAGGAATGGAATTAGAGTCAGCATCGTGTACTGTAGAGAGGACGTGGGATTTGAAATCAGACCAGGAATCAGGTCCTACAGTTGACACTAATGAGCTAATTAGGCCTTAAGTCACTTCCCCTCTCTGAACCTTAATGTCTTCATCTCTAAAATGAAAGGCTTGGGCTGGATCCCTAAGCTCTCTTCCACCTCTTTGCTATGAGAGTTATGCTTCATTGGGACACAGATAAGTGATTATGGTTCCTTGAGAGCCTCCCTGTACAGTAGAGGTGAAGCTCTGGCAGATTGTCTCAAACTGGAAAGCTTTAAGTACTGTTCTGGTGCCAGATTGTCTATTGTCCAGTTACCAGCCTAGTTTAGGATGGTGGAGGCCCTTATCAGTAGGTTGACTTCTGGGTAAAGAATTATTTGTCCATGGCCATTCATGCAACATTTCCTTATTATTTGCCCAGCACATTATTATTTCCTGCTGCTTCTGAGAATTTTGGTTTCCCCATATTGATAAAATAGATGACAGTTACCTGTGTTTCATTTATTTTCATTTTCTTTTCCTAAATTTACGTCTCCTGTTTTTTCATGTGACATGAAAAAACCTTTGGTTATCTTAACATTTAACTGAAAGTGCAAGCAAAATCCATTTTTCTTCTAAACTCGTGGGTGAGTCACCATCCCTAGTCCCTTTATTAGCAGAACTGGTTTACTGCTTTAGGTCACAAATGCAGCAACTTGAGTTTGTAGAACACAAAAATCTGGTCCTCAGGCTATGTCCACTGTGAAAAAGATGTGTTTAGGAAAGGGATGCTCTAGGAATTCTAACTTTATTTGAAACACACATACAACCAAATTCCAGAAGGTTTAAACTTAGCCCTTCTTTCTAGGACATTTTACTGTACTTTGGCTCAGCCTCTTGTGTCTCAAGGCTAGAATCCTAAAAAGGTAGCATGTTCAGTTCTAATGGGGGAAACCTTGAATTGCTCAGTGGGGACTCTAACATACTAACAATAGCTATGGGTTTGATTGTTATTTTGTGGTAAATGTGGGGACAAGAAATGATGATAAGAAAGGGAAAAGACAGTGATGCCATACCTTATATATGGACATTGTGGGGAAAATCAATTTATATGGTTGTTTTTTTTTTAAAGCAATTGGGGTTAAGTAACTTGCTCAAGGTTACACAGCCAGTCATTATTTATGTGTGGGTGCTCATTTTCTGAGGCTGGATTCGATCCCGGGTCATCCCAACTCTGAGGCCGGCGCTCTTACTCACTGTGCCACCTAGCTGCCCCTATATGGTTTCTAAAAGAGCAAAATAAAATGGCCATTTGTTTCTGATCACTCTAAGAACAGTTTATATACTGAATGTTTTCCTTTTTGCCAAAAAATCCCTAAACGTTTTGAAAGTAAAAAGATACTTGATGGGGGGGAATGGGTAAAAATCGAAAGAGAAAGGCCAAGAATACTTTTATACACATTAGAAGAAAACTAGAATGTTTTATGTGAAGAATTATAACTAAATTGCTTGTATGACTCTATAACCAATATAAAAATAAAGCTATAGCACTCTTTGTTATCACAAGAGTTGCTTTCATCTGAAACCTGGAAAAAAATAGCTCTAAGACCCCTGTTTGGGTGAGGTGGGGATGTCTAGTGTTGCAGCGGAGGCTAGAAGAAATGCCCCTGTGAGGCCTAAATCCTTTCTGTCCCTCATTTCCCACTTTTGGTTTTTGGTTTCTAATCATTGCTTCATTTGTATTAATACACCTATAATTATGTCTGCAGCATAATTTAAATTGTGTCCACGATGTAATTTAAATTATGCCTGCAACATAATTATAATTAGGGTAAATGTGGTTTATTTAGCTTCTCCTTTACACTATGTACCCAGAAATGCTTTTCATTAGGAACTTAATATTATTATTTTAAATTATGAAGCTCCAAATTACCGGATGCAGCCAGTGACAGCTCTGGGGATTCTGTCTCTTATTCTGAACATCATGTGTGCTGCTTTGAACCTTATTCGAGGCATTCATCTCGCAGAGCATTCCTTTCAGGTAATTTTTTCCTTCGTGTTTGGGATTGTAGGGTAGTCAGCAGGAGAAGAAATTGATCAGGAGGTGGTCTATGTACTAGGTTATATGGCTGTGGACCATAATGTTTATGAAGGTCTTAAAATGAAAATGCTCAAAGGCAGCACTGTTTATTTCAATGGCTTGGAATGCTTAGAAAAATGAGTGAATTTGGACAATCTGTTGGCATCTTAAGGGACTTTTTTGGTTGATTGCTAAAGGCAGGACTAGGAGTAATTAATAGAAGTTGCAGAAATTCATGTCCAAATTTTATGATGGAAGAATTTCCTAAAAATTAGAATTAGTGGGTTCCCTCTCACTGGAACTTTTCATGCTAAAGCTGGATGATCAGTTATCAGGTATGATGTAGAATGGATGCTTGTTTAAATAAGGGTTGGAACCTTTTCTAAGGTCCTTTCCAACTCTTAGATTCTATACTTTTTATGGGTTTCTTTGCTGCCTGAAATTTGGCAATCCTTGCTGTGGCTTTTGGGCCCCAGGTGAAACATGTCAGGGTTTGGAGTGCCAAATAGAAATTGTTCTTTTACTATTCTACCCCCTGCCCCCCACCCCACTTCCCTATTTCTATTGAGGGACCATGATTCTTATAGTTAACCTGCATTTTCACCCATGGAGTCATTTTTAGCTTTTGAATTAATTTTTCCCCTATATTCACATAACTCCTAAGTTTGGTCACTTCTGCTAACATCTCTTGCATCTGTCCCTTTTTTACTTAATGTAGCTACCAACATATCTCAGGCATTTGGTTGGAGGTATAATTGACAACATGTTGATAAGCTGGAGTATCCAGAAGAGCACAGTAAGAATGTCAGAACATTTTGAGATCATGCATATGAGGACCATTTGAAGGAACTGGGGATGTTTAGCCTGGAGAGGAGGAGACTTGGGGAGTGCCGATGAGGTGGCACATAAACTGTTTTGAAATATATAAAGAGCTGTCATGTTTTGGAAGTGGGATTAGCCTTCAGAGGGAGGGAAACTTAGGAGGGGAGAAGTTTCTGAAAAGCAGATTTCAGTTAGAAATAAGGGAAACTTTCCTAAAAACTAAAACCATTCAGAGGTAGAATGTCTGTCTTGGAAGGTAGTGGGTTATCCTTCATTGAAGGTCTTTCAGCAGAGGCTGACCATTTCTTAGGGATATTGTGGGAAGGGGTTTTGGAACAGGTAGGTTTGGACTAGATGACCTTTGGAGTCCCTTTTAACTCTGAAATTCTATGGCTTAAATTTTGTAATAATGTTTAGAAAGACATCTGTAAGTGCATTATGGCTAAAGGTTGAACAATGGCTAATTTTAAAAACAGGCTATATAAAAATAAATATGTATATATACACACATATATACATATATACAAATGCATGTGCATACACATATATAGATAGGTAGATAGATATGCATTCTATAGCTATATTTACATATCTTGTTTGGACAGTGTCTAAGATGTCTTTAGGTGTTGTCAGAAGCAGCTTTGTGTTAATACAACTAATATCATATCTAGTACTTGACTGATGTTTGGAAATATCTTTTTCCAGTATTACTTAGAATCTTTAATCATTTTCAGCTAATAATTTTAGGTAGGTAGTTTTGATATTAGCTAGTTCTGATATGTACTCAAGTAAAAAATAAATCTTGTCCTTTTAATACAAATGTAAAGATGGCTCTTTGGCAGGTCCTCATCACCTCAGACTATAGCCTGCTGGTTGATCTACCTGCCACAAGTTCCTGACCACTGCAGTCCATCTTCCACTTGGCAGTCAAATTAATCTTCCTAAAGTGCAGGTCTGATCATATTACTCATTTTATTCATCTCCAGGATCGAATACAAAAGTGTCTGGTGATTATGCCCTCTCCCCTGACATTTCCAGTTTTCTTTCATTTTGCTCCTCCCAATGTACTCTGCAATCCAGTGACATTGGCCTCCTTGCTGTTCCTCACACAAGACATTCTGTACTTTCGTTAGCTCTCTGCCATGCCTGGACTTCTTCCTCATCTCCGCTTTCTGTAGAATTATATATTTCTGTGAAGTCCTAGGTAAAAGTCTTACTACTTTATGCTGGAATCCTTTCTCAGTCACCCTTAAAATTTGAGTGCTCTCCCTCTGTTAACTACTTCCTATTTATCATGGAATAGTTTGTACTGTATGCTAATTACGTGCTTCTCTCCCCCAGTAGATGTGAGCTCCTTGAGGACAAGGACCATCTTTTACCTTTTTTGTTTCCCTGCTTAGCCCAGTTCCTGGCACACAGTATGTACTTAGTAAATGCTTGTCAGCTGACTAACAGGAAAAAAGACAAACAATGTACACGTTACTGCCAACTTGTACATTCAGCCACTTTGTGAAGTATTGATTTAATTGTGTTTTGTCACTTTTATATTTTTATCTCACCAACCTCTGATTCATTCTCCAGATTCTTCACCTGTCAGGTTTTGGTTTAACATTCTTTCTTTTGGATCCAGCATTCTGGTTGGCTTTGGTGTGTTCATTGTCAGAATAGATTTTAGTGATTATAAAATTTTAATTAAAATATATCATTCTGAGTGCTCATTATTATTACTCCTGGTGGTATAGCAGTGACTAAACGCTTGAAGGCTCTGCTAGGGGTGCTCAAGCTTTGGTGGATCCTGATATACTGCAATATAGTCCCTGCACTGAGCTGTGTCGGTTATCTCCGAACCAGTCTAGCTGAGCATCAAGAGTCTCTCGTTAGCAGAAAGATGGCCAGCAGATGGTGAATACTTATCTGTCCCAGTAGTTCATGTAACTTACCCATTAGTGGAAGTGTTGTATCCTTTATTGATAGTGGGAAGCACTCACACCAGTGACATTATGGATCTTGGTGTAGAACCTGGTGAAGTATTTCATCATACTGATGGGTAATATTTTTCCAAAGAAGTGTTTTTCTCTAACTTTGCCTCATTGGAAAGAAAAAAAGTACTTTGGTTGTTTGTTGAAAGGGGGAAGTACCGTTGTAGGCTACTGGGTGGCTAGGGAGGTCCTTGGACCATTAAGCCCAGTTTGTTGGTGGGTCCATGTTCTCAGCATGCTAGGACCTGCTGGAGCTTTTACCTGTAGGTATGGCCTTGAGAACCCAGGGTCACCGCCAAATTCATGACAAGACAATGGATGAAGATGTTAATGGAGGCTATATTTATAAATATACATAGAAAATTTTGTTTATAGTTATATCTTTTTTCTGTCAGTCAGCTGGCATTTATTAGGTACTTATATAGTTATATCTTGCCACCTCAAAGATCCTGTTCCTATGCTTCACTATAGCATGCTGGTGGCCTTGGGTTCTAAAAGGCAGTGCCGGTATAGTATAAGCTTTGATAGGTTTTACCATCTTAGGAGCTCTTGAAATATGGTCCAAGTGACAGACTTGTGTCTGTCTAATGACCAGCCTAGGTAAGTACATAGAGGCTGGTCACCAGTAGATTGGTACCTAGGAGATTAATTCTTTGGCTATGGAAACCCATGAAACAAAACCACAAAATAGTCTTTAACCCTGGGTAACTTTCTCTTCTGGCAGTGTCTGGGGCAGAGAGTATTAACAATCACATAGTCCTATAAACATTAATTTAGTTGTTGGCACTCTAAACGTAAGATCCTTGTGACCAATAAGTCAACATAGTTCTAGAGGAATTGAATCTTGCCAATATTGACATTCTTACTCTAAATGAAACTGTAAGGCATAAGGAAGTTACAGCTAAATGAGAGGACTATTAAGTTCAATTCTGAAAGCATTCAATAAGGACATGTTGTGTCCTGGGCACTAGGGATGCAAAGACCAAAAGGAAATAGAATATACAAAGCCCTTTGGGAGGTGGGGTGAAGAGAGCACCAACAACTGGGGGTTATCAAGAAAGGCCTTGTAGAGGGGGTGGGACTTGAGTGGAATCAACGTTAAAAAAAGAATATTTCAGGCTGAAGGGGTATTGTGGTGAGAGTCAGAGGTGGGAGAGGGAATCTTGTGTGCAGGGCACAGTGGGACAGTTTTGACAATGTTGAAGGAAATAATCTGAAATAAGTTTGGAAATATAGATAGGAGCCAGTTTGTGAAAGACTTTAAATTCTAAACTAAACAGGCTTTCTTTCATCTTAGAGGCAATAGGGGGCCACTGAAGTTTTTGATTCTACTGTGAATATTGGTTGTTGATTATAAAAATGTATCTCACTTAAGAGAGCAAATACAATCCAAAGGCTCTTCTCCAGCAAATTACTCTCATGTATGTTTAAGATTGTATAAGATTTCTTGATAGATGCAACAGCATGTTTGTCCTTGAATTATTAATATCAAACAAGGCATTAAACAAAGAGGTGTATGCTCACTACTGGTGTTTGCCAGTATTATGGAGGATGTCCTACATTGAGTTCAAATATAAATGATGAAGGACTGTACATACAATCAACACAACATTATCTGCACAAAGGAGTATCAAGAGCTGAAACATTGCAGAGCTACTTAAATGAGATTCACAACCACTTAGAAGTTTGGCCTATCTGCCCACACAGGAAAAGACAAAGGGCCTGTTGTCTAGGCATGCTATACATCTCACTGAACTGTTTTTTTCAGTACATATATCTAAGAGAAGTACATCCCTACTTCCTAGGTCCCTGGTGCTGCTCCACAACTAGGGCTGACTGGGAGGGACTATGGGGTAACTTACCTCCTGCCTTTCTTTTACCTCATCATCCCTCATAGTTTCAGGATCTCCTAGACCAAATCCAGGGGAAGACCAGTATGACTGTTCATACTGTTTGGGTGAGCTGAAAGTTACCAACTACAAGCCTTTCAGTAAGATGGAGGACCAGTAGATTTTGCTGTCTTCCCCAGTTCTTCTCTCCATATCCCTGGCACTGCCTGGATGGCTTACTTGTTGGTTTATTAAAGATTCCTAGGCCTTGCTATTTGCTCTGCTACAGCAGCCTTAGAGATCTTGGGCCTTTCTATCTCCCTGAAACTGAGTGTGAGTTCCTTGAAGGCAGGAGTTGTCGTCAGTTTTTTCTCTTTTTAGTCTTAATACTTGGCCCATAGTAAATGCTTAATAAGTACTTTTTTTCCTTTTCATTCTTTTACATGGATTATGAGCTGGGCCCAGATTTGAATAGCAGGAAGAGAGTGGGCTATATGTTATTTGATAAATTATGCAGTGTTTTCAACCACCCTCAAGGCCTTTCTTTAACCAAAAAGACCTTTTTACATTTTATTTTATTTTTTTAATAGTATTTTATTTTTTCCAATTACATGTAAAGATAATTTTTAACATTCATTTTTTGAAAGATTTTGTGTTCCAAATTTTTCTTCCTTCCTCCCCTTTCCACTCCCCAAGACAGCAATCTGATATAGGTTATACATGTGCAATAATGTAAAACATATTTCCACATTAGTCATGTTGTGAAAGAAGAAACAGAACAAAAGGGAAAAAAGAACATGGAAAAAACAAAGTGAAAATGGTATTCTTTGATCCATCTTTTGGAATTTTCTTGGATCATTGAATTTTTTTCCTCACTTAATAGTATTTTATTTTTTCTAATTATATATAAAGATAGTTTTGAACATTAGCTTTTATAAGATTTTGAGGTCCAGATTATTTTCTCTCTCCACAAGACAGCAAGCAATCTGATATAGGCTATACATGTACAGTCCTATTAAACATATTTCCACATTAGTCATGTTGTAAAAGAAGAATCAGAACAAAAGGGGAAAACCATAAGAAAGGGAAAAAAAGAGAGAAAATAGTATGTTTCAATATGCATTCAGACTCCATAATTATTTTTCTGGATATAGATAGCATTTTCCATCATGAGTCTTTTGGAATTGTCTTAAATCATTGTATTGCTGAGAAGAGCTAAGTCTGTTTATAGTTGATCATCCGCACAATGTTGCTGTTACTGTGTACAATGTTCTGGTTCTGCTCATTTCACTCAACATCAGTTCAGTTAAGCCTTTACAGGTTTTTCTGTAATCTCCCTGCCCATCATTTCTCATATACCATAACTCTTTCAGCCTGCTTAATTGGCATCCCCTCAAATTCCAATTCTTGGCACCACAAAAAGAGCTGTTATAAATATTTTAGTACATGTGGGTCCTTTCCTCTTTTTCATGATCTTGATACAGACCTAGTAATGGTATTGCTGGATCAAAGGGTATACACAGTTTTATAGCTTAGTTCCTAATTGCTCTCCAGAATGGTTGAATTGGTTCACAACTCCACCAACAATGCATTAGTGTTTCAATTTTCCCACATCTTCAACATTTATCATTTTCCTTTTTTTGTCATATTAGCCAACTTGATAGGTGTGATGTGATACCTCAAAGTTGTTTTGATTTGCATTTCTCCAATCAGTAGTGATTTAGAGCATTTTTTCATATGACTATAGATAACTTTAATTTCTTCATCTGAAAACTGCCTGTTCATATCCTTTGACCATTTATCGGTTGGGGAATGACTTGTATTCTTGTAAACTTGACTTAGCTCTCTATATATTTTAGAAATGAGGCCTTTATCAGAAACACTGGCAGTAAAAACTTTCCCATCTTTCTGCTTTCCTTCTAATCTTGATGCCTTGGCTTTGTGCAAAAACTATTGAATTTAATGTAATCAAAATTATCCATCTTACATTTCATAATCTTCTCTATCTCTTATTTGGTCATAAATTCTTCCCTTCTCTACAGATCTCACAGGTAAATTATTTCTTACTCTCCTAATTTGCTTATGGTATCACTCTTTGTTTAATTCACATATCCATTTTGAACTTATCTTGGTATGTGGTGCTAGATGTTGGTCTATACCTGTTTTCTGCCATACTATTTTCCAGTTTTCCCAGGAGTTTTTGTCAAATAGTGAGTTCTTATCCCAGAAGCTGGATTCTTTGAGGTTATCAAATAGTAGATTACTATGTCATTTACTACCATGTCTTGTGTACTTAATCCATAATATATTCTAAATGGACTTGTGACCTTAATTCCAAAAATCATACCATAAAGAAATAGAAAAGAAACAAATTATATCCCTGTATAGCTCTCAAAGCTGTGGGTAGGAGACGTATTCTTAACCAAGTAAGAGGTAGAGGCAATTACAAAAGATAGAATAGGTAACTTTGACTATTTAAAATTGAAAAGCTTCTTCCCAGACAAAATTAATGTACCTAAAGGAAGTGGTTGAATGGGTGAAAAAAAATCTCTATATGAAATCTCTCTGAGAAGGGTTTGGTTTCTAAGATATATAAATAATTTCTATATAGCAGTTCCCCAGTAGATAAGTGCTCAAAGGATATGAAAAAACTGTTCTCAAAAGAAGACTCATAAAGTATTCACAACCACATGAAGGAATGTTCCAAAACACTAATAATAAGAGAAATGCAAATCAAAACAACCTGGAGGTTTCACCTCACTTCCGGTAAATTGGCAAAGATGACAGAAAATGCTGATAGTGTTGGAGGGGTTGTGGAATAATGGGTACACTAATACCTTGTTGGAGCTATGAGATAAAGGGCCATTGGGAAAGGAATTCAGGATTATGAAAATAAAGTGGCTAAAACATCCATACCTTCTGAACCAGAGACTCCATTACTGGACATATACCCCAAAGAAGCCATCTATAAGAAGAAAGTCCCAGTGTACTACAGATTATTTACAACAGCTCATTTTATGATAGCAGAGATTGGAAACAAAGTGTATTTCCATCAGTTGGGGAATGGCTGAACAAATTGTGGTACATGGATGTAATGGAATATTATTGTGCTGGAAGAAATGATATGTGTGATGAATACAGAAAAGCATGGACAGATCTATAAGGACCAGTGCAGAGTGATGTAAGCAGAGCCAAGAAAACAGGAAACACAGTAACTTGTTCAGTTGTGTCTGATTCTTTATGACTTTGCATTACTCAGGGTCGCCCAGCTAGTAAATGTCTGAAGTCAGATTTGAATTTGGGTCTTCCCGACTCTATCCCCTGAGCCGCCTGTAACTACACTCCACGCAGTAGCTACAAATACATAACGAAAAGTGAAAAGTAAAAAGATCATGAAGATCAAGTAGCACTGGAATGAAGAGAGATAAGTAGATACCCACACTGCATGGAGGCAGGTCTGCAGGCGTTATACATTGCATATATTTTTTGACTTTTTCAAAATATTGCTCAGTTGTGCCGAGTTTTTTTTCTAAAAATACTGTTTGTTGTATGGGGTGTTCTCTGAGAAGTGTAGCAGGAAGGATACATGAGATTTTATGGACAATGGAAGAAGCAGAAATGTCAATAAAAACTTACTTTAAAAAAACAGCTAGAGGCAAATAACACCCATAGTCAAAAGCAACAGAGCAGTATATTTACATTAAATACAATAAAATGTGTGGTTAAGTTCTAACTTGTATGCCAAAACAGAGCTGTGTATGTGTAGCCACCTCTCAGGTACTGAGCTTAACTTATACTCCTCTGGTAATTTTGTGGAATGGAAGAAACTCACTACCAGTGCCAGGAGGGGAGAGCCGAGGTGGGGATTTGAGTAGACACATGCTACTGACAGTGGCCAAGGGAGCTTGCTGGGAAGGGAATGAGAGTTTGGTACTGTCAGTCAGGCCATATTTCTGAATCCTGTCAGGCCTAATTAGGAGGCCAGTATTATGTTTCAGGTTCTTGGGTTCTCCTTTTCTCTGTGTCTCATTTCTTACTTTCTCTCATATCTGATTCAGGATGATCCTGAGACAATTGGGAACATAATGGCGTTTCTTATCCCTTTTGCAGCCTGCATTTTTCAGGTGGGTTCTTGTTTAACTTTGGTTGGCGGGTTAAACTTGTATGTTTTTGTTTTTTTGTTTGAAGTTTCAATACTATTAGGGACTTATTTTATGTTATTAATATTTTCACTGGAATTTTAAACCATAGAATATCAGAGCCAGAAGGAATCTTAAAACATTGTCTAGCCTAGTCCCCTCGTTTTACAGATGAGGAAGTAGGCCCATCCCAGAGAAGCTGCAACTTGCCCTAAGTAAAACTGTTAGCAGAGTCAAAGCTAGATAATTATTCATCAGGCCCAACAAAGGAGGCTTAGAACTGAGAAAACAATCTTACCTGGCCTGTCCTGCTTGATGTTTTGATTTATACTCATTGTTTAGATATATAAGTATGCATAGCTTGAGTCTCAGAAAATAAAATCTTTATCACACTGTTTAGAAAACCTAATACTGAATTAGGTAGACTGGTAGGGAAATTGACCATAAAAACTGCCATTTTAATTCTAGGAAATATTTTTGACTTAGATAATGAAACATACCTAAAGAAATAGAGCAGGAACTTGGATTGTTTTAAATCATTTTTCAGATTACTGTCTACAAGTCAGTAGGGCTCTTAGGTCCTTATGGGACGAGCCAAATTACTATACAATTTCTGCTAATCCTTTCTTCCCAATGATGAAGGAAGGATCTGTCTGATACAGGACACTTTAAATATAAAATCATTTTATTACTTTAAGGTGCCTGTGGCACCTGGTGACCATTCTCTGCCCATGTAGATAGATATGGATCATCTATAGTGATTCTGTCACTAGGTGGGTGACCTTAAGCAAGTCACTTAACTGCTGAGGGCCTGAAAGGTTTTCTTAGATAATCTCCAGAAGCCCGACTTGCTCTGATGCTGAGTGCTAGATTTTGCATCTGAGGACCAGCTTTCAGATTCTAGCTTTGCTACTTCAGTGACTTGGGGGCAAGTCAGGTTTCTTCTCTGAGCCTCAATTTCTCCATCAGCACAATGATGGAGTAGACTAGATGACCTTTGAGTTCCCATTCACCTCTAAATCTGTGAGTCTTCAACAGTCCATGATAGCTATGAGGGCAGAGGACAATACTATTTAGAGTCATAAGAAACCTTAGAGATCATCTCACTTTGCTCCTACAAATTCTATAAGTAAGGAAACTAAGTTCTCTGAGTCCTGTGAGTTTATTCTATGTATGAATTAAATTGCTACACTTATATCAGTGCAAAGAGAAACAGCGTGTGTATTATGCAAATTCCAGTGCTTGTCAAGTGTTTAACTAGCTTCTTGGGACCAAATAGCCACTATGGTTTAGTTTAATGTTTTTATCAAGATGTATATGTCCAATTTCTTAGTTAGAAATTTGTCTTGAAGAATGTAGATAAAATGGCCATTTTACTTTGGAATATGTGGACTAGAAATAAAATTTTTCATGATATTATAGACTCAGCCAGATGGTGGAAATTATATATAATGTGACCCATATGCTCTTTCATTTGAAACATATTTTTTCTTCTTCCCCCTGTTTTCCTCCCCACCCCAGTCTGATATTTATAAAACCTATTATCTTGGCATATTAAGAGTAAGACAATAAGTGCCCAAGAAGATGAAAACAGTAATGATAAAAACTAATGCAACACATTTATTGGCATTAAAAATCTTTTACAATAAAGTTTTATGTGTGTGTGTGTGTGTGTGTGTGTGTGTGTGTGTGTGTGTGTGTGTATATGTATATGTAGTAACTGTGTAATTATTTTTCAGGGTATACATATGTATGTTTATATAATTTCAAAGTTAGCTCATTTGAGGGGTGTGGTTTTCTAGGAGGCCTATTTTGAGCCAATAAGGTAATAAGACTGATTTTCTTATGTACTTAATTAAAATCAGCTTATTACTTTAACTATACAGATGTTTGCAGTAAACTTCCTGATTGAACATCCTGTATTTACAATGCCATTTTCCCTTCAGAATTTTTTTTTACATTGTGGAATGCTAGATACTCTCCTACTTTTGATGAAATCTGTAGCCACATATTGAGGCAAACAGGCTAAAGGTAGTAGTTAGTTAACCTGTGGCTTATTTCTTAAGAAAATTTGATAGATTACAGCTGACTCTGAGATTTTATAGGTAATTAATGTTTAGTATTTCTTTTTTTTTTGGTAAGCAATTGGGGTTAAGTAACTTGCTCAAGGCTACACGGCTAGTCATTATTTATGCGTGGGTGCTCATTTTCTGAGGCCGGATCTGATCTCGGGTCATCCCAACTCCGAGGCCAACGCTCTTACTCACTGCGCCACCTAGCCGCCCCTTTAGGGCAATTGGGGTTAAGTAACTTGCCCAAGGTCTAGCCGCCCCTTTAGGGCAATTGGGGTTAAGTAACTTGCCCAAGGTCACACGGCTAGGTTTTTGTTTGTATGGATTAAGTGTCGGAGGCCGGCTCCGAACTCAGGTCCTTCTGATTCCAGGGCCGGCGCTCTATTCACTGCTCCACCTAGCCGCCCCTAATGTTTAGTATTTCAGTACTAAAGGACATAGAATTGGGACATCTGTTTTTTTTTTTTAATTAATTTATTAGTTTAGTTTCAGTTAACAAGATTCAATTTCATAGTTCCTTGATTTTCAAATTTCCTTTACTTCCCTCCCCCCTCCCCCCACGACAGCATATAGTTCAGTATAGGATCTGCAAATACATTCATATTAGACATTGTTCCAATTACAAAGGCGTATTGTACTAGGTGGGATGAAAGATGGTAAAGAAGAAATAAAACCAAACAATGAAAAGAAAAAGATCATTTAGTTTGCTTCCATCAGGATTCAGGCTCAGTTCTTTCTAGTTATATCTCTGGATGGCGCATTTCTCTCTTTCTTGAGTCTTTCGGGTCACCTCCTCATTTCTTATAGCACAATAATATTCCATTACATTCATATACCACAACTTGTTTAGCCATTCCCCAATTGATGGGCACCCCTTTAGTTTCCAATTCTTTGCAACTACAAAAAGGGCTGCTATAAATATTTTTGTACATATGGGTCTTTTTCCCACTTCTGTGATCTCTTTGGGATATAACCTTAGAAGTGGTATTGCTGGGTCAAAGGGTATGAAATTATTTATAATCCTTTGGGCATAATTCCAGATTGCTCTCCAGAATGGTTGGATAAGTTCACAACTCCACCAGCAATGTATTAGTGTTCCAATTTGTCCACATCCTCTCCAACATTTGTCACTTTCTTGTTTTTTCATCTTAGCCAATCTGACTGGAGAGATGTGGTATCTCAGAGTTGTTTTGATTTGCATTTCTCTAGTCAATAGTGATTTAGAGCATTTCTTCATATGTTTATTGATATCTTTAATTTCTTTCTCTGAAAACTGCCTGTTCATATCCTTTGACCGTTTATCAATTGGGGAATGACTTGTATTCATATAGATTTGGCTCAGTTCTCTATAAATTTTAGAAATGAGTCCTTTATTAAGAGACACAAGTTGCAAAAATTCTTTCCCAATTTCCCACCTCCCTCTTGATCTTGGTTACATTGGCTTTGTTTGTACAGAAGCTTTTCAATTTAATGTAATCAAAATTAATACATTTTGCATTTTATAATGCTCTCTAATTCTTGTTTGGTCCTAAAGTCTTCCCCTCTCCACAAATCTGTCAGGTAAACTATTCCTTGCTTTCCTAGATTGCTTACAGTATCATCTTTTACACCTAGATCATACACCCATTTAGACTTGATTTTGGTATATGGTGTTAGATAATGGTCTATGCCCACTTTCTGCCATACTGTATTCCAGTTTTCCCAGCAGTTTTTGTCAAATAGTGCATTCTTATCCCCAAAACTGGGGTCTTTGGGTTTATTGAACAATAGATTACTATATTCATTAACTGCTGGGTCTCCTGCACCTAATCTATTCCATTGATCCATGGGACATCTGTTTTATTTCACTATGTTGGTGTATTATCCAAATTTCCCCTCCATTAAAAAAATCCTTATTTAAATAATCATCCAAATGAAAGAGAATGTGTGTGTGTGTGTGTGTGTGTTGGTGGGGATGGAGCGTAAAGAGTACCAAACTGGAAAACCTGGGAACCCAGGGTTTGTGTCTTACTTAGCTCTAGCACTAGCTAGCTGTGTGTAACTGTAGGCCAGTTTCTTTTCTTTCTTAGCTTCAGTTTTCTCCTGTTGTGATTTGAAGAATTTTTGTTTACATGATCTTTGAGGCTCCGTATAACTCTGACAATCTAAATCTCCTTTGGGTTGCTTTATTACATCTTTAATCATTAGAAATGGTGTAAATATGTTAAAATAGAGGTGTCTATAGCCATTTTTGCCTGATGCCAAGCTAAGGCCTCAGTTTGGGAGGAAATCTTAAATTTTCCTTGCCTTTCGTATGCACTATCTTTTGGGAGAAAGAAGTACTGATCTATTCCCATTTGAGACCATCTTATCAACTCTTAGGTAATGTCAACTGAGGTCAGACAAGGGCACTCCTTATTTATATAAATGGAAGACCCAGCAACATGATCTTTCTTGACATTTTAAAATAAGGATTAGGCTCAAAGATACCACTACCATGAGAGACTTGTTTTAAAGTACAGAAAACATAAAATCAGGACACAACTTTGAAGAAATCAGAAGCTTCTTAGTTCTCTACAAAAGTGGATCATGAAAATCTGTGATGTGGCAGTGAGAATTTCAGACTTCGTCTCCTCTGTCCCCGCCCCAGATGAGCAGGCCTTTTGTAAATCTTAAAGTACTACAGAAGTTGACATGAGTCCCTCCCCTCGGTGCTCTTCACCACTTGAGAAGTGATCAGCATCTCTGCTGGACACTTCCAGGGGTGGAGAGTTCAGTACTTCATCCAGCAGCCCACTGTCAGTGCAGTTCAGAAAATCAACAAGTGCATCTTCCATGTGTTCAGTGAACGCTGCTGGTGCTAGGAATACAAAGACAAACCCAAAGCAGGCCTTGTCCTCAAGTTCTTTTTATGTTGTGTTAAAACCTACCATCCAGTGTCTTCTTCCTGATACTAGTTGTGGTCTCTGGCTGAGCAGATGAAGTCTAATTCTGCTTTCAGTGACAGCTTTGCACATGATTGAAGGCAGTGCTCATGTCTTATAACAAGGTGGTATCCGTGGTTTTCAGTAATGGCCTATCTGATCAGAAAGCCATGTGTATAGGACACATGAATAAAATTAAGTTAGGAAAATAGAGTATTTAGATCTAAAGACCTAGAAGAGCATCTAATCTAGGCCCCTGTAATTAAGAACACATAGCTTCAGTGACAGTTCCTAATGGACTCAGGTCAGTCGTATGACACCTGGGGCCCTGTCCATCAGTGTCACAGGGCCAGGGCCTAACCCAGAGGAGTCAGAGGCTCTGGCTATTTCACCTCTTGGGCTTGGTACCTAGGAGATGATTTCATTCTTGTTAACTTGATAGTCATGTCTATTGTAATAGTGACTGGCACAGGGTTAAATCCTTTTGACATGCCAGTTCATGTGTGCTAGCAATTAGAACTGATGTCTTCTGGCCAGAAAGCATGGCAGGAGCACACTGGGGAAGCTGGAGAGGGGGTCAGGTGTTCCATCTGTAGCCATCATATTCAGCATTGGAGACTTATACCGTGTGTATGCGTATGGATGCATTTGTGATTTTCCTAGCTTTTGAGAACATCTTGTAAATCATAAAGTGCCTTGTGTTGTTATTGTTATTGAATCATTTCAGTTGTATCTGACTCTTTGTGATGTTCAGGGTTTTCTTGGTAAAGATACTGGAGTGTTTTGCCATTTCCTTCTCCATCTTATTTTACAGAGGAGGGAACTAAGGCAAACAGGTTTAAGTGACTTGCCCAGGGTCAGACAGTAAGTGTCTCAGTCCACATTTGAACTCGGGTCCTCCTGACTCCAGGACCAGTGCTCTATACATTGCTGCCCTGTAGTATATTAATATGAGCTTTTATTTATTAGAAGGGAATCTGTGAGTATTGAGCTTTGCATCCTCATTTGACTGTTTCATTGTTTTTAATAGGACTTCTTTCCTTCTGTCCTTGCAGTGTTATCTGTACCTGTTCTACAGTTCCACAAGACTTCTGAAGGTAGCCGTCATCCTGTTCTCCATTTGTCTGTGCAATATTTACTTGCATGGACTAAGGAACCTCTGGCAAATACTCTTCCACATAGGAGTGGCTTTTCTGTCTTCCTATCAGATACTGACGAGACAACTTCGGGACAAAGTGCTTGACAGTGGCGTTTGAGATCCGGGGGCGCTAAGGCTTGGATTGGCCGCTCTCCTTCCTTCCTTGGTGAGGGGGAAGGGCAGGGGCATGCACAATTTTTCCTGTGGAAAGAGGGTTATAGCTACTTGTCTGTTTGGCCTTTCTCCTTTCAGTTTTGGGTCTTTTCGGTACGTGTCCTACTAAACTGGACAGAAGAACTGAAGGTCTGAGCTTCATCATGGCAGATGTAGTGGCGGGGAAGAAGAGAGCTTCTGTGCACCCCTCATGTTCTGGGTAGATACAGAGCAAAGGGAAGGTTATCCCATTCAGTGTGTCATCTATTTGTAATGGTAACAATGACTTACGTTTCTGTAGCGCTTCAGAGTTTACAAGGCCCTTTCCTCCCAATAACCTTGTGAGGGGGGAGTGCAAGGACTATTATCCTGATTTACAAATCATAGGATTATAGATTGAAATTTGGTACCATCATGTCCAACCCTTTCATTTTACAGATAAGGAAAATGACTCAAAAGTGAAGTGATTTGCCCAGGGTCACACAGCTAGGAAGTGTTGGAACCTGGATATGAACCCAGGTCTTCAGACTCCAAGCCTCACCTCTTGAGCAGGAACATGTTTGTAAAATATTACCCAGTAACAAAAATGGAGCTACTTTGGATTGGAATAATCGAATCGAGAACTGAAAGAATGTTTTTTATTGTTTTGTTGCTGTGCTATGCAATCGTTTGGTAGAGGTAGAGATACTGCTTTTGGAGATGAGGTGCTTGCCTCAGAAGAACTACTTATTTCTTATTTATACTTACTAATTTCTTAATTCTCTTGAATTAGCCAAAATATGATAAGCAAACATTTTAAAAAGGGTCTGCAGATAGTTTTAAAAGTATTTCCTTTAAAATAATCCCCAGAATAAATTACGAAATTGAGCTCTAACTGCGGTCTAAAAAACACAAACTAATTGGATTTTCTGGAAATCTAATTTTAAAGTGTCCAGTGTTGTATAGCCCAAATTCACTTTTAATGCTTATATGGCATGAGGAGAAATATGAGCTTTCTTAGTGTCTAGCGCTACTGATTTTAATTTTTTAAAAAACATTTTGCCCTCCCTAATGGTGAGCAAATTAGTTTAAAAAGTATTGGTAAACAAATACCTATTTGCAACTATTTGTACTATATACAAGGCTAATCTGTGACCTAATCATTTTTAAAATTCACTAACATTATTACATATGTTAAACACATTTAGATGGATACATCTGGATGATTGGAAAAGCATTTATTAAGCACTTACTAATGTGCCAGGTACTATGCTAAGTACTAGGGCATGATAGTTCAGGAATTGCTTGCTAGACATGATCGCTAGTTGGCCAGTAACTGGATTAGATCAATTACATTGACTCAGGAGCATTGTATAATATTGGTTGAGAAGAGATGCAGTAGAAAAGAAGAATGAAGAGAGATGAATTAAAATCAGATAGGGACAGAACAGTTGGTAAAACTTTGTGTATCTGAAATCCACCCATCACAACAAATAAAAGTGGCTGGAATGAAGCTGTTTGTTGTACAGATGGGGCAGCACCCTCACAGGGCCACTGTTGGCTCCATAGGCTACTCTTGAGCTCTACAGGCTTAGGAATTTAATTTCATCATCCCCTTCCTCCATCATTTCCCCTGTCCTCACATCATCCAACTTAGTCACGCAATAACTGACATTAACCAAACTCACAAGACATGACTAAATTATAAACCACAATATAAATTGATTAATTTACCATAGGAAGCCACTTTGAAGCTGGCCAGGTAATTGAAATGGTTAGCTGCATCTGTTATTCCTTTGTGGAAACCCTACTAGGAAAACCAAGTTAATAACAGAGGCAGAACCAAGAGACATCAGAAAATTTTAAAGGATATTGGCCTCAAACTCTAATAACTGGAAACTTTATTTTTACAGGGTTCTACTGCATTGTAGACAGGATGTTTTTGCTTGTTGATTAGGATGCCTTCTCTCCTGGATAGTTCTGGATCAGAACTGACAGAACTTTTTGGTTTTCCTCTTTTCTAGAATCTGTGTAGACCTTGCCTTTATCTTGTGACATTGTTGTCCTGAATGTTACAATGAGTTTGACCAGGTCCTAATTTATTTTACCTTATTTATCCTTTGGATGGGTATCTCTCCAAGGTAGTTTTGGGAACTTTGTTAACCTCATCAATAAATAACCATCTCTTTGTATAAGTTAGTTTAGTGGGTGGCTAATAATTTACCATTTTATGCTTATTCTGTTCTTCAACAAATGTTTTGTCTCATGGAAATTTCGTGGTGTTTTTACATGTATTTTTTATGCGAAATTTAAAAACACCAATTGTTATCAAGTAAAATGAATTTTTATAGAAATATGCAATGTGAGAGTAATAAAGTATGGTTTGATTGAGGGGGAAGTAGAAGTGTAGGACAGTTGAGATGTTCTCAGCTGTGTTTAGTTATATGGTGAAACTGTCAGCGTGTAGCAGACTGTTCTGAGTTGTGTGTTCACTGTCATTTGGTAAACATCACTATTGTGTCTGTTTTCTCAAATATTTGTATTTTGTTTGCATTTTTAATATTTCCATTATGTCTCATAAGTGTGTCAGTCATCTGAATGTTTTTTAAGTGTGTAGTCAACTAGCTTTTAAATGTTAAGAGTTAAGACTTTATCTCTCTGGTCAGGAAAACGTGGATGGACTCAGTTGGTGATCAAAACAAGACCTGATCCCCTTACCTGTATTAGATCACTAGATACATAGATCTTGTCATGGGTCATTTGAAATTCCTATAATTTGAGGAGAACAAAAAGAGAATTCAGCAGATTGCTATTTTTTTGCTTAGCAAATGAATCTCCTCCAAATCTGAACATAAACTGTGCAGTATCCAAATCTACCATTGGCTTTCACGACCTGATGTATACAGTGAAGATCTACCTATATCAGAACCACCAGACAGCTGGAATTTGGATAAAGATAATGGACCAGATCATGATGATGAAGCTCAGCCTTCCAAGGTGTAGGAGTTAAACAAGCAGTGGATCCTCCATTGTAAGTCATTTTTCCATCCTTGCTTCCTCCTTTAGTAATTCAAGAAGACTGAAATGACCTTCCTTGTTGGTGATCTTATCCAAAAATGAAGCTAAAACTTGAGGCAAAAGGGCTGGACTCTCCCACTAGAGGATCCTAAAACATATTCAAAATAGGACATTTCTCTTGAGAAGTATGACATAAGGAAAGTATTGGGATATCTCTAAGGACCTCAAAGGGATCCTTCTTGGGTCTGCCAGATACTGCTGTATTATTTGTGATCAGGGCAGCAGAGAGAGACAGTATCAACTAGCATGTTAGAAAACACTGGCTTCAAAGAACAGATTTCAGGAAAGAAAAGTCGTGGACACTAGTAAGTTCTTACCACTGCTGCATATTAAATTTAGTTTAATGAGAAGATTTGTCAAGACAGTGGATTAAAAAAGTACAAACTTAATTTTTGTGCCTGAAAAATAAATTTCTAAGAGTCCATGAGACTAAGATCAAAAAGACATTTATTGGGTCCTCAAATAAGGGAAGTGATGAAAGGTGAACATTTCAGAGAACAGCTGAATGAAGTTCAAGGAGCTACAGGAAATCCTATAAAGTGACCAAAAACTTTCTGGCAAAATACTAAGGCACAAAATTACTGAGAAGTTTGGATAAAAAGAGGGACCTAATTACTTAGATTGTAATGACAAGGCTCAGCATGACAAGGTAAGAGATCAGCAAGGTGCAGACCCCCCTTTTGAAGTGACCTTCTGTCTATTTTAGTGACTTCTTAGAAGCTTATAAGGTTATGGAATGGAGTGACCCTAAAGAGCCTTGGATTCATATTTGGACTTCTTCCTTGAAAATCTAGGTGCTATCATTGATGAGTACAGAAGTCTCTACACTGGAAAGACAATACCAGGGCAAGCAGAGTCCAAACATGCCAGCTAACTGCTGTTATGAGCTAAGGAAAAATGTTACACAGTGAAATGTTTTAGTTGTTTTTCAGTTATGGCAGGCTCTTTGTGACCTCATTTGGGGTTTTCTTAGCAAAGATATTGGAGATATTTCCATTTCCTTCTCCAACTCATTTTATAGATGAGAAATTGAGGCAAACAGGGATAAGTGACTTATCTAGGGTCACACAGCTAATGTATGAAACTGGATTTGAATTCAAGAAGATGAGTCTTCCTGACTCCAGGCCTAGTGTTCTATCCACTATTGCTGCTTAACTGTCAGCTGAACTACAATGGGAAATAATCCACAGCTATATTTTAAGTGAGTTACACTAGCACAATTTTGTTTAGTATAAAATTATTTTTTTAAAAGTACAAAGCTAATTCCTGTGAAGGTGATAGATAGACAAAATCCATATTTGAAATCAGCAAAAAAAAAAAATACTATGAGGCTCACCTATTTTTGTGAATGTGACAAAAAAGAAGCTTGTTTATGCAAGGGTGTTTTGTGCTGTTGTTTGTTTTGTCTTTAAATTCTGGGAGTGACCCTGTTTAAACTAATAGTACCCTAGGCACTAACCATGAGATAACCAGAGCTCTTAATTAACAAGACTGTTTTCTCTGCCTTAGAATTTTAATGGTAGTGAATTTTTAAAAGAGCTTGAAGCTGGGCGCTCTTAGCTTAAAACTCCTTCCTGCCCTACCCCCCCCCCCCAAAAAAAGAGGTAACTGTGAGCAAGGATTAGTGTAGAGTGTAGATCTGGAGTCAGAGGACCTGAATTCAAAATCCAGCCCTACCACTTAAATGTGTGTTTAACCTTACCTCAGTTTCCTTATTTGTGGAATGAAAGGATTAAACTAGATGGCTTTTGAGGTACTTTCTAGCTCTTGAATCTGATCCTGTGAACTTCCAGGGGATATCTTAGGATGAGGTTTTGGGGGCAGGCCTAGTCTCGTAGACCTCTCTACACGTTCAGTGACCTGTGATTGTCAAACCCTGCAATTGTCATCCTCAGGAGGATCTTAAATCATAGGATGTCATGGGAGGGGCCTTAGAGAATATCTAGGCTAGTGCCTTCATTTGACTGATGAGGAAACCAAGTCTGTTCTTACCTGGGAACTGGAGATGATGGTACTTGTATTGGTCTATTTTAAAATCATGTATGTGATTTTATATATATTATACATAATATATAAATTATAAATATATAAAGTATCATACACATAGGATGTGGTAGTAAATGTCACAGGCTTCCCCTGTGGAGGGGCTGTGGTACCAAGGAGAAAAGTCCAATTTTAGGAAGATTTTTCGACAGGTTAAAACAAAATGATATTCCCATTACTTAAGCATCCCAGTGAATGGAGAATTAGCTATAAACCATAGATCTAGGTTCTGAGCTTCTCCTCCTTTCCTCTCTGACAAGGAAACCCTGATGGACATTTGGACATGTTGCCCCTACTTTTCCCATATGGCCAAATACCCTGGAAGAAGAGAATGAGCCAAGCTAAAGAGAAAAGCTAGAAGACCATGCCTTAATTAATAAAAGTAGTTCATGTTTTTATTCCATTTTAAGGTTTATAGAATGTTGAACAACTTTGTGAAGTATAGAAAATAGAAATAAAATTCTTCATTTCCGATGAGGACACTAAGACTCAAAAGACTTTGCCCAGGGTAATAGGCCTGGTAAGTGATGAGTCTGGACTTGAGTCCAGGTCTTCTAACTATCGAGGTTGATGTTTTTTCTTCTTTGCTGATCTTATGCCATCTATATTTCAGATGACGCCAAACTTGGCATCCCCAGGTTTTCTTAGGATTTTGTGCTAGAAGGGCTTTTGGATCTTTTTTCCCCCTTTAAATCTAGTTACAGATAGATTTTACAGACAGATAAGATTTTACAGACAGATAAGGAAACTGATGGTTAGAGTGATTAAGTAAATTTTCCAAGCTTACATGGATGACCATTATGTAGCAAAGCCAGGATCTTAGAAATTTTTTTAAAAAATTATTTTTAGTTTTCAACATTCACTTCCATAAGGTTTTGAGTTATAAATATTCTTTCCTTCCCTCCCCTCCCCCTTTCCCAAGATGGTGTGCAATCAGATATAGGCTCTACATATACATACATATTTTTACATTAGTCATGTTGTGAAGAGGAATTCGAACGAATGGGAGGAACCATGGGAAAGAAGAAACAACAAAAAAGAGAGCAAATAGGATGCTTTAATCTGCATTCAGGCTCCATAGTTCTTTCTCTGGATGTGGGTAGCGTTTTCCATCATGAGTCTTTTCGAGTTGTCTTAGGTCGTTGTATTACTGAGAAGAGCTAAGTCTATCAAAGTTAGTCATTGTACAATGTTGCTGTTACTGTATACAATGTTCTCCTGGTTCTGCTCACTTCACTTAGCATCAGTAAGTCCAGGTTTTTATGAAGTCTGCCTGCTCATCAATTCTTATGGAACAATAGTATTCCATTACATTCTTATACCACAACTTATTCAGCCATTCCCTAGTTGATAAGCATCCCCTCAATTTCCAGTTTGTGGCTACAACAAAAATAACTACTATAGATATTTTAGTACATGTGGGTCCTTTTCCCATGTTTATGATCTCTTTGGGATGCAGACCTAGAAGTGGTAATGCTAGGTCAAAAGGTATGCAAAGTTCTGTAGCCCTTTGGGCATAGTTCCAAATTGCTTTACAGAATGGTTGGATCAATCACAACTCCACAAACAATGCATTAGTGTTCCAGTTTTCCCACATCTCCAACATTTGTCATTTTCCTGTTTTGTCATATTAGCCAGTCTGATAGATGTAATGTGGTACTTCAGAGTTGTTTTGATTTGCATTTCTCCAATAGTGATTTAGAGCATTTTTTTCATATGCTTGTAGATTTAATTTTTAATTTTTAATTTCTTCATTTGAAAATAGACATTTTTAAAGAAAGCTTTTAAAATACTTTTGTCAATTTAAATGTGCACAATTGCTACATGTTGCAGAAAAAAGGAGAAATCCCCCCAAATAAACGTTTTTAGAAATGTTTGTGCTTTTTTGTTTTGTTTTGTTTTTTGCTTTTTGGAGGGCATTTGGGGTTAAGTGACTTGCCCAAGGTCACACAGATAGTTTTTGTGTTAAGTGTCTAAGGCTGGATTTGAACTCAGGTCCTCCTGATTCCAGGGCCAGTGCTTTATTCACTGTACCATCCAGCTGCCCCTGAAATGTTTGTGTTTTAATTTGTTTAATTGTTTATTTTAAATTTAATTTATTTTTAAATTTCTTAACAGGAAAATGTATTTCCCTTCCCTAATTTTCCCCCAAATCTTACAGGACTGAATCTTCTAAAATACTATGACAAAAGTAGAACATTTTTGATGATTTTTTTTAAATGGAAGCATCTATTTGGAAACATATGTGAAAAGTCTTTTGCCAAAGAGATATGATTTGGCAGCAAATCTACATAAAGAAGGCATGTCAGTAGAATCTGGAAATGACCAGCACTAGGAATTCCATCTGAGAGCCTGGGTTGGTTTGTTTAAAGAGATTATTTCTCTGCTCTTTTTAGCTTCAGGTATGGAATGGGTTCAGCATAAACTTGTTATTTGATATGTCTCACCTGTTTGAATCTTGGTTCCTTTCTCAGCAGCCTTTTTTTGCCCTCTTATGGAATAGTATCTTGAAGGAAACAATCTGTCATTCTGGAGTGATGCTTTTTGCATTTGGCTTTTCACTTAATGTCCAGAATGTAAATCCAATCTGACTTTGTACCCTTAAAACCACTATATATGTTTTATTTCATTCTTAGCTCTAGAGTCTGTCAATACTTGGATTTCTGTATTTCTTTTAACACCAAAGATTTTCTGTTTTCTGAAGTGATGGGTTCATTTGAAATGGTGTACCTTAACTGTGGTCATTGAACTTGTCCATCGAATGTCAAGTGTTTGGGGTTTGATTTGTTTTGTTTTGTTTTGTTTTTTTGCTTTATTTACATGTGCGTAGAGCAAATGGAGGTGATTAAGAATTGGAAAAAGAATAAATAAGTTTTTGTGAACACTGGATTACATGTTCTACATGTTTGTAGACCCTATTAGTGAGGAACTTATATATCAGAAGTATGGTGATCCAAGGACATCCCTGGGTCCACTTGTCTTTAAGCAGCTAGAAGAGCTTAAATGTAATAATGTTTTTATGGATCCAAAGGTTAGGCTAGCAGCAACCTCATCACCCTAAAACATCTGCAAACTGGAAAAGACCCTGGGAGAGCCAAAATTGCTACCCTGATGACTGACCTAAATTCCCAGGATTTCTATTCCTTGGCCCTCCCCAAAACATTACTTCTCTTAATGAATACACAGTTTAAACAGATTTAGTTACGTGGTATATATAAAGTCATAGAAGTTTGAGCTGAAGGGGACCTTAGAGATTGTCTAGTCCAACTGTCACACTTTACAAGTAAGGAAAGTTAGGGAAGGGACTGAGATCACACAGCAACTAAGCACTACTACCTTGGTCATCCTCAGATACAGTGTTGTTTTCTAGCCTAGCAGATTATGGAGGGGAAAGAAAGAGGATTGCTAAGGATAACCACTTCAATTGCTTTCACATCCTCCTGCCCCCTACTTACAATGTTGGAAGAGACCTTTGCATTTATTTGGTCTTCATTTTACAGATGAAAAAATCAAAGCAAAGTAATACAAGTTAATGGTAGAGCAGGAATTAGAAACCTAGTCTTACTCAGAAAATCACAGGATCTCAGAGCCATTACGGATCTTGGAGGGTATTTAAATTCAAACCTAAGCAGGAATCTCCTCTACAAAATACCAAACTGGATTATCCTTCTCTCCTGGAAAACCATTGGTGATGGGGCATTCCCTTTTGGACAACTTTCAAGAGTCATGATGGAGCTTGGGCAGTCTGTGGAGAGCAGAGCCAAGTGTTTTCCTGTCAGCCATTTTCATTCTGTCTTCTGACTCTAAAGACCATTTTTATTAGAATGTAATCACTGTCACACTGCCAGCAAGAGAAGAGACTCATGCTGACAGAAATAGCAAAGCATTATTATTGCCTGGGGCCGAGCCATGTTGGAGCAAATAGCTTCTGCAGCTCATTGTTCATTCCTTGAGTGCATCCTTGTATCATAGCACTGCCACTATGGTTATTAAAGTCTGTTTTAGAATTGAAGGGTAAAGTTTAGCCTTCATAATTTTATTCCTCAAAAAATGGAGAGTCCAATGAAGGTAACGGGTCTTCTGGACCATACTTTCATCAATGAGGGGGAACTAACTGCTGGAGGAAACATGAGGGGAAATGACCACTTCATCTTATAATTTGTGTTCTAAAAGGAGAGGGAAAGCTGGGTATAGTGGTCCTAGATTTTTGGAGATGTATTTGTTTCCCTCTTCTTGTTTGTACATCCCCTCCTTAGTTGCTTGTATTTCCTTCCTTCCTTCCTTCCTTCCTTCCTTCCTTCCTTCCTTCCTTCCTTCCTTCCTTCCTTTTTTAGTTTGCATCATTCATTTCCACAAGATTTTGAGTTACAAATTTTCTCCCCATTTTCCCCTACCCACCACTGCAAAACAGAGATTCCACTGAATAACCCCTCACCCAATCTGCTCTCTCCCATATTGTCCCCCATCCCCCTCCAGCTTTCTGGTAGGACACAGTGGATCTCTATGCCCCAGTGCCTGTATATTTTATTTCTCAGTTACATGTAAAATTACATATATATATATAAATTAAACACTTGATTTTAAACCTTTGAATTCCAGATTCTTTCCCTACCTTCCTTGTCACCCACCCTTACTGGGAAGATAAGCAATTCAATATAGGTTGTACGCATGTAGCTGTGCAAAACATTTCCATAGTGGATATATTGTGAAAGACTGGCTATATTTCCCTCCATCCTATCACACTCCCAACTTGTTCTATTCTCTACTTTGACCCTGTCCCTTTTCAAAAGTGTGTGCTTCTAACTTCCCTCCCCACCCCAGCCTGCCCTCACTTCCATCATCCCCCCTCTCATCCCCTTCCCCCCTACTCTCCTGGTAGGGTGAGATACCCTATTTAGTGTGTATGTTATTCCCTCCCTAAGCCAAATTCAATGAGAATAAGGTTGACCCATTCCCTCTTGCCTTCCTGTTCTTCCCCTCCATTGTAACCATTTTCCCTTGCCTCTTCTATACGAGCTAGTTTACCCCATTCTGTCTCTTCCCATCTCCTCTCATTATATTCCTCTCACCTCTTAATTTCACCTTTTAAGTACCATCCCTTCCTATTCAACATCTCTATGTATACCTGTACACATATATACACACACACTCACATATGTATTCATATGCCCATATAACCCTCCTATATAAACACACACACACACACACACATTTCTATTCCCTTCAACTATTCTCAATATTGAAATTGTTTCTTCCTGGCTGCTTGTAGTATTTTCTCCTTGATCTGGGGATTCTGGAGCCTGGCTATAATATTCCTGGGAGTTTTCTTTTTGGGATCTTTTTCAGGAGGTGATCGGTGGATTCTTTCAACCTCTACTTTGCCCTCTGGATCTAAAACATCAGGGCAATTTTCCTTGAGAATTTCTTGAAGGGTGATTTCTAGGTTCTTTCTTTGATCATGGCTTTCAGGTAGTCCAATAATTTTTAAATTGTCTCTCCTGGATCTATTTTCAGGTCAGTGGTTTTTCCCATGAGATATTTCACATTGCCTTCTAATCTTTCGTTTGTTTGGATCTGCTTAACAGCATCTTGATTTCTCATAAAGTCATTAGCTTCCACTTGCTCCAGTCTAACTTTGAAGGAATGAATCTCCTCAGTGAACTTTTGAGATTCTTTTTCCATCTGGCAAATTCGACTTTTTAAGGCATTCTTCTCCTCATTGCCCTTTGGGCCTCCTTTGCCATTTGAGCTAGTCTATTTTTTAAGGTGTTGTTTTCCTCAGTCAGGCTGTTGACCCTCATTTCATACTTTTCCTGCATCCTTCTCATTTCTCTTTCCAATTTTTCCTCCACTTCTCTTATTTGATTTTTAAAGTCCTTCTTAAGGTCCTCTATGGCCTGCAACCCGCTCATGTTTTCCCTGGGGCTTTTGGAGCAGGACTTCTGACCTCACAGTCCTTTTCCTGCTCTATGCCCCCCAAATAGGAGTCTAGGGTTGCATTTTTCTGTTTCCTTTGCCTTGGCATGTTGCCACTTAATTACTTGACTTTTGGGCTTGTTGCCACACTGTGGCTTTAAGGCCAGCCAGAGGAATTTTTGTCCCGAATGTGTGGGGGGCAACTTCCGTTTCTGGCAAGCTGTAAACCCACCCACGACTTCCACCCTAGATCACAATCCAGATCCAGGGAGGTTAAAGCAAGAGTGATTACCCCCCAAGACTGATCGCTGGATCTCCCTACAGTTATTTGCAGGCCAGGAGCTGGAGCTGCCTCTGAAAACTACAAAATGGCATGTCTCCTCAGCGGCTTCTAGCCCCCAGGGGAGGGAGCCAACGCATTCCCCCAAATACAGGTCCCAAAGTCCATAGGACACTAGCCTCTTACTTTGTCCTAGGCATGTCTATGTTGATAATTCTGGAGTCGCCACAGCTGCTGGTGTTCTGGGGTTCCTCCAGCCGGCTTCTGGCCCTGCCTTCCTGGGGCTAAAACCTCGGCTCAAGGGGACCCGGGCTCCGCTCGGCTCCGCTTCCTGCGCTCTGCGTGTTGCGCGCTGCCGGCTCCCAGAGCACTGTGCTGGTCCTTCCTGCAGGGCTACTGGGCTGTCCTCAGCGGGAAGTTAGCTTCTCTGTGTCGTTCTGTGGGTGCTGGGGCTCCAGAAGTTGTTCAGAGTCTCCTTTTACATAGTTTGGGGGGAATCTGGGGGCAGAGTGGCTTGGATGAGCTGTTTCTACTCCGCCATCTTGGCTCCGCCCTCCCTTCAACTATTCTCATACTGAGAAAGGTTTCATAAGTTACAATTATTGTTTTTCCATGTAGGAATGTAAGTAGTTCAGCTTTGATAAGTTCCTTATGATTTCTTTTCCCTGTTTACCTTCTCATGCTTCTCTTGCTTTTTGTATCTGAATGTCAGATTTTCTATTCAACTCTGGTTTTTTCATCAAGAATGCTTGAAAGTCCTCTATTTCATTGAATGACCATATTTTCCCTTGAAATATGATACTCAGTTTTGCTGGGTAGGTGATCCTTGGTTTTAATCCCAGCTCCTTTGAACTCCAGAATATCATATTCCAAGCCCTGCAATCCCTTAGTGTAGAAACTGCCAGATTCTGTGTTATCCTGATTGTGTTTCCACAGCATTCAAATTGTTTCTTCCTGGTTGCTTGTAATATTTTCTCCTTGATCTGGGAACTCTGGAACCTGGCTATAATATTCCTAGGAGTTTTCTTTTTGGGATCTTTTCCAGGAGGTGATTGGTAGATTCTTTCAACCTCTATTTTGCCCCCTGGTTCTAAAACATTGGGGCAATTTTCCTTGAGAATTTCTTGAAGGATGATTTCTGGGTTCTTTTTTTGATCATGGCTGTCAGGTAGTCCAATACTTTTAAAATTCTCTCTCCTGGATCTATTTTCCAGGTCAGTGGTTTTTCCAATGAGCTATTTCACATTGCCTTCTATTTTTTCATTTGTTGGATCTGTTTAATAGTATCTTGATTTCTCATAAAGTCACTAGCTTCCATTTGCTCCAGTCTAATTCTGAAGGAATGATTCTCTTCAGTGAGCTTTTGAGATTCTTTTTCCATCTGGGAAATTCAGCTTTTTAAGGCATTCTTCTCCTCATTGACTTTTTGAGCCTCTTGTGCCATGAGTTAGTCTATTTTTTAAGGTGTTATTTTCTTCAGTCAGGTTGTTGACTCTCATTTCATAATTTTCTTGCATGGTTCTCATTTCTCTTCCCAATTTTTCCTCCACTTCTCTTATTTAATTTTCAAAATCCTTCTTAAGCTCCTCTATGGCCTGTAAGCAGCTTATTCTTTTGATGGAAGCTTTTAGTGCAGGATTTCTGACCTCTTTGTCTTCATCCTGTTCCATGTTTTGATCCTTTTTGTCCCCAAAAAAGGAATTCAAAGTCAGACCGCTGTGCTTGCTTTGCTTCCTTTGCTCATGTTGCCACTCAATTACTTGACTTTTGAGATTTTTGCCACAGTAGAACTCCCATCACAGTGGGGAGCTTTGTCCCAATTGCTGGGGTTTTCTCAGCTGCTGGAGCTATTAGTTGGGTGCCCTCTCTGAATCCTCCACACACTCTGGCAAATTTTTTCACACACCCCAGGATATCCACCCTAGACCGCAATCCGGACCCAAGCAGGTTAAAACAAGAGGGATTACCCCTCAGACTGGTGGGTTGGTCCCCCTACAGTCTGCAGGCCTGGAGCACTGAAGCAGCCATGCCTCAGCTGCTTCTTGCCCCCAGGACAAAGGCCTGACCACACTCTGGACCTCCCAGGTCCCAAAGTCCACACAGCACTGACCTCTTACTTTGTCCTTAGCGTCTATGGTAATTCTGGAAACTGCCACAGCTGCTGGTGATCTGAAGTCCCTCCAGCAGGTGGCTGGTTGTGGCTGCCCTGAGGCTAAAATCTTGGGCTACCTTGGGCCTGGGCTTGGCTCCCAACACACTGTGCTGGCCACTTCCTGCTGGCCTGCCTGGCTGTCCTCTGCAGGAGGTTAGCTTCTCTGTATCATTTTGTAGGTTCTGTAGCTCCAAAGTTTGTTCAGAGTCACCTTTTACATGAACTGGAAGAGGTGGAAGTGGGACCCTCAAGGAAATCCTGTTTCTACTCTGCTATCTTGACTCCCAGTTGCTTGTATTTCATAGAATTCTAGATGTTGGAAGAGACCTTGAAAATAATATTATGTTTGAAAATTAAGGTAAACTGAGACAACATTCCGAGTATGATCAATTTATTAGACTAGCAATAACTAACAAATTGGGTCAGTGGCCTCTCTCAGTGACCAAAGATTCCAAGGTAGGGCTAACCAGCATTCCTATAGTTTTGGAAAGTACAAAACTGGGTAGGTGAGAAATACAGTGTAATTAGTTACAAAGTAGACAGCATCACGGGGGTGGGGAAAACATGATTAGTTATATCAAAGAAAGAGGCTAGCACCCACATGAGTCTAGTAACCACCCCCTTTCCAACAATTAAGGAATTTCAGTTTTATAGGACCCCTTTGTTACCCCCAGATTCTAATCAAAAAAGGACACTGAAGTACTTCAAGCATTTTCAGTTTATTAGGTCGTCTAGGGATCCCTTATCAGTTGGGTCCAATATCTTCCTCACAATTAGGGACCCCTCCCCTTGGATGATAGCTACTTTTATATGCTTGGTAGACCACTAAAAATAGAATGAAGCAGTAAAATTTCATGATTGGTTAACACTAGAAGTGGAGGGGGAGTGGGAGAGAAACTCTTATGATTGGTTGAGGGGCATGTTCGTCAATCATAACCACTTTGTCAGCAAGCTTTTGAGTTATTAACTGCAGGGATTTTCCTGGTAAAGGCATTCCACCTGCTACCTCAGGAAGGGTTTTCCTAGGAAGTCAATCGTCTGTTGTTATGGTCAGCAGTATCCTAGGAGTTAAGGAGGTGGTGGGCAAGAGGAAATGTCACCAGGTAGCAGTGGTAATGATTCATAGGGGTGAGGGGTGTTGATGTAATATCATGTAATATATAACAGGCATATGTTTTTATCCTATACCTACAATGATATTACAATATCACTAATATAAAAGAAGTTATTTGATCCTAACATATAACTCTTATCCTAGCATTAACATACACGAGTAACTTAAACTTAATCATTACTCTTCTGCCTAATTCACCAATACAATTACGGATATCCATCAAATCACAAACTGAATAAATGCTTTTTAATTTGAGTAGGAAATATTAAAATTATCATCATACATCTGTATCTTGTAATTTTTGCTAGGGGATCAAAACTACCAGACATCTCCTTGGAAGAAATAAAAACTCTCTTAAATGCACAAGGACAGGCAAAGACAGACAGCATATATTTTGGGGGTGGTACTAAGTTCACTTGTAACTTTAACTCTTAAATTAAGCTACATTCCTCAACTCAACTCAAGGATATAGAAAAGTGGTTTTAGGTAAATGGAGACTCAGCACTGAAATTAATATAGCACAAATGATAAAATTACATAAATTTATGTAAAATGACATACAGTATAAAATCAGTAAACTTGAGGTAATAATTTTGATCTTTTCAATATAAACCCCCAACCCTTTTCAATGTGTTCATCCCCCTCTATGGCATAAAACTGATTAGATCCACTTGTTAGTGATGGGAGCTCACCAGTAAGGTAAGTCTGTTCCATATCTGAAGAGCCCGAATTTTTATATCTTGTATTAGGCTAAATATTATTCCCACCCATTTGTCCTACTTCTGCCTCATATCATGTTTAATCTCTCCTTCACACAAGAGCTCTTCAGATGCTTGAAAATGTTCGTTGTGTTCCCCATAAGTTTCTTCAGATTAAACATCTCTAGTTTCTACTATTCCTCGAAGGACAGATTCCTTTGAGGAACTCTTTATAGCCGTCCATAGGTAATTTGGCGATTGTCCTGTAGTTTTGGCAAGAGATGATAGGTGGGAAGATTGGAGCAGGTTGCTAAAGAGACTAGATGTGGAGCCAGGAAGCTTTTCTTCCCCTTGTAGCTCCCATTCTGAAAAGCTGTAGTTGCAAGGCCTTAAATGTCTTTGCAAATTCACAGTGGTATCCCTTGGCTCTCAGACCCTTGACCTCCTAGGTTTGACTCACTGGGCAAGTCGCCAACATCTCTTTTTCCTCCATTAGGTTTCTTTAGCATGCTGGTGTGGTAGCATAGGGAGTACCAAGTAGGCATTCTCAAAAACCTGTTTTCCTGTTCTTCTGGCTTATGGTACCAGGCTTTTAGGTCATTGTGGAAAATAAAGCATAGAGGACAACCAGCCAACATTCTCTAGAAGTTTGGGAAGTTGTAGTTTGGAAAAAGGGTAGTGAGAGTATTTGTTACACTTAAACCTTACATTACCAACAAAGCTTGCATTCTGTTTTAAGTAAATATCTTTTTTTATCTTGTATTATGTTATATAATTAATTTTGGATGGTCAGAGGGAGCTTCAGAGTAAAAAATGGTGGCTTATAAGTACTGGTTGAATAGATGATGACCCTGAACAGGTTCTAGTCATCTGAGGGTGATAGGGATGTGTAGTTTTAAATCCTGCATGCTTCCTAATCACCCTTCTCTGGATATGCACTTAAAATGCCATGTGAACTTTTTGTGACAGCAAAAAAAGCCCAAGAGGATCATTGGTTGGGGAATGGCTAAACAAATTATGTGATAATACTGAGCCGTAAGAAATGGCAAAGATTGTAGAATTAAGCAATTTGAATGACCCGATATAGAATGAAGAAAGAAGTATCAAAAGAACAGGGTAACCAGCTAATAAAGGCAACAACTGAGATTAAAGGCAGGGAACCCATCAGTCTCAGAGAACAGACAAAGCATACTTCCCTCTTGGTGCAGAGATGAGGGACTACAAATATGGAACATTGCATGTGCTTGCTACTAGAAACAGCCTTAGTGTTGGTTGTGGTTGTGCTTAACTGTTTTAAGGGAGAGTTCAGTGGTGGAAAAGTGCCTTGGGAAATGACTGTGGTACTTTAAGCAAAGCAAACAAATAAAAAGATATCAGTAATATAAAAAGTCATGCACGAGCATTTGGGGAACCCCCAGCATCCTCATTGAGCTTTGAGCCCAGTGAAATCCTCAGGTCTTGTTCAGAGATTTCTAGTTAGGTCTTTCCCCTTTTGTCATAGTAGACGTCTTAGCTGTGCCTCCCAGTTTTGTGTCATCCACAGATTTGCTAAGCACCTTAACTGTGCCTTCATTGAAATCCCAGATAAAACTATTGAACAGAAAAAGGCTATAGGCAAAAATGTTACATTCTCCCTTCTCCCTACCCTCTAGACCTTGCTCTTCAGTTTGGTCTCCATTTTTTAATGGATGCTCTATATCATCTGATACTTTGCACACTAGAGAAGAACAGTAAAGAAGTTCAAGGATATAATCACTTTTAATTTTGCAAAACACACCAGCCCAGAAGGCTGCTTGTAGGCAGAATTGGGCAGTCCTCATTCACCAGCCCAGGCCTAGAGGTGACCCTAATGTGGTCCCCAGACCTCTGATTGTGGATTGAGTGCTGTGGATTGAGAGAGACTTTGCTCTCCCTGGGAGTCCGGATCTGATAGAGATAAGCCTGTTTCTTTAAAAGTTCCTTTATCTCATAGACAAGATTCTCTTCTCTACCTGGCCCCACCCCCACTCCAACTAAGAGGGGGAATAAGTAAAAAAAGTAAGAAGGGGGGGGAATAAAATAATGCATAAATATATAATTACTATTAATGCACAAAGATTAATCTTGATTCAAAGTATGAATAATTAGAAATGCTTTGTGGCAAATTAAGGGATTAATCTGTGAAAAGGTCTAGTTTAGGGAGTAATCAGGGTTGAAGGTTTCTGGGAAGGGGGAATAAAGGCAGAACCAAGATCCTTGCCTGACTAGTGACAATACAATTGCCCATTCTTACTTGGACATAGAACCAGGGCTTCTGGAGTTCTTGCTTCCTAGGTTCTGCTGCTTGTTTTCTAAATCGAAGCCCTTCTGGTGAGAAAGCATGGAATAGAGAACATTTCTTCAGTGTGACTTGGAGGGCATCATCTAACCCCAGTGTATGTATCCTGGCTTTCTTCTCTGCCACAATTCCTCCCTTCCCACCCTCATTTTCCCCTTCCATCAAATCCCCAGGATTAACATCATCGGTGTCTTTGTGGCCAAAGGCAGGGCTGTCATCTCAAAATAGGCCTTGTGAAAATGTCCAATTGCTACCTGGATATTGAATCCCCAACTATGTGCATGCAAGTCAGGCAATTGGTGCTTGGAGGCCTGGAAGAAGGAACTACATCAAGGCAGTCAGGAGTGTGAACAGTGCTAACAAGAGAACATGCTCCAAGTTTGGAAATGAGCAGAACAATGTATACAGTGACAATGACAACATAAAGACAAACAGCTTTGGAAGAGTTCAAGAGTGATGAATGGTGATGATACCAGGGCTGTCCACCTCCTCACAAGTCATGGATTCAAGGTGCAGAATGAGCTGGACATTTTGGGACACAGTTTTGTTTTTGTTTTAACCTCCCAGTTGTGGGTAGAGCGGGAGAATATAGGAGGGAGAGAAAGGAAATACTTTTTTAATTGAAAAATTAAAAAGAAAAAAATACACTTTTTTTGTGGGGGGAGGAGCATTGAGGGGCCAATCAGATTTAAGGAGTATCTTTGGGAATGAGGAGAGCACCCCTTGTGCTTCCTGGTACTGATGAAGCTCTCCTAGCTTAGAGGGTCCTCTGCCTCTTCTACTTTTCCTAGAATACCTTGGGTTTCTCTTCTCTCCCTATCAGCATAGTGCAGAGGAAAGAGCATTGAATATGGACCCAGGGATCCTGGATTCAAACCCTAACGCTTCCCCTTGTGACCAGTGTGACTTTGGGCACATCATTCCCCTCTTAAGGTCAGTCTAGAGTCAGACTGGGTGACCTCCAAAGTCCCCTCCGGCTCTGAATCTAGTATTCTGCATGTTGTAGAAGCAGTTGTAGCATCACAGCATTTTAGAATTCAAAGGGCCCTTAGAGATGAATTAGCTCATAGGATAGAGATGGGAACGAACCAGACCTGATTTTGTTGGCATGGGAACTTCCAGATGAGGACAATCTCTCTACCCATGTAGAGAGTCTTAGAGTTGAGTGATTTCGGATCACAAAACCTGTTGGTGAACATAGTTTGGAGACCAACTCTCTGGTAACCACGGTATTTTCCTCATCATAGGC
The DNA here is from genome assembly GCA_011680675.1 of Gymnobelideus leadbeateri. Taxonomy (NCBI): domain Eukaryota; kingdom Metazoa; phylum Chordata; class Mammalia; order Diprotodontia; family Petauridae; genus Gymnobelideus; species Gymnobelideus leadbeateri. The sequence continues at coordinate 206,768 of WOXC01004193.1, read as the reverse complement.
TGGTGGCCCAGTGGACAGAATGCCGGGCCTGGAATCAGGAAGACCAAAACTTCAAATTCAACCTCAGACACGTCCCAGCTCTGTGACCCTGGGTAAGTCGCTTAACCTGGGATTGTCTGACAAAAGGATCAGCTGGATTCACTGGAGAGGGAAATGGCAAACCACTCTAGTGTCTTTGCCAAGAAAACCCCATGGACAGTATTGTGTCAGACACAGAACTACAAACAACAAAATCTTTCTCATCTTGTTCAACCTCATTTATATATGAAGAAATGGAGAGTTGGTGATTTGCACAAGACCATACAAATAAATAGCAGCCAGAGGGAATTGAAACTCAGGTCCTCTTATTCAAGATCCTGTATTCTTGCCGCTATGTTAGGGAACTCAAGGAATCCCTGCTCTATTATTTACTGTGTGACTTTGGGGAATGCAGCTAACTTTGAGGAATCAGTTTTCTCATCTGTAAAATCACTGCAGTGAATAGGATCTTTGGGACCCCTTTAGCTCTGACTTTTGAGTTTGTGTATGAAAGGTGGGGCAATGTTATTTCTAAATGGGCTCTGGGAAAATGTCCAACCCTACCCTAGGGCACCACATTCCAGGTCCTTCCAGTTTGCACTTCCCAGTAAGACTGTAAGTTCCCTGAGAACAAGAATTCTTTCTTTTCTTTTCTTTTTTTTAATTCCTCAAGCCCAGAGTACAGGTTCCCACCTTCTCCCCCGCAAATATCCCAAACAAAACCATACCTGACAGGTGCTTAAGAAATGTTCATTGAGCTGAATTGGTGCCTGTTTTCCTTTGCTTGTCTCTAGTAGTTCTGATCTGTATCTTGCCTCTGGACCCAGATAACTCAGGAAGAGAAAGTGAGGCTGGTAACTTTGCATAGCCCACCCTCCCTTAAATCCAATTCACTTGCATGTCAAGGCATCACGTTCCTGAAGTCTTGGTCCTCTTATAAAATGAAGGAGAAACAACGATTTAGGGGTAGGCGGGGATTTTCACCTAACACCTAACCTGTGTGTGTATATATGTGTGTACATATATGTACACATGTGCCTATATGTATATATGTGTGTATGTGTGTGTAAATCTATCTAAATCTAGAGAAAGAACTTACCCTGATTAAAACAAATTGAAAAACCTAGGACTGACCTGGGAGACTCCTGCAGGAACAGAGCTACTTCCTTGGGGCTCTCATGGGGCTGAGGAGCAGACTTGTCTGCTGCTTTGCAACACCTGCTTTACACTTTTTTTGGTCACCTCTACCTCCTGGTTTCCCTGGCTTCAGGTCTCAGCTAAATCCTACTTTCTTCAAGAATCCTCCCCAGGTCCCCCTTGATGCTAGTGCCTTCCCTCTGAGACTACCTTCTGGCTACTCTATATATTTTGAATGCCCATGGTTGTTTGTATGTTGTCTCCCCTGTTAGAATGTGAGTTTATAGAGAACAGGGACTGTTTTCACCTTTTTTTTAGAATAGCCAATATTTAGCATAGTGCCTGGTATATATTAAATGCTTAATATATGATTGTTGACTGACAGTTCCTTTCAAAAACTGGGGCCTCCCAGTTCTTAACCCTTATCAACTTCCATCACCCACCTTGGCTTCACTCCCCTCCTTCACACTCTTAGGAGATAATCACAGAATATACATATAAAAATATTATTCTTAGGAGGGGTCCATAGGCTTCACCAAAATGCCAAAAGTGGTTCGTAACACACAAAAAAGATTTTAAAACCCCAGGTTAGGTGTTTCCTAATGTCCCAACTATAGGTTCTAGGCTAGAAAGCCATCAATAGTTGTCCTGCTTTGTCACCACTAGAAGGCAGCAGTGCGCCAGCCACATTCGTGTCCACCTACAACCAGGACAGGGTCAATGTCCAAGAGAGTCATGTTTGAATTCATAATGCCTGTTCTTGGAAATGAAATTCCCTAAAACTAAAGGAATGTCCCAGTACCTTCAGAGCCATTTCTGATTGTCCCTTAGGTTATACTAGAAACACAGTGCCCAAATGCTGTATGTCCAAACAAGTTTGTCCAAACAACCTAAGATTTATCACACCTGGGAAATTTTCAGGAAAAGGTAAAGACTTTAAGCAAAGTAACTCAGAAGAAACTCATGGAATTTTAGGTTTTGTAAGAGATCTTAGGGCTAATGTCCCTTTATTTTATTTTTTCTTTTTGGAGGGCAATTGGGGTTAAGTATCTTGCCCAAGGTTACACAGCTAGGTTTTTGTTTCTGTGTGTTAAGTGTCAGAGGCTGGATCCGAACTTAGGTCCTTCTGACTCCAGGGCCGGTGCTCTACTCACAGCGCCATCTACCTGCCCCAAATGTCCCTTTATTTTGCAGAAGAAACCCTCCCAGTGGGGGGGGGGGGGAGAAACCCAGGATGCTAGCTCCAGGAAGTAGCAGAGAGCATGGAATGTCAGAACTGGAAAGGACCCTAGAACTTGAAATGTCAGCACTCCCTCAGAAATTGAGGCCCAGGTCTGGCACTTAGTGACAGAGCTAGAACTAATAACCTGGATCTCCTGTTTCCCAACTTGTGGCTGTTTTTTTCCTCGTCATTACCCTATTCTCTTGCCTTCCAAACTGAATACAACTTGGAACAAAACAGAGACCCATCAATGTGAACTCTCACCTCTCAAGCCTCCTAATGGAGAGGGTTCCCCTGGTTCCATACCATCTAAAGCTTCTTTTCCATCCTCATCTTCCTTTAATAATGCTTTTTATTTCTCTCCAGAAGACTTTAAAAGTGCTTCCTCAAGCATCATTTTCTGCCTGGGGGCATTACAGGACAATTTTTATAGATGAGTGGGGTGCTATATATAATTAAGAACTCTACAGATAAGTAAGGGAGACAGTCTAATTAGAGAACTGACCTCAGAATTAGGAAGTCCTGGGTTCAGATTTTGCCTCTGACACATTCTATTAATTATGAAATGCCCTAGACAACTCATTAATATGATAATTTGCAAAATATATGCTGCCTGCATGGTAAAATTTCCTCAGGGGGTTCCCTCTACTAATGAAATCATAAGTTTGGTGCAAAAATAAAGGAAATCCAAAGATAAGTGGCCTTCCCTCAGGTCACACAGCATTGTTAGGCATTGGCTGAGTGGCATTTAGGATGTTGGCAAAACTGTCCCCAGTGACTCAGGAACTCCAAATCTAAGAATGGAAATCTCTTATGAAAGCAAATGAACTCAGAAGATCTTTCCTGGGTAATACCGTGTGGGAGAGACAGAAGGAAAACATGCCTACTCTCATGGAATTCCCATTCCATTTGGGAAGACAAGGGGCAGAACAGGACAAGGCAGTGTATGCTTTTGGGCTGGATTGTGGGGTCTAAACTCTAAGAATTAGAGGTCAGGAAAGAGGTAGAGTCCTAGGGTTGGGGTGATCAGTGGAAGCTTTCAGAAAGAGATTCAACTTCAGCTAGGCCTTTGAGGATGGGGATGGAGAGAAGGGGAGTAAGAGGGAACTACATTGATCCAAGATGCTGAGGGAAGTGAGCCCGGCGGGTGGTGGGCAGAAGTAAGAGGACAGTGGAGGGCAGGGATGAGTGAAGAGTGGGAGAAGTGACTGTGCAGGTAGGATCGGGTCAGAGGATAAAGGGCATAGATTGATGCATTTTGACTTCCTCTAGATTTCCAAGTAGGGAAATGACATGAAAGTGATATTTTAGGAATAATAATATCTTTTAGGTTTGCAAAGAGCTCTTCATGTGAAGTCATTTGATCCTCACAATAACCCTATGAGGTAGGTGCTATCCCTATTTTACAGATGAGTAAACTGAGGCTTGGAGATGTTAAGTGGCTTGCCCAGGGTAACACAGGTAGTCAGTTTCTGAGTCAAGTTTTCCTGACTCTCAAGTCCTATGCTCCATCCCTTGTGCTACGTAGCTAAAGACAGCCTGATTGTTTGGGTGTGTGCAGGATGTATTGAAGGGAGAGCAACCACAAGCAGGGAGAACAGCTGGGGGTTATTATAATAGCCTGGATGAGAAATTGGCAGGGGGTGAGAGTGGGGATGAGTCCATAAGAAAAGAGATGAGGGTAGAGATGGAAGAGATGTTAACACCAAAGGTAGAACTGACAAGAGTTTGTAAATGATTAGGTAATGATAAATAAATTTGACTGATTTGATTTGATTGATAAATTGATTTTTAAAAATTTTTTTCAAATGAAAACGTGACTTCTTTCTTTACCACCATCTATCCCTCCCCTTGAGAAAGCAAGGAAAACAAAGCCCGAGTTAGAAATATGATGTGTTTTAAAATGCTTTAAAATTTGCAAAATGCTTTCTGTGAGTAGTAAGGGCAAAAAGAGAGGTCAGTGAACAAGCATTTATTAAGCACCTACTGTGTGCCAGTCACCTTGCTAAATACTGAGGATTCAAAGAAAACCAAAAGATAGCACTTGCCATCCAGGAGCTCACAATCTAATGGGGGAAGACAGTACTAAATAACTATGTTCAAACAAGGGGTAATTGGAATAACCAACAGAGAGAGGACACTAGACTAGAATTACACAGACTCTCTTGGCCTCACTACCTGAAGACCCTTACCCCTCCCTCAGGGTTGTCCAGTACCCTTAAAAGGGATTGGGGGGCGGGTATAGGCACTTTACCAATGGTTCCAACCTCCATCGATGGTATTCTCTCCACTGTTGTAGGGGTGATCCCTTGTCCCCCAGCTCCAATTAGCCACTAGTAGCCAAATTAGCTTTTACAAAAGAATATTTAGTTCAGAAAGCATAATCCTGGGGAGAGGCATAGTCCCTCACTCCCTATCCATCAGTCTCTGAGGAGGGGAGGATATTCAATTCACAATTTAACTCAGTTTCTATAAAGCACAGTCATAGTTCCAAGTTCAAAATCCACCTTGGGCTCATGTCCCAGGCACTCTGACTTCTCTAGACTTCTCTGCTGGGCGGGCTGGCTGACTGCCCCATCCTGCCTGGAATCTTGCCTCCTACATTGCTATGCCTTTGAACTGGTGGAAATCACTGGCAGAACCTTAAATTGAGAACCAATGACCCAGGACAGAAATAAACACCCTTCTTCCTAACTCTCCAAGCTGAGGTAAAAGAGAGAACGAGCCAGGAAAAGGCATTGTTCTCTTTTCATTTTCCCTTCCTAGTTCCATTCATGGTGTCTGCACTGGACCTTAGCAAGGAGGAAGGTTTAGAAAAGATTGGGGATGGTGCAAGAGAAGAGAATAACCATCTCAGTTATGCCAGCTTTAAATACACCTGTTCCAGTTATGGGAGCCAATCAAAGGAGGCCACATCCACCTCCATCTTAGAAGAACTAGCTATGCCAGGGGTGTAGTGATTACTTATTATATATTATTATATATTAGTGATCACTCCATTAGGGGTGCCTACATGTTAGGTGGTACAGTAATATGGGGTGGGGGTGGGAATCAGGAAAGGCTCCTTGTAGAAGGTGGGATTTTAGCTGGGACTTGAAGGGGAAGCGAAGGGAGTCAGGAGGCAGAGGTGAGGATGGAGAGCATTCCAGACATGGCAGAACACCAGTAAAAAAACTCTGAGTTTAAAAACAAAAAAGCTATGAGTTAAGAGGTGGAACATTTTGTTTGAGGAACAGAAAGGAGGCCAGTGTCACTGACTCACAGAGTACATGGCAAAAAGTAAGATGTAAGAAGATTGGAAAAAGAAGTTTAAGTTGAATGATGAGGGTGGAAGCCAGAGTTAAGAGAGAGGAAAGGAAGTGGAGACATGCATTGTAGATGGCCTTCTCAAGGAATTAAACCATGAAAGGGAAGAGAGCCATAGCAGGGATGGATAGAAGATTTTTGAGAATGGGGGAAACATGGGCATGTTTGTAGGCAGATAAACAAGGGGAGATTGAAGCTAAGTGAGAAAGTGGGGTTGATAGAGGGAGCAATTTGCTGGAGAAAACAGAATGGGATATCACTTGTACATGTAAAGGGGTTTGTCTTGGCAAGGAGCAGGGCCACTTCATCATGTGAGACAGGGTGGAAGGAGGTAATGGCAGAAGGCATCTGAGTGATATGACATGAAGAGGATGGGAGAAGAGGGAGCTCACCACAAATAATCTCATTTTTCAGTGAAATACAAGGCAAGATTGTCAACTAATAGAGTAGAGGGAGGCAGAGCTGTGGGAGGTTTGAGGATGGATGAAAAGATTTGGATAAAAAAAAGATTTGGAAGAGCCATCATGGTGAGTGGGATAGTTAATTAGGGAGATGTAAAGGGATTGCCTTTCAGCAGTGAGGGCCCAGTTGAGGTTATGTAACATAAATTTGTTGTGCACCCAATCATCATGATTTCATGATTTTCTCCAGTTTTGTTCAGCAGTGTGAATAGGAGTAAAGGCAGTAGATGGTGGGAATGATCCAAGGCTGAGGTTTGTCAGGGTGAGATTGGTGATAAGGCTAAGGGGAGCAGTAAGATAAGGGAACTTAAGAAGAAGATGGTGCAGAGTTGAACTGGTTCACCAAAGAGTCAAGATGAGTCAGAGGAACATGTACCTAGGGCAGGAATGATGGTCTGGGAGAGAATCATGCGGTTGAGGGATTGGAGCTCATGAGATAGATGAAGAACAGGGTTTGGGGTTACAGGGCAGAGGTGGAATGATAACAGATTATGATAAGATAAAGGAATTTCAGAGTTTATGAATGTGGAAGTGGAACATTTGTGGATATAACACGTTAGGACCCTCCACTTTCATGGGGAGACGAGGACAGGCCATATGGCTGTAGTCTGAAAGCTGCCCCAACCTCTTTCTTTTCCTCAGGAATTAAGCACCTGTAGTGGGGACTTTGACACCTGTTGCCTAGAAAGGAAGCACTTCCCTATCCCCACCCCTGCCCTAGCCATGGGTGGCTGGCTTTCTGCCACCACCACCTCCCTTCAGTGGCTTTTGTTTCATCTGGGCTAAGCTTGGCAGGGCAGAGAGGTCAAGAAGCCAGAAACTGGCTATTTCAGCTCTTGAACATAGTCAATATTTGTCTTTCCAAAATCCTCTGTTCTCTGTGTCTAGAAAGGGAGGAGGCCTGGTCTGTGCCAGCTCCTGGACAGCCTGTCAAATAGGCTGGTCATAATCCATGGTTCCTGGCTGCCAGTCACCCAGGGAAAGGTGCAGTGAAGGCAGGAGGATCCTCAGTCAATGTTGATGGTCATTCCCATAGGTGGAGCAGTTACTTGTTGGGTGTGTATACCAGCCACCGGGAAGGCCCCCTGGCTTGTTATGATGCCTGTAGTTTACCCTCTATCATTTCCATCCTTTCAGCTTTATTTACTGTCAAAATGCAAATTTGTTGATCGAAATGGGGAGAAAAAAAAACCCAAATCACCATTGGAGCAACACCTTGAGCAAGTCATGGCTATTCTCTGGGCCTTGAATTTCCTGATCTGTAAAATGAGGGATTTGGGCTCACTGTTTCCTCCAGTGCTGTGAATTCTGTGATTCAGTCATAGAAAGGCAGAGCTGCAGAGTGACATAGAGATCGTCTTGTTCAACACCCTCATTTTACAGGTAGAGAAACTGAGTCCCAGAGCTCAGAAATGACTTCTCACAGAGCATTAATGGCAACTTTGGGACTAGAAGTTGAGATTCGAGGGAAGAGAACTGCTCAGTCCCTATGTTAGCCTAACCCAACAGAAGAGCCAGGAGGGCATTTCTCCTCTGGCTTCCCCTCCTTCTTTCCACCCTATCCAGGGAACCCAGCTGGCCAAGACCAGACCCCAGGGGCTGGTGGAAAACATAAACAAAGGAAGCACATGTGGCTGCATTTCTCCTTAATTACCCAGGGGCTTCCCGAGGACTGGAAAAGGGGCTTGTGTGGGAGTGTGGGGGTGGGGAGTTCAAGGGATGCTGTCTTAGATGACTGACTGGCTCCTCAAAATCAAGATGTCCCAAACAAAAGTCATCTCACTCAAATGGCTTCCTCCTTCTAAATTGTCTCTCTCCCTCTCTCTCTCTCTCTCTCTCTCTCTCTCTCTCTCTCTCTCTCTCTCTCATTTTTTTTTTGGTTGGTGGCATGACAGTCCTTCTAATTGGCCCTGCTCGAAGCCTTGGCATCAGCCATGGGGTAGTGGCAAGTGTTCTAGATTTAAAGTCAGGGATCCTGCTCTTCCAAATACTGGCTGTGTAACTTTGGGGAGCTCATTTCTCTTCTTTGGGCCTCAGTTTCCTAATCTGTAAAATTCACCAATTGGACTATATCAGGGATTCTTCTTAACTCTGTGTGTGTGTGTGTGTGTGTGTGTGTGTGTGTGTGTGTTTATGAAAGAGAGAGAAAGACAGAGAGAGAGAAAGAAAGAGAGATTGAGAGAGATGGACCCTATGACAATATGGACCATTTCTCAGAATGTATTTAATGCATAAAATACAGAAGGCACAAGATTACAAAGGAAAGCAATGGTTAATGAAAATAAAGATGTAATTTTTCCTCCATCCATGTTCATAGACCCCTTTAAATCTATCCTCAGACCCCTTGGGGAAAGTGAAGGGGTTAAAATCTCCTGGACTAGATAATCCCAAAGATTCCTCTCAACTTTAACCTCTATCTACATTTGTCTTCTCCCTAATTCTTCTCCCCCTTGTCCCCTAGCTCCACATCTACCTATTTACTAAGTTGTATTATGACCTCATCCATAGGGTTAACTCACTCCAATAGAGATTATTAAAAGCTACCCATTCCCTCTCCACCTTTATGGCTCCTGTTCTTGACCTCTAGTTCTATTGACATTGTGCAAAGGCTGGGGACCTGGAAAGCACACAGGCCATCTCCTGGTTGTTCCTTGGTGTGGATATAGGACCCCTCCTCCTTTACTTTTAGGCTATTTCCCATTCTGGTTTCAGTTATAGCAAGGTCAAGATTATACTCCAGTTCCTCCAGTGTTATATCCATTCATCAACCATTGGACAAGGATATCACGTTCAAAGTGTCAATGGCTATGTTGATACTTACAGATGGTGTGGTTCTTAGCACCCTGCTTGTGCTCTCTTTCCCACCCCTCTGCCACTATCACTGCAGAAGGGGAAGGGGGACTACATGGGACTATGCTTTTCTTTTTTTTTCTTAGGTTACCAAAGTCAAATAATTCATCGCCAAATAGCCCACTGGAGAGGACTCTGTCCACACTTAACTAATCCAGTGGTCAGAAAGTGAGCAGAAAATATTGCCAGGACCATACTCAAATTCTTTCTAGCTTGGTAGGACCTACTAGAACCTTCTCTCTGACATAGCCTTTAAGAATGCAATGCCATGGTGATGGAGAAGATGTTAATAATTTAATGTGTAATGTGTCTATTGTTCCCCTGAAGAACTGGTTGTTAAACATTAACCAGCACAGCCCTGCTGAGGATGAACTATTTTTATTATTATTTTTTTTGCTTTTTTTTTTTTTTGAAGGGTGATTGGGGTTAAGTAACTTGCCCAAGGTCACACAGCTGGGTTTTTTGTGTGTGGGTTAAGTGTCTGAGGCCAGATCCGAACTCAGGTCCTTCTGACTCCAGGGCCGGTGCTCTACTCTCTGCGCCACCTAGCCGCCCCTGGATGAACTATTTTTAAATAATTATTTTTATTTTTTAATTAACAAACATTTCTAATTAACCTGTCCCCTCCCAGGACTCCCTCTTGAGAAAACTGAAAAAAAAAAATCCCTTAGTACATCACCACATAGTTGACAGGACAAATTCCCACATTATCCACGTCCCCAAATGCCTATTTCTACATTTTAAGTTCATTGCCTTCTGTCAGGAGATAAGTGGCGTGTTTCGTCTTCATTCTTTTGGAGTCATGGCTTATAAGTGGGTTGATGAGAGTTCTAAGGTCTTTTAAGGTTTTTCTCTAAAATGCTAAATCCCAGTTCTGTTTATTTCACTCTGTATCAGTTCATAAAGGCCTTCCCAGTTTCCTCTGGAACTGTCTATTTTATCGTTCCTTATGGCACAATAATATTTCATTGTTCAAATGCCACAATTTGTTTAGCCATTCTCCAATAGGAGGACACCCTCTAGGTTTCCAAGAAATGGCGCTGCTATAAATATTTTTGTACATACTTAAACTCTTGGAATAAAATCTAAGCTGCTTAACCTGGCATTCAAAGACCTTCCCCAAACTGGCCCAAACCAACATTCCCTTCCATTACTCATTTCATAGACTCACAGAGTCTCAGGATGGCAAAGGACCTCAGAGGCCATCTAGTCCAATATTTATCTGATCAGGTATCTCCTCTACAACATTCCTGATTAATGGCTAGCCTGTTTCCCCTTGAAGAAAAGACTTCCCATGATGGGAAGCCCCATCCTCCAGGCAGTCCATTTCACTTTGAGATAGCTCTACTTATTGGGAAGTTTTCCCTTATATTAAGCTAGTAGCTTCTATCCATGTCTGCTAGGTGGAAAAAGTCTAATTCTTCTTCCCTGAAGAATCCTTCAAATATTTAAAGACAGCATGATTATAAGATTCATAACTGGAAGGGGTCATAAAGATTGTCTAGTCTATCTCAATTAGTCTGACTTCTTCATTTTATAGGGGAGGAAACTAGTCCTTGAATGGTGAAGCATCTTACCCAAGGTCATTATGTCTACCCAAGTCTTATTTTTATTAGGCAATACTTCCAAGTTCCTTCACAAAACCTCATGATTTGGGGCAGGTAGGTGGTGCAGTGAATAGAGCGCTGGCCCTGAAGTCAGTTCAAGTCCAGCCTCAGACACTTGACACTTAACTAGCTGTGTGACCTCGGGCAAGTCACTTAACCCCAATTGCCTTGCCTTCACCACTCAAAAAACAAACAAAAACCCATGATTTCAAGTCCCTTTAATGGTCCTGTATAGTTTATCCATTTTCCTCCTAAAAGATGTCATAGAACTCAACAAGTGTGGTTCAGAGGAAGAGCCCTTACATTTGGAATCAGACTAACTGTCCAACTCTTCATCCTATAATCTGAATCTGTGATCTTACGATAAAGCATCTATTCCCTGAGCTCACATAGGTAGGTTCAGAGCAGAACTGGGGTTAGAGACTATAGGAGGATGACCAGAACCATTAAAGGGACTTGAAACCATGTCAGTGAAGACTGGTGAAGGGATCTAACTTTGTTAGACCTTAGTTTCCTCACCCGTCTCATCTGTAAAATAAGGGGATTGACTCATTTGGGTCCTAAGGTTCCTTCTAGTTCTACATCTATGGTCCTTTGATAGCCTTCCTTTTGGACATTCAGCTTGCATTTGAGCTGTTTAGTGAATGGCATATTTATATCACTTTTCATAGCCTTAGCATTTCTTTAGGGGGGGCTGCCATATCACTCTGATAATTCATATTGATCTTTCAGTCCACTAAAACCCTCAGCTATTTTTCACATGAACTGCTTGCTACCTAGCCATGGGTTATAAATAGAATAGCTGTCTATTTTGTGCTTGTGTAGTTGAGTTGTTGAACCTGAGTACACAGCTTTACATATATTAAATACCATCTTTTATATTTGTCTTAGCAGGCATGTTAAATTCAGTTAAGCAAATAATTTACTAAATATCTTCTATAGAATCACAAAATTGTAAAATTAGATGGAGCCTAGGAGTCAAATATGTCTAAACCCTTATTGAAGCTGAATCCCTTTCCAATAAGTGATGGTCTAATTCAGGAGTGGGGAACCTGCAGCCTCGAGGCCACATGTGACCCTCTAGGTCCTTGAGTGAGGCCCTTTGAATGAATGGAAACTTGGCAGAACAAATCCCCTTGATTTGCATTTGAGGACCTAGAGGGCCATGTGTGGCCTTGAGGCCCCAGGTTTCCCACCCCTGGCTCTGTTTGGTGACTGGGTACTTACTAAACCTGTCCCTCTTCTCCCCTGCCCCCCAATCATCTTGTGTCCATTTTGTGTGTACCTATATATAAAATAGGGACTTGTTCAGATTTCGAAATTTTTTCTGATTAAAAGGGGGTTGGCCCAAGACAAAGTATGTGTGAGAAAAACTAAAGAAGTAGCCCATGGAGACAAGGCACTTACTCTGGGTAAAGACAGTGGCAGTGTCCTTTTCCTGGCATCTAATTTGCTCATGACTGATAGGAGAATGTTGATAGTTGATAGTTGGGAAATCCTGAAGCCCAGAACTGTTCTGTGATTATTGGACAAAATGCACATTGCCTGGTTGCCCTTAGGTGGCAGAAATAAGATTTGGTTAATCACTATGAGCTAGGGAAGGGATCCAGCTTTGGGTCAATAAAGTAGGTTTAATAAAGCTCAGAGCCTGGTGGAAGAATGGCTTACCTCTCTCTGCACTACCACCTGCTGCCTAGAAGGTGGAAATCTCTTGGAGTCCAGCCAAAAGATCAGGACTGGGAAGATGTTATAAATTTGAAGCTGAAGGTCACTGCCCTTTCTGAAAAGCACTGTACTTTTCTGGAATTGATAGCTTACTCATTAATGAATTTCCCAATGGATTGCTCTATGAACTTTTGTGTGGATAACATGTGGATTGTTCCAAAGGAAAAGGAAAGGGTTCAAGGCCTACAGTTCCAGAACTCTTGGTGCATGGATAAGTATCTAAGGCCGGATTTGAACTCTGATCTCCCTGACTTTAGGCCTGGCACTTTTATCTACTGAACCAGCTAGTTGGGTGAAATGCTACATTGTATTTATTTCTGCTTTGCTTTCTGTTTAGTTAATGTTTTGGCTAAGAGTTAATGTAGTCTGGTGACTGATTTGTTGAATGGGAAGCACACTGATGGGGACTTAGGAACTACAGATGGAATCAAGAAGACCCAAATTTAAATCTGGCCTCAGATATTCATCTGTATGATTCTGGGCAGGTTACTGAACCACTGTCTGCCTCAGTTTCTTCAACTATAAAATGGAGATAATCATAACACCTTCCTCCCAGGATTGTTGTGAGGATAAAATGGCATTAGCACAGTGCCTGGTACATAGTTAGTGCCTAATAAAGACTTGTTCACTGTCCACTCAGGTCTCTCTGTCTCTTCCTTCTGTGCTGATCTGTTTCTTTCAGTAAACCTTTCCACTAATCAATCCTACTTCTCATTGATTCATGTGTTAGGAAGTAGCTGGTGGAGTAGGAAGAAAGAAGCTGGGCCTAGGCTCTAAGGCTGCTAGCCCTGTGACCTTGACCACCTTCCTAACAATCAGAGCTGTACAGAAGTAGAATGGGCTGCCTTCGTGGGAAGTAAGCTTCCCATCACTGGATGTCCTCAAGTGAAGACTGAAGACAATTTATTTGAGGGGATTCTCCCTCAGGGACAGATGGGATCAGATACCTTCTGAGGTTCTTTCAAGTTCTGAGATTCTACAAATTATGCCTGAGCCTCTGTTTCCCTACTTGTAAAGCAGGAATGACAAATAATAGTACCTACTTTTCATGGTTTTTGGAAGGATCAAACGATACAATATTTGTAAAGTTCTTTGCAAATCTTAAAGTGCTATAGAAATGCTTGATGATGATGATGATGGGACAGATAGTCCTTGATGGCACCTGGGGGTCTATAAGACTAGGAGAAGCCACAGCCCAGGCCTCAGAGATTGTCCTTGTAGATGCAAAGAAATGATACTAACACATAAAGTTTAATAACACAAGTATGAAAAAACAATAGAAGACAACAATATAAAGACTGCCCTAAGGCTTTGTGTACTCATCAGCAGTTGAAGGACAGGAAAGGACCTTAAAGAGAAGAACCCAAACCGCGCCCCCCCCCCCACCCCCACACACACACACTTTATGGATAAACAGAAGTCACTTGTTAAAGTCACAGGGTAGGGAAGAGGCAGAGCCAGAATCTGGACCCAGGTGTCCTGACAGCGAGTCCAACCCTCTTTCCACTCTTCCACTAATCTAATGACCTAGTCCTGGTGGATGATTTCTGAATTTGTGTATTTTCTTTCCCCTTTCAAACAAGCCCTAGAAAACGTGCTCCTTGTCCACCATGGCCCCATTCAGCTTAGGGATGGAGGGGGAAGACCTCAGAGAGAGGGGTGGGCCCCAGGGTAGGGGACAGTGAGCAGTGGCAGGAGGAGCAGGAAGGTGATGAAGGCTCAGAGTCGGCAGATCTGGGACCTTGGTGTGTTGAGAGCTTCTGGGATCAGGTAAGTTTCATTAAGAAGGAAAAAAAGGAAAGCAAAGGTCTTCTGGCTCAAGTCCAAGGGAGGAGTTGGTACCCCCAGGAAGCTGGCCTTAAGTCAGTGACGCCCAAGCTCCTAGCATGAATCCTCTTTCTTTAAACACACGGTTATTTTTATCTCTGTCCAGGGACAAAGTCCAGCCTTCACCTGGAAGGTGGCAGCTGAGTTTAGGGACTGGGGCACTGAAAAGGTACAGGGAGTGGCCTGGGACCTGTTGGTCATTGGTCTGAGTAGGATCAAAGACATTCATGGAGGTGGGGATCCCTGGGAACCCCGAGGGCCAAGGGACTGAAGAAGTGCAGCTTAGGGGCAAAGAGTCCTGGACTGGGAAATCATGTTATGAGATTCAATTATAACAGTAATAACTAGTGTTTACATAGTGCTTTGAAGTCTTCGAAACACTTCACATACATGAACTTGTTTGAGCCTCCCTGCTACTCTATAAGATAAGGTGCTATTATTATCCCCATTTTATAGATAAGGAAGCCAAGGCAGAGAGAGATTGAGTGACTTACTCAGGATCACATAGCTAATAACTATCTGAAGTAGGATTTGAATTCAGGTCTTTCTGATGAGAGGCCCAGCCCTTTATCTACTTTGCCATCTCGCTGCCTATTTAGAAGGGGAAGGGGCCTTAGAAATCATCTAGTCTGAATTTAATTCCCTCAGAAACTTTCTGAGCTTCCGTTTCCTGAACTGTAAAATGGGAATAATATTTCCATTCCCTGCCTCCCAGTCATGAGAAAAGCCTTCTGTGAGCCTTGGAGGGGGGAAGGGAAGGATTTGGTTATCATCCAGCCCTCTTGCTGATAAGAGAGGGGGAGCAATTTGTCCAAGGTCATACAGGCATCAAGCAACAGTGCCAAGAGTCGAACTTAGGTCATAGCCTCATATAGTTAGGGCTGAAAGGGACTTTAGAGGTCATTTAGTTTTAAAAATAAGAAAACTGAGACCTCAAATTTATAGATGGAGAGAGAAGAGGTAAGTGATCTGTCTGAGGTCACACAGTTGAGATTTGAATCCTGGTCTTTTAACTTTAAACACAAATCTCTTTCCTGCGGCTTCAGCTGCATGACACTTTTTACATATCATCTACCATATGCCATACACCATATGCCATGTATCATATACCTTCTGCCACATAACCTATACCACAGGGTCATGAGCCTCACAACTCTGACCTTGGGTGGCACTGTGACCTTGACTGGAATTTATCCGCTCTATTAAATAAGATTTTCTCTCCTTCCCTACCTTTGGAGCAGTTTGCTGCTTGTTTCTTTGTAAAAAATTCTTTATAACTGTTCTTTGTTATTATTGCTTCTTCCCTGAATGCCTTTCCCCTCTTCCTTCTTCCATCTAAATCCCCTCCAACCTTCAAGGCCCTGCCTTCAACCCCACCATCCTCTAGGGAGCCTCCTCTGACTTCCCTGATCTGCCCACAACAATTTCTCTTTTCTTATCTACCAATCTTAGGGCTGGAAGGGACCTCAGAGGCATTGAACCAGCCTTCTCTGGTCCTCAGTTTTCTCATCTGTCAAATGGAGGTGTTGGAATAGAACCTTTAGCCCTGGGGTCAATGATGTCCTATATCATTCTTTAATGATTCCGTGTGTTCATATTGTCTCTGGGCTGGACAGTCACAGAAGGGCTTCCTTCCTTCTACACATTTCTCCCTGATACTTCCTCTTAGCCTAACCCGGGGCTTCCAAGGGGGTTCAGTGAAGATTTGTGGATAGATTCATAGAAAGCTCATGTGATCTGGGCAAATCCTTTGCCCTCTGGGCCTCAATCTCTTCATTTGTAAAATGAGACAGTTGGGATTTGGTTCACTCTAAGGCCTCCTCTAGCACTAAATCCTATGATCCCAAACATCTTATGGAAAAGAAACAGATGGTTATCCTCAACTACCAAAGTATAAATGGTTCAGAATGCTTGAATCTGCTAATTGCTCTTCTGTCTTGATCAGTCACCAGGATAAGGTCAAAGACAAGAGGGACTATTCCCATTTTGCTGTTATGGAAATAGCATTGACTTTGGAGTTTGAATCCCACCTCTAATGACTGGCTCTACTTCCCTACCTGTCTGATCTAGGGCACATCAGTTAGCATCCCTGGGCCTCAGTTTCCTCATGTGTAAAATGAGGCAGTTAGACTATATAGTCTTTACACCCTATTCTATGCTAAGTCACAGTCAAACTCTGGGGCAAAGAGATGAACAAAAAGACCTTCAGAGGCCCCCTTCCCAAGCATGGTAGAGACATACCACACACACACACACACACACACACACACACACCCTTCACAATCTCTGAGCTTAGCCTCTCTTAGCCTCATCTTCCTGTGTGACTCGGTGTCTCCAGGGCCATTGACTCCTCTCTATTAATAACTGGACAGACTAGGGAACAGTTAATGACCACCAGCTGCCTCCAGCTCCCCCAGGAGATAAGAGCATGTTCATTTTCCCAGGTCCTGGTTAATCTCTCTTTAAATAGGGCCCCAGAGCTCTGTTTATAGTAACAAGGGTGGGAATGGATTTGCTGGTGTTTACTCCACCTTCCTGCTCTCTCCTCTCTCCATATAAATAATCTTATAAGGAAGGAACTGATGTCCACTGAATCACCTTTCCTAGGCTATATTATTAGCCTAAAGTGACACAAGAGAGTTCATTAAAGTCATTGCTATGGATAGAATGCTGGACCTGTGGTCAGGAGGATCTGAGTCTGAGTCCTATCTCAGACATTTACTAGGTGTATGATCCTGGCCAAGCCATGTCCAACACAGAGCCCAAAAAGAAGAGGGATTTCATACGAATGGTGAAATATTCCAGAAACATTAAAAATTATATAGTCCACAAACTGGAGTATTGAAACATTGTAGAAGCTCCTAAATGAGATTCATAACCGCTTGGGAATTTGGCCTAATGCTCCACACAGGAAGAGTCAAATGGTTGAAGGATACCTTTTGTCCAGGCTATGGTATACAGTCGGCTGAGACTGTAACTATCAGCACATATATCTAGGACAGGCATACCCTTCACCCTGTATGACCCTGGGCTGCCTGGCTGTAAGAGTTGGCTGAGAACTGACAACTGGGGTGCCCTTCCTACTCAACTCCCTTTCCCCCCTCCCCTGAAGACACAAGAGGTCTTTTAGATGACATCCAGAGGAAGAGCAAGTGACTCTTCACACCATTTAGAAAAGCAAAGGATCACCAACTATAACACCAACTACAGATAGAAGAATGAACAGACATTTGCAAATATCCTTCCCCATTCCTAGATTAGACTCTGACTGTTGGAATACTTGGGCAAGAAACTGATGTTTGAGAGTGGAGACTGCTTCTAGAATGATTAAAGAGCAGTGTCTCCCAACAAGCTAGTGAAAACCCTCACCAATGCAAATTGGCTCAAAGGAATTTTCAATTGGCTTAAGTTATTTGAGCACTATACCTACTAAAGGACTTGCCTTGCATATTGGGCAACCTTCTCAGATGCCCCTTAGCTATCTAATGTGAGTTAAATGCCCTAGAAGAAGAGTTAGCAACCTTTCATAGGTGGCATGCCAAGAAATCCTTTCTCCCTTGTTTGGGTGTTAAATGTGGTATGGATAGGGGTGGGGGAGAGGCATTGGGGGCACTCCAGGACAATACTAGGCTGAGCTTTAGCAGATAGAAACACTGAAGAGAGAAGAAGATAGACTTCTGACCAGGCTCCTCTTTTAAGATCAAATATTCCTGTCTAGGGTCAGGGGTCACATGAGAGTATTGTTACCCCACTTCTTTATGGGCAGAATTTCCAGGTGGACATGTCCAGAAGTCAGTTGTAGATGTGGGATTAAAGGACAGGAGGGGGGTTAGAAATGTGTGTATGTATGTGGGTCTCACACACACACACACACATATATGTATACATATATATATTCTACAAAATGACTCAGATACATGAGTCATTTATGTAGAAAAGATAATTGAACTCATGGGAATAAATGAAATCACAGAGAGAGAGAGAGAGAGAGAGAGAGAGAGAGAGAGAGAGAGAGAGAGAGAGAGAAAGGAAAGAGAACCACTGAAGACAGTGGAGTGAATAACAGAAGAACAGCTGAGTTCTCATACAATTATTCCAGCAAGAAATATATAGCACCAGACTGAGTAATGATGAGGAAATTCAAGAGGAAAGACAGTGCATTTGTCCACTCCAGATTTATATGGTACAAAGAGGCAGACAAAAGCCCAAGGGTACTAGAAGAGAGGTTCAGCTAGAAAAGCTTAACCCAGTACGTGGATTGAGGTGAGCCAGGGAAACCTGGAGCCTGCTCTTGTGTTCCCTGAAGTTGAATGTAGACCAGGGACAAACCTGGAGACCCATAGTATCTCTGTGATCCTGGAATGGGGTCAAGAACCTGAAAAGTTCAGATTGGGAGGGCAACAATCAGACTTGGTCCTTATCTGATCACACTCTCAGGCTCTGAAAATCTAATTTGCTAGCTTGAACTGAACCTGAGGTTTTTGAAGAACACAGTGACCAGTGTCCAAAGGAAGCATGGCAAGACCCCAGATAATACAGATCAGGGCCAAATAAAATTCCATAATCCTTACTTCCACAAGTGCATAGACTGTCCCTCACACCAAATTCCAATCCAACAAATCAAACTGGAAAATGAGCAAGCAAAAGAAGATACCAACAATAAAGAAATATTAAGGATCCAAGAGACATCAAAGACACAAATCCAGAAGAGAACACCACAATATCTACAAGTAAAACTTCAAACAAAAATACATCTAGGAGAAATGAAGCAAGAAATGATATTCTAAATAAATGAGAAATCTAGAGGAAAGAACTGAGAGGAAATAGTACATCAGATGCAAAACTTTATACAAGCAATAGACTCCATGAAAATTAGAATGAACCAAATAGAATTCAATGACTCCAAGAACTAATCAATAACTAATAGAACAACCAATGGAACAAAATCAAAGGACTGAAAAAATAGAAGAAAATGTCAGGTGTATTTTATCAGAAAGAACTGACCTGGAAAACAGATCAAAGAGAGATAATCTAGGAATCACTGAACTTTGATTTTATGTAGTAAAAACTATCCATTTTACTTTCTATGATTCTCCTTATCATGGAAAATTATTTTTATTTTCCCAAATAAGTTGGAAAACTGAAAGACAAGACAGAAATATGTACAGACCAGTTGATCACTCTAGCAACAGAGTAGTGTTCTGGTCTTTTCAAAACTCTTCCAAGATTGACTATTTTCATTTTTGTCATCTTAACCAATTTTCTGGGTATAACATAAAACTTTAGGCTTATTTTGCTTTGCATTATTATTTGGAGCATTCTGATCATGTGATAGGATTGTTACATAGTTATTAATAGTTTGTAGTTCTTTTGAGAACTGCTTGCTTCTATCCTTTAACCACTTTTTAAAAAAAAATTAATTTTTTTTGCTTTTTTTTGGAGGGCAATTGGGGTTAAGTGATTGCCCAAGGTCACACAGCTAGTTTTTGTGTTAAGTGTCTGAGGCCGCATTTGAACTCAGGCCCTCCTGACTCCAGGGCCAGTGCTCTATTCACTGCACCACCTAGCTGCTCCATATATATATATATATATATATATATTTTTTTTTTTTATTTTGTTTTTTTGCTATTTTTTTGGAGGGCAGTTGGGGTTAAGTGACTTGCCCAAGGTCACATGACTAGTTTTTGTGTTAAGTGTCTGTGGCCGGATTTGAACCCAGGTCCTCCAGACTCCAGGGCCGGTGCTCTATTCACTGCGCCACCTAGCCACCCTTCTTTAACCACTTTTCTAATGGTTTTTGGTATTATATTTTTCTTCTGTCTGTCTGTATAATCAGATATCAGACTATTATCAGAGATGTTCGACACAATATTTTTTCCCCAGTTGAATATGTCCCTTATTATCCTAGTTTCATTAACTTTTTTTATGCAAAAGCTTTTCAATTTCATGTGATCAATTCTATGCCTTATGAGATTCAGAATTCACACTTAGTAATAAAACTGAAAGGTATATAATCTTTTTCTCTTTGATTTTTCTGCATAAGTCTTATTATTTAAATTACCTATCCATTTTGAAATGTTTGTGGCATATGGTCCAAAATGTTGCTCTAAACCTAGTTTCTGCTAGATGGCATTCCAGTTTTTCTCAGCAGTTTTTGTTAAATGGGGGAGATAATTTTGGGGGGTTTATTGGAGTCTGAGTTGATTTTCATTATTTTTGATTCTTCTTTGTCTAGTCTGTTCCACTGATCTGCTTTTCTGTTTTTGGCTTGTACTAAATAGTTTTGATGAATAATGATTTATGATGGAATTTGAGACCTGTAAGGACTATTTTTCTTTTATTCCCCGCCCCCCCCCATTTTTTCCCTTGAGATTCTAGGCCTTTTTTCCCTCCAAATAAATTGTCATTATTTTATCTAACTGTACAAGAAATCCCTCTGGTAGTTTATTGGTAGAATACTAAATCTGTAAATTAATAATATATCATCATTTTTATTATATTGAAATAAACCAGTCATGAGTGCTAAATAAATTATTTAATTACTTGAATTATTGAAGTCAATCTTGGTTTCTTTAAAGAGTGTTTTGTGATTCTATCTCTAGAAGTCTTTATTGTGCCTTTGGTAGGTGGACTCCCAGATATTTTACGCATTTTGTACTTATTTTGAATGGGACTTCCTTTTATATTTTCTAGAACTAATTGTTAAAGGAATGGCTTGTGAACATTTTATAGTATTTTATTTTTTCTGTTATATATAAGAACAATTTTTAGCATTCATTTTTTATAAAACTTTGTGTTACAAATTTTCCCTCTTTCTCTTCCCTCCCCCGCTTAAAACGGTAAGTAATTTTATATAAGTTATATATGTGCAGTTATATAAAACATTTCCATATTAGTCTTGTTGTGAAAGAAAAAACAACTTACAAAAAGGAAAATAAAAAACATAAAAAAATAAAAAAGTAAAAGTAGTATTCTTTGATCTGCATTCAGACTCCATCAGTTCTTTCTCTGGATGTGGATAGCATTTTCCATAATGAGTCTTTTGGAACTGTCTTGGATCATTGTATTGTTGAGAAGAGTGCTAAGTCAATTATAGTTGATCATCATCCAGTGTTGCTCCTGGTTCTGCTCACTTCACTCTGCATCAGTTCATGTAAATCTTTCCAGGTTTTTCTGAAAGTTGCCTGCTTGTCATTTCATAGTACAATACTATTCCATTACAATAATATACCACATCTTGTTCAGCCATTCCCCAATTAATGAGCATCCTCTCAATTTACAGTTCTTTGCCACCACCAAAAGAGCTGCTACAAATATTTTTGTGCATGTGGGTCCTTTTCCCTTTTTAATGATCTCTTTGGGATACAGACCTAGTAGTGGTATTGCTGGATCAAAGGGTATACAATTTTATAACCCTTTGGGCATAGTTCCAAATTGCACTCCAGAATCATTGGATCAGTGGCTTGTGACTATTTTGAAGGAAAGTTGTGACAAGAGTCACAGAACCTCAGAATTGGAAGGGACCTTTGAAGCCAAAATGAGGAGAATACCCTTTACAACATCCTCAAGGAGTACTCAACAGACTATGCTTGAAGATTTCTAATGATGGAGAGCCTACTACTTCCTGAAGCAACCCACCCCACTTTTAGAGTGATTTAATCCTTAGGGGTATTTTAAGAAAAACACTGACAAATAGAGTGAGTTCACAGTGACTAGTACAGTGAGGGGACCAGAAGTCACATTATCAAGGATTGGTTGAAGGGTTCTTATGTCTGAAGAAAAGAAGACTGGAGTAAGGTGAATAGGAAAACTATCTTCAAGTATTTGAAGAGATATTAGGCTTGTTTAGCTTGGTCCCAGTGGGCAGACTTAGAAACAATGATTAGAAATTCCAAGGAAGCATATTCCAACATGATGTAAAGAAAAATTTGCTAACAATGGGAGTTATCATAGAATGGAATGGGTGGCTTTAGGAAAGAGTGGTGGGGGTGTTTATTTGGATACTGAATGATCATTTGTAGAGGAGATTCCTGATCATATATGGGTTGAACTAGATGCCCTCTGAGATGCCTAACCACTGTATTCTATACCCAATTACTCAAAGAGTAAAAGTAGAGGGGAGGGCCATGTATCCCAGTACTGGAATTCAGTGAAAATCATACAAAGACATGGAAGTGCTGGGATTTGTGTTATCAATGCAATCATGAATCTCGAAGCATTGAGGCAAATAAATTTAACAATAGTGTTACAGATTGAGTGTAGGCAGCAATGCCACACCATCTGAAGGGAGATCTTTAGCAATATTGTTTCTCTCAATGGTGCCTCATCCCTTTATGTCAATAGTCCAGGTTCATGCTTCCCCTCTTCCACCTCCCTCCTTGCCAAGTCTGTTTTCCGGAAAGGCACTGAGCAGAGGAGAGAGTCCTGGGTTTGAAGTCAGATTTGGGTTCAAGTCAGCTTTTGACACTCAATCCCTGGCCTCCATTTTCCCATCCCTAAAAGGAGTTTGGACTAGACGGTCTCTAAAGTCCCTCCCAGCTCTGTTTTTTTCTGTGTTTTCAGATTCTTTCCAGTTGTGATCTTCTCTGTTCTAAGGTCCCTTCAACCTCTAATATTTGTGATCACTCACAACAAACCCTCCCTTTAGGTTGGAACCCCAGCTTTGCTACTTCCTAGCTAGGTGTCCTTTGGCAACTCCCTTAACATTTCTTTGCCTTCAGTTTCCTTACCTACAAAATGAGGCAGTTGGATGACTGAATGACTTCTAAGGTCTTCTTGCTCTAAATCCTATGATTCTGTGTGCTGATGGAAAAATCACAGTTAGTGGTAAGAGAGAAGACATTTTGGGTAAGGTAGGAAGTCAGGTCCCATGTCATACTATGCAGCCTGTAGCCAGCCAATCCTGCCTCAGGGCTTAGTCTTTTGGGGAAATGAGGGCAGTTTATAATCATTTTATTGTTCTTCCTACAAATGCATGTTATTTCCAAGGACAATGCATCTCTCTTTCTTTCCTCGCCTTCCCTGTAGAGTCATTATTTTCTATGGAAGGAGAATTCATCCCTCATCTCCTTGACCTAGTTATCTGTGTCTGTCCATCTTACTCCTCAGAGATAGAAGGCACCAGAGGGGGTAGGCCAGTGCTGGGCAGGCCCACTTTTCTACTTGCAGTTTCACATAGTGGAAAGGAATTAAGATGCAGAGTCAGAGGATGTATGCTTTGCTACTTACTAGCTATGTGACCCTGAGCATATCTCTTTCTTTTTCTGGGCCTCAGTATCTATAAGAGAGTTGTATTTGATGATCTCTAAAGTTAAGCTCTGACATTCTCTGCTCCAAGATCCCTCCCAGCTCTGACATTTTCTATGACTGTTCTAAGTCCCTCCCAGCTCTGACATTTTCTGTTCTAAGTCCATTCCAGCTCTGACATTCTCTGTTCTAAGGTCCCTCCCAGCTCTGACATTTTCTATGTCTCTGTTCTTGTCCATTCCAGCTCTGACATTTTCTATTTTCTCTGTTCTTAAGTCCGCCCCAGCTCTGACATTCTCTATTCTAAGTCCATTCCAGCTCTGACATTCTCTGTTCTAAGTCCACTCCAGCTCTGACATTCTCTGTTCTAAGTCCATTCCAGTTCTGACATTCTCTGTTCTAAGGTCCCTCCCAGCTCTGACATTTTCTGTTTTCTCTGTTTTTAAGTCCATCCCAGCTCAGATATTCTTTGTTCTCTGCTCTTTCATTTTAGCTCTAAATCTTCTGCCTTCCCATCTTTCTAGTCTCCTTATGCTTTATTTCCTTTGTGACTGACTGACTCCACAGGTACTTGCAGTTCTTCAAACATGATCCTCCTCCCATCTTTGTGCCCTTGGGCTGCCCACCATAACTGGACTACTCTTTTTCCTATTTTCCACCTCGGCCTTTACAATTCCTTACACTGTTAATTCGCCCCCTTTGGGATATCTACTCATCTACTCTGTAAAGATCTTGTATATACCTAGTTATTTACATGTTTTCTTTTCCATTAGAATGTTAGCTCCCTGAGGGGCAGGGACTGGGTTTTTTGTTTTTTTTTTTTTTGCTTTTCTTTGCATCCCTACCAGGGGTTAGTAGAGTAGGAAGGATCTGGCTTGGCACATAATAAATGCTTAATAAATGTTCATTGATTGACTGATATTCCTGAGGGCAAGACTTTAGTTTACTTCTCATCCTTCTCCCTTCTCTCACCCCAGCATACTCAATAAAATCATGTTGATTCATCGGACATTTCTGGCTCCTTCTGTTTTACACCTCAGGGAATGGTTGGTTTCTGTGGTTTGGGCCTGGGACAAGTCCTCCTGAGCTATCCTTCCAGCAGTCTTTGGGTAGGCATCAAGCTCTTCAGTTGTTCCTTTCAGGCTAGTGATCCAGATGGGAAAGATGAACATCAGGGTCCAAGAAGGAATAATAATAAGAGCTAGCATTTAAATGGCAGCTTTAAGTTTTGTAAAGAACTTTACAAATATTAACTCATTTTATCTTGGATTTCAACTCAGGTTTTCTTGACTCCAGGTCTGGTGCTCTATCCACTGTGATACCTCATGACCTAAGAAGCTCACGGCTGGAAAGGATCTGGCTCAGGTTACCCTGCTCACTGCCAGAACCTACCACTATCCTTCTGGATCACAAGCTTCCATGACTGTTCTTTGACTGTTTTGGGATTCCCTCTAAAGCATCTGCCAATGTTGTCATGTGATCATTCTGCTAGGGCTCAAATATCTCCAGTGTCGGGAAGCACATAATCCCCAGAGTTAACTCCTTCCTTGATTGAATAGCTCTATTATGAAGTTTTTCTTTTGTTGAGCTGCAATCTGTACATTCCCACTCCCCCTTGTCCCCTAATGCGCCTGAATCCAGATCTCCTTTCTGATATTACACCAAATGAGTCCTGCTCTAGCCATGGTGCTGAATTAACAGCTAACTTGGTTTCCCATAGACTACTCTTTTTTAGAAATATATCTGTCCATGTCACTCCTTTCCTCAAAAATCTCCAGTGGTTTCCTGAGGAGTTCAGACTCTTCTACCTAGGACCAGCCTGCCTTTCCAGCCTTATCTCCTGTTACTGTCCCCTCCCACCCAGTCCTTGATGCTCTAGTCAGACTTGGATGATGGTCTCTGATGCACGCTCTGCATTTTCCTATTTACAGGACTTCACACATTCTTCTTCATGCTTGAAATGTCCTCCCTGCCCTTCTTCACCTTTTTTGAGCTTTTTTTCCTATCCTTTACAGCCCAATTCAAACACCACCCCTCTTTCCAGGAAGCCTCCCCCAATCCCCTCAATTAGTAATGACTTTCTGTATTGGAGAGTCTTGTGTGCACTTCTCTATGCTGTTTTAGCTATCTGTGCTTGTGTTTGTACCCTCTTTCAGACTGTGAGTTCCATGAGAGCAGGGGTTTAGGCCTGGATTTTCTGCACCTGATTCCTAGTCCCCAGATGGCTGACACCCCAGTACTTACTACTTGACCCTGCCTGATCACTCCCATCCTGAGCTCCTACTGATCCCTGGTCCCTCCAGTTTGGAGTCTGTGCTCAGTTTGTACTTTCAGCTAAGGTCCCTCATATCCTACCTTCTTCTTTCTTTCTGCATGCCCGTCTCTCAAATGTCCAGCCTCAAGTCTGTAATTCTATGTGACATCTTTCCTGTCCCCTCCCCCAACTACTGGTTATTCCTCTCTATCACCTTCTCTTTTGGGCATATGTCCATGTTTGTTTCTCCCAGGAGATGCAAGCCAGCTCCTAGAGGGCAGGGACTGCTTAATTGTCTGTATCTCCAGCACAGAGCATAGGAAAATTGTACATAGTAGATGCTTAATGCATGCTTGTTGATTGGTCCCTAGTTTCAAATCCTCAGGTTTAGCCCGGATTCCCAGGGTAAGCCCTTTACTTATAAGCAGTCAATCTTGGAAGCAAATTTTGGTTTTGTTTAAAGTTAGCACCTAAAATATTTTGCTTAATTACTCTTCTCTTTGATGTGACATTTCACACTCTTTCTCCAAAGAAGGGAGGGGCTCTTTGAAATGCTTATCCTTACTCTTCAGTGTAGCAACTGAGATTATCTGAGAGAGCTCAACTCTGGTGCCTGGTACTTTGCCTTAATCCAAGAGGATATTTGTCCTTTCCCATCCTGGAGGATGTGTGTTTAAGAAAGGATCTGGGATTTAAAGTCAGGAGACTTCTTAAATATCAAGCCCCCTCATTTTACAGGGAAAACTGAGGCTGGGCTAGGGGAAGGAATTTCTCCAGTCACAGGCTGTATGTAGATAACCTGACACTTGAACTCTGATCTTCTAAAAATCCAGTGGTCTTGCCATTACCAAGACTGCCTTGAGAAAATGGTTGACAACATTGGTAACATAAGTAAACACATCACCAAGTTATTTGGATGACTTCTGAACTGTAGATTCATTGTGGTTTCAAATATCTTTACTGTTCTTGGTCTGGTTCAGTTGCTTTCACGGTCCTGGAACTTCCCTGGGCCAAGGTGTCAAGTCCTTACAGTCATCTCTCTCCTTGCCTTTCACCTCTGTGTTGGCTTTCCTTTTTTGCTCCCCAGGGAATCACAGTTCCTGATTTGTCCTGGCCATGACACAGGCAGAAGTGGGAGTGGTCCTTGAGGGGGTTAGAAAAGGGGCTGGAGGCCTAGGCCCTGAATGCTGGAGCAAACAGCAGATCCTGGCGATATGTGGTTAGGACTAAACTCATTTTCCTGGTCAGTACATCTTCTATCCCCTTCCATGTCTGGACTGTTTTAGATTGTCTGGAACCATGAACTAACTCCTTTGTTGATTACTTTCTGTTATCCTGAATAGATCTTGTCTGTACATAGTTAACATGTTACCTCCCCCATTAGATTGTGAGCTCCCTGAGGGTATAGTCTTTTGCCTTTCTTTGTATCCCCTGAGCTTAGTAGAGTGCCTGGGACTCACTCAGTAGGAATTTAATGTTTACTGATTGAGTGACTGACTCTTCCACATACCTGCTCTTGGCTGCCCATGCTGTGCAGAGGGCTTGGGGATAAGGATAACCAGATAATATTCCCTTGCACTTGTGTGCATGCAAAGTGCTTTCTATGCATTATTTCATCTGATCCTACCAGAATCCTGTGAGTGGGAGGGATTTATTTGCCCAAGGTTGCCCAAGGAGTGAGTGGCAGTATTGAACTAGAATTCAAGTCGAGTTTCCTAGTCCACTGGGTCTATGTTCCCATTCTGAAGGAGGGGCCCTTCCATGTTAGACCCAGAGAGGCCAAGAGGTGAGGCTGGGGGATGGACATGGTGCATCTGACATATCCCATGGAGGGGAACAGATGTCTCTGTTTGTCTTTGCTGGGCCATGATTTCCCTGCACTCTTCAGGGGCTCAGAGTCATAGGCTCCCAGGGGCTCTCCTATCCAAGAGGAAAGGCTATGATCATTCTCATCCCATTTAGGTGCTGAGGGCAAGATGGCTGAGCCCTTGGGGGGCAGAGTGGGAATGGGGAGGAAGTGTTGCATGCTACAAAGCTCTAATTATGGAACTTTTGACATTGGGATGGCTGGTAGAGGAAAGTATTTCTCCTCAGATGTATCTTCCTGGAGTTCTTATCTTATCAAATACTGCAGGAAGGTCTTGTAACCCTTCCGCTATCCTGTCCCTGCAAGGAGGACTGCAAGAAAGAGGCTAATAGGAAGTGTGGATAATAATAACCATAGCTTATATTCCATATTACTTTTTGGCTACAAAGGTTTGCACATAAATCATTACACTTGATTCTTACGACAGCTCTGTGAGGTAGGTGACAAGTATTATTAATCCATTTACAGATGAAGAAACTGAGTCCCAGAAAAGGGAGGTGACTGGCTTAGAGCTACACAGCGAGTAGGTAATAGAGCTGGGTTTCAAACCCTGGTCTCCCAACTTTGAGTCCAGGACTCTTTCCCCTACTCCCCACTGAATGTGGCATCTCCAAACATGCCTGTCCATCCCCCATCCTTCACAACTCCTCCGTCTTGTCTGAGCAGCAAGAAGCCCAAGGAGCCCAGCAGAGAGTGCACTCAGATCTGTGGGGAGGGGTATCCTGGGTCTCAGCCTTCTACCTTCTTCCCACTTCCTCAGTCCTATAATGGAGACAAGCTGACCTCTTCTCCTCCTTGCTCTGCCTTACATATTAGATATCTCCTTCCCACACATATGTGTAAAGACACATAGACCACTTTGCAAACTTCTGCCTTTGCCCAGGCTCTTTTTGCCAAAAGGCAGTTTGCTTTCACCATCTGTGACAAGCAAAAGGAAGGATGTGGTTCTCTGCAGAGAGAGATGGAGGGTTTCTCTCTACCAGCAGTTTCCTCCAGGGACCCCATGGACTTGCCAGGGCTGGAGAAGAATTTGTGAGCTTCATGGAGATCTGAGCCCTTCCCACTTATCCCTCTCCCCTGGGCCCATGTCAGTTGAGCTGTGGCAGGTCCTGGGTCTGAGGACCAGGCTGGGGGACAGCTTGTAGAATAGGACCCAGTTAAACCTGGGGAGCTCTGAGAATGTTTGAGTTTCCAGACCATGGGCTAGCTTTGCCTCTGGAAGCCAAACAAAGGATTCTAATAGAGCAGAAGAATCTAAGAGGCCTCCTGTTTGAGGCAGGCTTTCTTCCAGTCTTCTCATCTTGAATGCCTTTTGCCTGCCCCTTGCTGTAACCAATACTCTGATATATAGGGGAGGATTGGGGACCCCGGGTTAAGAGGTGCCCTGGTCAGACTAATGAAAAGTCAGCCTGGAAACTGGAGGATCGTCGGTCCTTAGGGCTGGTCCGTGTCATCAGGGAGATCTGTGTGCTGAAGTTGGAACCATTGCTGGCCACAGATGGATGGTGGTACTTGAGGTCTGGGCTCAAGAATCGTTCTAGGTGCCATCGCCTCCATTTACGTTTGAACTCTGCCTGGACCTAGTAAGGTGAAAGGTTGGCAGGGGGGAGAGAAAAAGAGTCCTTTAGGCACAAACACCACGATGGAAAATGCTCAGACACTGTTAGGGGTAACCAAGAACCAAGTGGGGAACCCAATGGAGCACTCCTAGATATATCCTTCTCCATTTCTACAGAGGCTAGTACTAGTTGTGGGTAAGAGGGCAGAGTAGAGCTTTAAGTCAAATAGAATTTTGGCCTAAGGGGAGTAGGGAGTTACTGACAGGTAGCATGGGACACAGGACTTCATTCAAAGCTTGCTGTCTTTAGAAATATGTGGCTTTTCCTAGCCTTTGATCAGTCTTATTTCCATGGCCTTACATCAGCCTACTCAATTATCTTGGACCAGTTACTTGGTTTGCAGATTCTCTAGACCTTTGGTTTTAGTCATTCCTTCATTCAACAAGCACCTACTGTGTATACCCTGCTCAGTATTGGAGAGATACAAAGTTTAGTTGAGGCAGGTCCCAGTCTTCAGGGAAAAGACGAATTCCCCTCATTGGAGGTTATTCTTTCAAGGAAGGATCCACTTTACTCGTGAGGACCCTTTAGTGCCATCTGTTTGTTCTATTGAATTGTCAGGGACTTGAATATCTGGGGGCTACTCCATCTTTCCCCAAGTGCTTAATTTGAGACTCTGACCATACCAGGTACCTAATGAATGTCTGTTTAATCATTGTATTTTACAGACCATTAATTACTAAGCAAAGAGGCTGAGATGTTTGAATAAATTAAATGAATGGGAAGAGAAGAGAGGCAGAAATACTGAAAGGTGGAATTGTTTAGAGTTCCAACTTACTGAAAATCCATTAAGAACAATGTGTCTCAGAAAAATTTATTAACTTAGTGGGGAAACTCATTTTACATATACTCAATTTATATATATTCATTTTATAACATGTTTTTACACAGCTTCACTTTACATGCTGTTATCCAATTTTACCCAGATTTTACTGCACACTAGCCTTTCTGGACCCTGCAGCAGGCTACAGTGAAGGCTGCCCACACTTATTCCCATGCCACAAGATCACCCCATCAGCTTACCTCCCCGTTGAGGAAGCAGTAGAGGACAGCTACCGCAAAGCCCTGGTGGGAAAAGAGACAGGCGTTGAGAACTAGATCGGGTCCAGGTCACAGATCTCACTCTTAGCTCAAGGGTTGATGAGGACGGGGGCATGCAGAGGCCAGTCTGGGACCTGAGGTGGTCTAAGGAGCATGGGGGAAACCATCTTAACCAGTTAAGGAGCTGGGAAACTGGGAAGCAAGGGTATAGAAGATGAGGAAGGTTGGGATTTAGAGACTAGGGGGAAAGAAGGAGGTAGCTGAGATGAAATGTCTTTTTTCCAAAAGTTACCCAGTCCACTAGAATTTCATCAGAAATGAGAGGGAAGGGCAGGGCAAAGGAATAGGCATTTATTAAGTTCTTACTATACGCCAAGTACTAAGCTAAGTGTTGTACAATCTTATTTAATTAGCTCTACCTCCCATTCTTTTTTTTTTTTTTACCACCCCTGTCTTCTATTCCCACCCTCCCCATTCTTCTCCATTTCCTCCCTTCCCTCCGGCTCCCATTTCTCCATACGTGAAGCAGTTCTTCCTTCCAGGTCCCTTGATTCCTAATTGACCTCCTTCCTTCCTTCTACCTCATTACCAATGAGCTTTTATGCCCCTCCATTCTCTGCTTCCCTCCTTCGATCCATCTTCCTCCACCCCTCTCTTCCTTTATGCTTTTCCATTTTGCCTTTCCCTTTAACTCTTCATCTCCTTCTATTGACCCCATATTCCTAAATCCTCTGCTTTTCGCCAGCCCTGAATTCCCTCCATCTCCTTTCAGTCCCTCTCTCTCCATTTCCCTTCATCCTCTTCAGTCCTCTATCTGTATGTCTTGGTAAGTCCAGATTCTAGCCCTCTGATCCATGGACATAGGGCCTGGTTATCCAGGTGCAGCTACGTCTCACTCCCTCCTTTGCTTTAGGGTCAACTTCCCTGTCAAAGTCACCTTCCCCAAATAGAAAGAAGGTAGAAAAGTCACCTCCACTCTTTCCCATATTTTCTCCCTTCCCCAATTCGTATTTCCTTATTCTATAGCTCTGGCCAAAGGCTAGAGTAGAGGGCCAGTTATAACCCTTTCCAAATTATGAGCTTGAATTAATTATTCAGGCTGTAACAGTTACACTGAATTAAACTGGTCTTGAACCCACACCTATCAAAGTCACTCACCCCCTCCTCAACCCTGGACCAATCCCTGCCCCTGCCCCCAGACTGAGCCCCCAACCTTAGACCCAGCTTTGTACCTGGAAAGAGCCAAAAACAAGCTCAAAGAACATCTTCACTTCTTTCTTAAAGTTGTCTGGAAAGAAGGCAAACATGATGTAGTGCACCCCAAAGAGTGGGATCAGCAGCAGTGTTGACTTGGCCAATCTCCTAGGGACAGAGGCACAAGGAAATGGTCTGCTAGTGTACACACAAGTCTGATTAGGTATCTTCAATGCTTGAAAAGCTTCCATGATTTCCTCTTGTCTTCAGAATAAAGTCATGGGATTTTAGTATTTAAAGGTAGGAGGGCTCATAAGGATTATCTACCCTGCCTCCCTCATTTTAAAGAAGAGGAAACTGAGGCCCACAGAAGGGAGAGTATTTGTCCAAGTTTACAGAGCTAGTAAGTCTCAAAACTGAAATTTGAACCCAGCCCTTTGGGTTCCATAAACTTTGCCACATTGCTTCTCCCACGGCTAAGGATAAAGGTGTGGTAGAAAAGTTAGCTGGGTTATCGAAAACAAGTTACTTTTCTTGTAGACTGAGTCCCAACCCTGGCCAAACACTGAATGCTCTCCAAGTATTAGAAGGGCTATCACTGGAAAGGATTAGATTTATCCTCCTTGCTGCTAAAGGGAAAAACTAAAAGCAACAGGGAAAGGGGGCAAAGAGAGGAAGGGGGAAAGTTGCAGAGGAATAGATTTTGGTTCCATGTAAAGAAAAACTTCTTAACAACTAAAAATGTCCAAAGGCTGTACTGGATGCCTTGTAGGTAATGAGTTCCCCATCACTGGAGAGCTCCAAGCAGAGGCTGGATGATCACTGAATGTCATAATAGATTCCTTCCCAGAAAGAGGTTGGGTCAGACACTTTCAGAGATCCTTTTCAGATTCTGATATTTCTCAGCTTCATGCACTATCGCTTAGCTGCCTCTTATTGTCTATGTGACCTCAGGCAAATCTCTATTTTCTGGGTCTCTTTCTTGCTCTATAAAATGAATGGGTTGGGCTAGAAGACCTCTATGGTCCCTTCCAGTTCAAAATTCTTTGATCCCAGACTCTGTCTGTTCTTACCAACCCACGTCTCTCCCCCTCATTTCTCAGTATCACTTTTTTTTCCTTTTGGAGGGCAATTGGGGTTAAGTAACTTGCCCAAGCTTACACGGCTGGTTGTGTGTGTGTGTGTGTGTGTGTGTGTGTGTGTGTGTGTGTGTGTGTGTGTGTGTGTGTGTGTTAAGTGTCTGAGGCCGGATATGAACTCAGGTCCACCTAGCCACTTCAATATCACTTTCTAGACCTCAAAGTTCAGGTAACTCCACCAGTGACAATGCTAATGTGACCAGGGCCTATCCACTTATATAGGGACTCCATCATCTACAGTTGGCCCCGACTACCCTTTCCAACTTGGAATGTATATTACAGGCATCTGGGTAACATAGTGGATAGAGCATTGGACCTAAAGTCAGGAAAACCCAAGTTCAAATTCAGCCTCAGACACTTACTAGTTCTGGGAAAGTCACTTTTCTTCTGATTGCCTCAGTTTCCTCAAACTGTGAAATTGAGATAATTTGGCATCTACCTCAAGTATCAAATGAGATATTTGTAAAGTGCTTAGCACAGTCCCTGGCACACAGTTATTATCATCCTTTACTAGAGCCCCAGGAAAGTCCAAAGACTCAGCCAAATTTGCACCCAGGTCAGTCATGGGAATGGAGGAGTCAGAACTCAAGCCTAGGTCTTCTCTCTTACTGCTCTGCTCTGCCTTGCCTGACCAAGTTTTCCCCATGAATGTGATTATGTTCCTTCCCCACCTGTGGTGGGCAGAGGGCAGCATTTATGATCCTAAATGCTTGATACAGAGAAAAATACAGTGGTTCCTTGCTCAGGGAGATCCAGACCTCTTCCGTCTAACCTCCCTGTCTCCAGCTTTCCTCATTTTGACAGAACATCATTGCCCATTCCACATGTGTAGGTCTGTTTGAGACTGTATTAATTGGTTAGTTATTTCTAGAGGGGGCTGACAGGTCCCATGAAAAAATGGAATGACAAGTAGGCAGGAGGTATGCACAGGCCCATTACACCACCCACTTTCATCAGGGTCACAGTACCAAATAGGATATGACCATTTCTCTTACCCCAAAGCAGGTTGGCCTTGTTTTAATTAGACATATTCGGAGTAAAATAAGTCTGCACATATTTTGTAGAATTGGGGAATGGAAGATCCTAGACTCACAAAACTGAATCACAGACTCATAAACTGAAAATCATAAGATGGAACCCCAGAATCCTAAAATCATAGAATAGAAAACTAGAGTAGAATATTGGAATCATTGAATAAAACCCTAGAATCAAAATAGAATTCAGAATCCCAAATTCCTACAAAGAAGATTTCAAGAGACCACTTGGTTCAAACTCTTGCCCTCACAGAAGAGACTAGTAAACTCCTTCTACTCAGATGTTCATCCATTCCCTTCTGGGGATATGCCCTGGGAAGGAGACTACATCTTTCTTCCTCCCTGCTCCAGGATTGGGAGGGGATGTGGAAGATGAAGTTGAGGAGCTTCAGTACTTCGGACAGCTCCAGCTGTGGGTGGGGAGGGGAGAGGTATAACCATACTTACGAATATTGGCTACTCTCATTTCTCCCCATGTCTGGGGGATGTAACTTCTGAACCAGAATTCGGATGATGAAGACGAAGAAAATGAAATTCACCTGTAGGGCCGTGGTTGGCCAAGGGGATAAAGGTGAATGATGTGGTTAGGTAGTCCTCTTTGCCTGGGGGCCCCACTATGCCTGGGTATTCTTCCAGTTAACCTATCTGAGTCCAAAGGGATGCCTTGGGCTAAGAGATAGTCCTTCCTTGCCATTCATCAGTGGGTGAATGATAAAGTCTCGATCCACTGAGGACTGATGTAGCATAGATGTAGACTGGTAGAGTAGAAAAGAATCCGGATTTGGGAATCTGAATACCCAGTTTCATGCAAAGTATAGGTTCTGTCATTTACTAGCTATGTGACCCAGGGTAAAGTACTGTCCTCATCAGTGAAATGGGGACACTTCCCCATGCACTATCTCACAAGGTAGTTGTGAGGAAATCATTCTGCAAACCTTCAAGAGCTATGGAAACGTGGTATGTTTTTGCAAGTGACTTTGTTTTTGATTATTAATCCCCAGGAAACCCAGCTCCAGAGAATCTACCTAGTTCTATCCCCTTAGGGATCAGGGAAGCTCTCAGCTTCTAGGAAGGGCCAGCGCCTTACCAATATAGAAGCCAAAATGGGTGCCTTGATGATCCACCAGTATGGGGACTGAATGTTATCCCAGCATCTGCAAATCAGGAAAGGGGACTCAGAGAAGGCTGGAGACTTGAGGGAAATTAAAGCATCCCATTACCCTCCCTTCAGAAAAGTGGCTTTTCCTAGCTCCAAGTGGTGCCCAGGGCTCATCTTCTTTCTTTCCACCAGGTGGGAACCAATGGGTTATCAAAAGGGAGGCTTAGAACTTGGAGTTAGGAGTCTTAGGTTTAAATCCTGGCCCTAACACTTTCTATGTGATTTTGTGATCAGGAGCAAATTATTTTTTGTTTGGGGGTCTCAGCTTCTCCATCTGTAAAATAGGGTTAAAACGTGTGCCACCTGGTGCATTGGCCTAGGAAAGGAAAATTGTTACCAGGCCCTCCTCAAAATTCCTCTCCCGCCCCCCCCCCGCCCCCCACCCAGGGTGCTGCTCTCAAAATCTCTGACATACTCATTTACAATGAAGTAGTAGTGGCTGATAATAGACATTCCTCAAGTCTTTTTGCTTCTTAGAATCACAGTACATCCGGGTTAAAAGAAATTTTAGAGACCATCTCGGCATAACATATAGATATCCATAGCTCTGATTTCTTGAGTACTTTTATGTTTACAAAATTCTTTATTCACAACTATATGATTTAGGCAGCAGAAGTAATATTAGCATCCTCATTTTACAAATGGGGAAACTGAGGCTCAGAGTGAAGAATCAACTTTCATAAGGGAAAATGGGAATTTGAAGACCTTCCCTGCTTTGAAAGTATATTCTGACCTCTGCTAGGCTGAATGCAATCACATGGAGCCTGTAGTGGAAGGAGTTTGCTGAAGGGTGGAGTAGAGCCCACAGGAAGCTGGGAGTCAGAGCGAGCCAGACATATGGTTGGAAGGAGAGGATGCTTCTGAGGGAAACAGTTATGCTTATGAGTAAATACTGGTCTTGTGTTGGTTTGTGGGAAGGCTAAAGGATGCTGTGACTCTCTGTATTATTGTGGCTTGTTAACTTCTTTGCTACTATAATGGAATCAGTTTACTGGTTTTGGGAATTTGGTTTTCTGGTATCTGAATAAATGTTTTGCTTCTGTCTTCTATATGTAGAGTCTGTTATATTTTGCAATCAAGCACTATGCAGGTATATTTATCGTGACCATTGGCACTGTGAATATTGCATTGGCACTACATAAGGTCATGTAGTGAATGTTATCAGATCTTGGATTTGAACCTGAGACTTAAAACTCCAAGCAAAGGGTTCTTTCCACTAAACCATATTATCTCTTACATTTAGAACTAAATAGGAGGGACCTCATAGATAGAATCGTAGGCCTTTAGGGTTGTCAGGGAATTTAAAAGCCTGGATTCATTTTAAAGGAGAGGAGACTGAGGCCCAGGGAGGGATAGGAAGTTGCCTAAGGTCACAAAGGGAATCAGTGGCAGTTTTGGGCTCGCTAGTTCTGGGACTTTCCCCACTATACTACACTGCCTCCAGTATGACAGAACTCTTTCCAGACTAGTTCAGGGACTCAGGTCCTGTTAAACAGGTAGCTGGAGGTTCTGGAGACTCAGGTAGGGGTGGGCCAGGTGATTCCATTGCTTAAGGGATATTCCAGACTAAGTAAAAGACCCAGGTCAAGGAAAGTAAAGGAAATCCATTTTCTGAGCTGGGTAGAAAAGAGCGCTCCTTTTAGGGAAGGGAAGAAGGGAATGTATGAATGAGTAAGATGTGTGCTCACCCAATGTTGTAAAAATGGAGTCTGGTGAGTGCCCATGCAATGATGAACAAACCAGGAACCCCTGTGGATGAGAGAGAGGGTGAGAGGAGGGAGGGAGGGAGGGAGGGAGGAGGGGGAGGAGCACGAGGAGAAGGAAGAGGAAGATGAGGAGGAGAAGGAGGAGGGGAGGAGGAAGAGGAGGAGGAGAAGGAGGAGGGGAGGAGGAAGGGAGAGGGGGGTAAGAGGCAGGTATAAAGAGAAAGGCAGAGAGAAGAGGTGAGACAGAGATAGACAGACAGACAATAGAAAGACAAAGACAGTGGGAGAGGGAGGAGAAATGGTGCCAGAGACAGAGCAAAGAGGCAGTAGGAGGCATAAGGCTCCCCTCCCTGTAGCCATCTTAGGAGAGGGCCCTCCAGGTCACCCACAGTCCTTTCTCTGCACAGAGATGAGGCAGCAGCCAGCAGACTGAGGCTCAGGTGAGGTACCTCTAGTGTGCTTTCCTCAAGAGTTTATTCCATGGGGTGACAGATGAGGCTGACTAAAGGCACTCCCTTCCCATCTTACAACCACACACCCCTGGAACAGGCAGGATCCAATCAGGATTAGCAGCAAATTAAGTATCAAGCTAACCATGAGGTTAGAAGCTATGCAAAGTGTGCCATGATTCCCCCCACTCCACCCCCAACATCAACAGTCTCAGCAAACAATGACAGGTTCTGCAAACAGTGACGTGAATATGGTCACTTTTTTTGACTATACAACAGATTTGAGGGGGAAGAAGAGAAGGGAATAAACATTAATTAAGATCCCACTATGTGCTAAGCATTTTACAAATACTAACCATTTAATTCATTACAGGAATTGTTTCTTGAGGGGAAACACAATTTCTCAAGGCCAAGAAATTCATTTGAACTTGATGTCAGTGATCTCAAAGAGAGAGGTCTTTGATTCCTTTGGTGTAGGTAGCAGGGAAATAGGATCCCTTATAGGCTAATTCTTCTCTGATGGGGTCATTTCTCAGCATTCCCAGTCTCTGGAACCATGGGAAGTTGCTTTGCCCCCCCCCCCCCCCCAGGGCCCTGGATTTTGTGACGGAGCACTCCATCCCCTTCCACCCAAGTCCCTACATACCCCAGCCAATGAGAATGTACCACCAGAAGTATTTCCGTTCAGAGAAGAAGGAGATGGCCAGCAGGGTGTGGAGGTAGAGGCCTTCTACCAGCAGCCAGAAGAAGTTGGCCATAATGCAGTACTGGAAGAAGACCATGGTGGCTTTGCAACCTACCTGCAAGACATGGGACAAGGTCATTAAAGGAGTAGGGGATGAGCGGCATGAGGCAGAGGGCAGGGCAGGGAAAGAAGTGGGGGATGGAGGGAGAGAGAAAAACAAAAAGGGAAGGGGAGAGAGAGAAAGGGAAAGGGAAAGGGAAGGAGAGAGAGGAATGGGGAAATAGAGGGAGGGAGAGACAAGGAGAAGGAAGGGGAGATATGGAGAGAGAGGGAGAGATAGAAAGAAGGGGGAGTTAGGGAGAGAGAGAGCTAGGGAGAGGGAGGGGGAGATAGAGGAAGGGAGAAAGGGAAAGGGAGGGTGAGATAGAGGGAGGGAGAGAGGGAAAGGGAAGGGAAGGAGAGAGGGACAGGGAGAAATAGGTGAAGGAAGGAGAAGGGGAGAGACAGACACAGAGATGGAGAGGAAGAGAGAGAGAGGGAATGTGTTTTAGATTATGAGAGAGGCCAAACAAAGTGGATGAAGTGTGTACCTGATGTGTCTATAGCAGAGGTTTTCAAACTTATTTGACCTACTGTCCCCCCTTTAAAAAATTACTCAGCGCTCCCCTGGAAAATCTTTAACCCTTTAACTATTTTTTTTTGAAATTTGCATCATTGCAAAAAATTTAAAATATATATATATATATATATATATATATATATATATATATATATATAAAATGACACATCTTAAATTTAATAATTTATTGTAAATTTGTAGTTATTTTCTTGCACTGAAATTTTGGTGATACATCATTGCATCACGTAATAGTACAGTATTGTATTGTAACGGTAGGAGAGGCCCCCCCTATTGTAACAGTCACTGCACACACATATTCCTGGTGATGCATGACGAACTTTCTGACAATGTGGGATAAACTTGCCTGCCAATCCTTACTTGTTAAGACTATCAGCAGACTTGCATTTTATAACTTGCACTTTGTGTGATTATTTGGAAGATGATGTAATCACTATGACTTTAACTCTGTCACACAACAGATGAAACATGTATGAATGGTTTTTCAAAATTGTCTTCTCTTCCTTCCTCCCCTTTATTTTTCAACACCCCCCAATTGTACCTGAGGCTGCTGCCCCAGATCATTCCAGCATGCCACAGGAGGCGGAATCACCCACTTTGGGAACCTATGCTTGTATTGATCCCACCATGGGCTACATTTTCCCTCCCCCCTGTATCACCTACAAATTGATTTAGCTTCTATTATCAGTGTTATTTTTCAGGGCACAGAGATATTGTTTTCCTTTTAAATAGAGCTCACTTTAGAGGTGTGGTGGATGTGTGTGTATTAGGCAAGCATAGCCCATGTAGTGATGGCGTGCCCGTATATTGAGGGGTTGTTTGTGTGGTATGGGGTATGAAGAATGTGTGTGAGAAAGAATTGTTGAGAGAGATGCAAACTCCTCTCTTTGGAATTACAAATTCTTCCCAATCTGGCTCCAACCAAACTTTTCTGATTTGTTTTACATAATACCCTCCTCACTCATTATTTCCTAACCAAACTGGTCCGGTTGCTGTTCCCTGTTTATTACATTGTACATTGGCCCTGGCTTTCCCCCATGCCTAGAATGGCTCCTCTCTTCACCTCAGTCTCTTGGAACCCTTGGCTCCATCCAAGGCCCAGCTTGTGTCCACCCTAACATGAGACCTTTCCCAATCCCCCTAGATGTAACCCCTGCTTCCCACCCACCCACCCCCTGACCACCAAAATGACTTTGTACAAATTTTGTAGTACTAAGTGTACCTGTCTACATGTTGTTCCCCCTTACCTGGAAGACTATAAGCTCCTCAAAAGTAGCTACCATTTGATTTTTAATTTTTGTATTCTTCGTGCCTAGGACGTAGTAATTGTTTAATAAATGTTTGTTGAATCTAACTGAATATGGGGAGAGACAAAGACAGAAAAAGACAAAGAGAAAGGAGACTGAGAAAGAATAGAGAGATGGGGAGAGAGAGAGAGAGAGAGAGAGAGAGAGAGAGAGAGAGAGAGGACAGAGACAGAAGGGAGAGAAACAGAGACAGAATAGAAAGACGGAAAGAGACAGAATAGAAAGACAGAGAAAGAGAACAGAGAGAGGCACTCAGAGAAAGAGAAATAAAGACAGAACTGAGAGACATACATGCACACAGAAAACAGACCAAGACAGAGAAAAAGACAGAACAGAGACACATAGAAAGAGGGAAGGAGAAAGAGAGGGAGGAAAAGAGAAAAAAGAAACAGAGAGCAGAGAGATGGGGAGAGATAGGAGATATGGGGAGACAGATGAAGAGAAAAGGAAAGGGAGAGGGGGATGGAAGGGGAGACAGAAAAGAGGGAATAACAGAAGGGGAGAAGAGAGGTATAGGATAGAGCTGAGACAGAGAGAGATGGAGTGGGAAAGGCAAAAAGAGGTGAAGGGAGAAGAGCTAGAGTTAAGGAGAGGCAGAAATATGAAGAGACAGATTAAAGAGGGGGAGAGACAGACAGACACAGATATAACAGAGACAGGCAGAGAAACAACAGAGACCAGAGAGAACCAAGAAGACAGATAAAATTATGGAGGCAGAGAGAAATGGAGGAGAGTAAAAACTGAGAGACAAGGAGAGAGGAAAAAAGGATGTTGGAAATGAGAGGTACCCAGAATCCCCCAAACTTGGCTTCAGAAGTTCCTTGTGTAACAGCTTCGATCCCCCTGGGGATTGTGGCTGCCCCTTACCGAGCCTTCTGAACATCCGTCAGACTCCCTGCCTGGGAAAAGGACAGTGTCTTTGAGGAAGACAGCAATTGCCCGAAGGATGAAGGATGTGAACAGGTGCATGTGGATGTAGTTGCGCGTGCAGTGCAGCTTTCTGTGGGCAGCAAAAGGGCAAAAACAGTCGTGCCTGTCCCAGAGCCTTCCTTCTCTCCCTCCTCCCCACTCTCCCAGGCCATCCTGGTTGGCTTCTCACCACTCCAACCAAGACCCTCTGCTGACCTCCCCCAGGATAGAAACATTCTGGGTGTTTGGTTTCTAAATTAATAGTCATTTAATACTGATAACACGGGGTAGTGAGATATAAAGAACCCTAAAAAAACTATTCTTAAATCCCAGCCTGATTCTGGGCAGGAATCCCCTCCACAAACACCTCACCCAATAGTCAAAACAGTCACTGCTTCAAAGCCTGCAGAGACAGGAGGCTCTATCTTACCATGTTTGGACAGCTCTAGTTGTTATGAAGTTTTCCCATACACTGAGCCCAAATCTTCCCCTCCACCCCCACCCCTCTACCCACCGATGCTGCTTTCCCTGTTGGTCCTAGTTCTTTCTGGAGCCAAACAGAACAATTTTATCCCTATGAGGTTGGAGACAACATGGTATGGTGGATAGAGCACACCATTTAGTGGAGTCAGAGGATCTGAGTTCAAATTCAGCCTCTTACCCTTAACTAGCTGTGTGACCTTGGATGAGTCTCTCATTTTGGCTCTCAGTGTCCTTGCCCATTGTAATAATTAATAATAATAATAATAATAACTAGCATTTATATAGCACTTTAAGATCTGCAAAGCACTTTACAAAGATTATCTCATTTAACTCTTACAACCTCTGTCTTCTCAGCTCTAACTGGTGAGGTAGATGCCCATTTTACAGAAAGGGA
Source organism: Gymnobelideus leadbeateri (assembly GCA_011680675.1). Classification (NCBI taxonomy): domain Eukaryota; kingdom Metazoa; phylum Chordata; class Mammalia; order Diprotodontia; family Petauridae; genus Gymnobelideus; species Gymnobelideus leadbeateri. Next base: position 165,492 of record WOXC01004193.1, on the reverse strand, counting down.
AATTGAGGCTAAGAGAGGTTAAGTAACTTGCCCAGGGTCACACAGTCAATCGGTATCTGACTCCAGGTCTGGTGCCATCTGAGTGCCCAGATAGTGAAGGCTTTTAATGAAATATAATCTCTAAGATTTCTTCTTGCTCACTTTCTGGCTACAGCACCAGGCAAGATCTTTGCTACCCTCTACCTTTGCCTGTGGATACAATGGTTGTGCTCCTTTTTTGTTTTCTGGGACCCAAGAGTCAGGTTAGGGAAAGGTGTGAGGGCTTCTGGTAGGAGGAAGCATTGGAACTGGTCTTAGAGATCTCACTCCCTCTTCTCCCATATCCCTCCCCCCCAACCCCAGCCTCACCTGAACACACACAGGATGACCATGGCTATGGTGAGTGCAATGAGGGAGAGGCTGTGGCCAATAGTATATCCAGTCTTCACAAAGTCAAAGAAAGATTGCTTTGCATGAAAAGGGGAGGTGGGAGGAAAGAAAGATGCATTAACAAAAGGTGACTTTTGGAAGTGGGGGAGAGTTAGGCCCAGCTTTATTCCTCCCAAGTTGCTCTATACATCTAAATGTCCTCACCCCATCAATAGTCAGCATGAGAGACCTGGGCCCTGATACCCACTAGTTGTGAGATCTTGGGTGAGTCTCTTTCCCTACTCAGGCCTCTGTTTCTCCATCTGTACAATGAGGAGGTTGGACCAGATGATTTCTAAGGTTTGATTTCCAACTTTGAAGCTCTCTGCATCTGTAATTTGGGGGGAATTATCATCTATTTGAGAGAAAGCATGTCAGCAGAGTCCCATAAGCATCCTGTCAGGATGTATCATTGACTATTGGGAAGGTTGTAGAGGAGGACTAATGTGAGCCAGCCTCTGAGGTCCCTTTCAACTCCACAATGCTGAGATTTTGGATTTATTGTGTAACTAATCAGACCCAGAATGTACCTTAAAGATGGATGAGTAACAGAATCAAAGCATCTGAAAACCGGAAGTGACTTTAGAGGGCAGTGGGTCCAACCTGTGCCTGAAACATCATCCTTTTCTACCATATCCTTGTCCAGTGGTCACCCACCTACTCTGCTCAAGCATTTCCAATGCTAGGGAGCTGCTTCCCAAGGCAGCTTTTTCCATGATGGGGCAAAACAAAGTGTTAGATAGTTCTTTATGTTGAGCTGAAATCTAATGCTATACATATATACCTTATTAGCCATAGCTCTCCGCTCCAGGGCAGGCCTGAACAACTTGTGGCTGCAGGCCACTCATGGGCACGCCAGAGGATTTAGGGTGGCCCATGAAAAATGTAGAGGATATTTTCCTCTACATTTTTGCCGGCCACCCTAAATCCTTTGGTGGGCCACAGGTTGTGCAGGCCTGCTCTCAGGCAACAAAGGAGTCCATTTCTTCTTCTACCTTCTCAGTGACCAAAAAGGGCAGTTGGCTAGAGCTGTCCCTCTGACTAGGATCCTTTCTTACTCTGTTGTATTTTTGTCTCTTTGTCTTGGTAGAGCTAATCCCTGGAAACCAGCATGGTATGGAAAAGATCACTGGATTTCTAGTCTGAGGACCAGCATTCAATTCTTTCTCTGGGATTTGGAGTCAGGAGGGATGTGTGTTTGAATCCTACTTCTGACATGCATTGTGTGATCATAGGTAAGGTACTTACTTTCTCTCTAGCTTTGAAGTAGAGCAAATAGCTGATAGTTACAAAGCATTTTAAGGTTTACAAAATGCTTTACATACATTATCTCTTTCGATCCTCTCAATAACCTCAAGAGGTTAGCAGTATGGGTATTATTATCCTGCTTTTATAGACAGGAAACTGAGGCTCAGAGGAGTTGTGAATTAGCTAAAACAACCCCAAGCTCATAGGGCAGAGTTGGGTGGCACTTAGAACCCAGCTCTACTGACCCTTAGAATCTCAATGTTTTCTCATTCCCTGGGGCTAAGGGATAAGATGAAGAAGTAGATGTGACTGCAAAGTCTCCTGGAGGATAGGGAGAATATTTTGATAGGATGGTTCAGCATAACCCACCTCATCACTGGGTGTTGTTAAGTTGAAGTCAGAGCCACAGGCAACATTGTAGAGAGCTGGGGCCATGTCTGTCCATCCTTCCATGGTGCAGTTCCTGGTCACACTTCCACCTGGGTAGAAAGAGGGAGAAAAGGGTTATGAAGGAGCAGGGCTCCAGATCTGACCCAACCTCTTCCTGGTAGTTCAGACCAGAATGTAAAGTGTCCAGAGGATTGGGCTGTTACTGCACCCATAAACACCACTCCTTCCTACCTGGAAAGACCTATCTGGTCCCCTTGTCACACTCCCCACTGGCCCTGGGCAAACTGTTTGATTCAGGACAGAGCAACCCTCTCTGCAAATGTTCTAAGTCCAAATAGAGGCATTCTGAGGACTGCAGGAGAGAAGCTTGTACTATGTCCATTCTTTTCTGGGATAACAGACTGGTTGCTAGCCCAAAGCATGTTACTCTCTTAGGTAATGAAAGGCCCATCCCTCTGCTTCAGTGTCCCTACCTCATCTTCCTACATAAGTTCTCTAGATTTATAAGCACCTGCTGAGGTCCTGGGGACCTTACTCAAGAAGATCATTTTCTGTCTGGCTCTTTCTGCCCACTTGTAATTCTCTTGGAAAATATCTAAATATATTTAAGCCTAGACACAAAGATTTGCTTAAATGTGGATCGACAGATCCCTGACTCTTAAATGAGCATTCAGTGCAGTAAATGCATGTTAGGTATGGGACACACAGAAATTGCATGAAATGCAGAGGGTTCACAAGAGCCTATGGACAGATAGAAAAACACACAAAGTACCTATACAGCCCATAGACTCCTTGGGAGGTTATTACACTTTTGGGGTGGCTCAATAAAAATTTTTAAATTAAAATTTAAGATTAAATAAATATTCCTCTTTACTATGGACATGTACTGTCCCAGCAGATCATAGCAATTTGGGGAAAGACTGGCAAGCTCTAGACATCCTGGCCTTCTCAAAGGCCTGTTCCAGTCCTGTCTTCAGGGGCTACCTCTGTGATCCTTTCCTTTTTCTAAGAAGCTAAGATGCGATTGCATCAGTTTTCCTCTGAAAGGCTGATGGTGCCCAATCTCTGGGACCCTGGGGCTTTGTATTTGGAGTGCCCCATGAGGCAACCCCCAGATGTAGGGAAAACTACTCCCAGGACATCTCCTCTTGGGCCACTGTCCCTCGAGATTTCCATGTCAAGTTGCTATCACCTTGTTTGTTGCAGCCAAGGTGGCTGACACTTATGGTATGGTCTCAACTATCGCAATGCCAGTCTTAGTCACAGGAGCTGAAAGTGTGGGTTAAGCCACCAGCAACACAAGGGCATGGGACCCAAAAGCTGAGGGCTGCTCTCCTCACAGCAGAGAGAGGCCCCAGTCACAGTCTCAGGCCTAATCCTACTGGTCTTGGTACAAATACACTGACAAATGAAACCATCAGAGAGCATGTGTATGGCTCCAAGTGAGCCAGACTCCTTTCTCCTTTCTGGAGACATAGCTTAGCATTGTTGTTCTACCATTCTTATCGAGCTAGAGACAGCCAGAGCATGTTCAAATCAATCCAGCTTCCATTTTGTAGAGGAGCCCAGGCTGTCCTTCATTCTCCTTTTGGCCCTGGGACTTCCCTCCACACCAGAAGTATTCTTGCCCTGGAATATAGAATCATTTCTGTAGCCATCTTAACCTAGGATAACCATCTGTCCTCCTTTCTTATTGGCGAGTTCCTCCTAGGGCCTCCATTTTGTGAAGGGGCCTAGGCTGGCCTTTATTTTCCACCCTGCCATGTTCCTGGCTTCCAGTCTTCAAAACCATGCACCCAAGCTAGGTACCTTCATTCCCCCACTCCATTCCCTCTTTTAGGCTCCTTTTTGTGTACTGTCTTCTCCTATTAGAATATAAGCTCCTTAGGGTAGGTACTATCTTCTATTTTGCTGCATTTGAATCCCTAGTGCTTAGCACAGTGCTAGGCACATATGAAACATTTAATAAATGCTCCTTCCTTCCCTTCTTTCTTCCTTCCATCTCTCCTTCTCTTTTTCCTTTTTCTCCTTTCCCCTTCTCTTCCCTTCCCTTCCCTTTCCTCCCTCTTGAAAAAGCACACCAGAAGAAATTTGTGGCCTATATAATCAATCCATCAATCCCCTCTCCCTCCCTGCCTTACAAAGAGATAGGACTGCCAGCATGGATCCTTACTTCTACTACCCTCCTCCTCTGTCCCCTCCCCACACATTGTCTAGAGAAGCCAAGGAGTGCTAAATATCTCTTTTTTGAGTACCCCTTTTACATGACTTTAAGACCCATGGTGAAACCACACTCATCATTTATCTGACCTGAGCAAACCACATGTTTCTAAGGTTATCTTTCATCTACTTCATATGCATCTTGTATGTATACAATAATATGTATGTATACAATATATACAATACACAATTGTATGTATGCAATAATAATTACATTGTAAAGAAAAGCCACCTTGAAAGACTTGGGAACTTGGACCATCACAATGACCAAACACAACTGATGACACACTAATGGAAGATCCATTCAGGGGACAGAATGAAATATACAGTTTCCAGACACAGCCAAAGTGGGGATGATTTCGTTTTGCTGTGCATATGCGTATGTGTTACAAGGGTTTTCTTTTCTTTTAAGTGGAGGTGGGCAGGAGGGAGAAGGGTGAGTGAAAAGTTGCCCAAAAAAGAAAAGAAAGAATAGAGAATCATTCAAGAATTTTGATTTTTAGATTGCACAGAAGAGAATAAACAGACAAGAAGGGCAGTTTTGAAAGCTGTATATTGAAAATACATTTATTTAAAAAGGAATCATTAAAAGAGGTTCATTGCAGTGTGCACAATTTCCTTTCTCTGTTTTCTTTTGTTTTGTTTTTTTTTTGGAGGGGGGAAGGTAGGGCAATTGGGGTTAAGTGACTTGCCCAAGGCCACACAGCTAGTGAGTGTTAAGTGTCTGAGGCCAGATTTGAACTCAGGTCCTCCTGACTCCAGGGCTGGTGCTCTATTCACTGTGCCACCTAGCCGCTTTTCCTTTGAAAAAGAAAATACATGTTTTATTTGGTGTTTGTTAAGCTCAGAATAAATAAAAGTATCCATCTGTTGGCATTTATTTCCATGTTGTCTCCTTCATTAAAATGTTAGCTTCTTGAGGACAGGGATTGTGTTTTTGCCTTTCTCTGTGTCCACATAGCTCAGCACAAAGCCTGGTATGTGTTTGATCAATCAGGTCAGGATTGATTTTCGTCATGCTGGGGCTCAATCTAGCTTTTTTTTCAGAGTACCATTAAATGACAATTTAATGTAATGAACATTGAGTCTCTGAGGGAGAGAAGAGGTATTAGTTAATTAGAAGAAATCAAGACAGTTCAGTAGAGGAGCAGGCAGGGCACAATGGAACCTAGCTAGATTTAGAGTCAGGAAGACCTGTTCAAATCCAGCCTCAGATACTTACTAGCTATGTGACCCTGGGCAAGTCACTTAACCCTGTTTGCCTCAGTCTCCCCATCTGTAAAATTAACTAGTGAAGGAAATGGCAAAGCACTCCAGTATCTTTGCCAAGGAAACCTCAAATGGAGTCACAAAGAGCAGAACAATCCTGAAAAACGACTGACCAACAACAAGCTGTGTGTGTCCCTGAGCAAGTTAACTAGTCTTTGTTTGCCTCAGTTTCCTCATCTGTAAAATGGGGACAATAACAGCATCAAACGAGATGATATTTGTAAAATGCTGAATACAGGGCCCAGCATGTAGGTGTTGTTTGTTCTTTGTTTTTGAAGAAGACCAGTGACATCATGGCGTGATGTCTTGACTTGTTCGTGAATTGGATTTAAATGAGGCAGAGCTGCATAAAGCCATCAGCCTCACTCTCTCTCCCAGAGTCATTGAGAGGATGACTGGCAATGGCCTGGGAAGCAGCGGATGACCTTGGTATCTTTGATGTCTGACTAAACTCTAAGTTCTCCATAGCACCTGTTTCAGCCGCCTTTGTGGCCATTAGAACAAATTGTTCTCACCCGCTAATCTGCCCATTCCACTGGGGGAGGTCTTCACATGCTTAGGGTAGAAACCCCCCCAACTCACCGATGGGTGCATGACCCATTGGTTACCCTGGTTTAGCCCATCTGCCTGCAGAGTTTACTGGGGTGTGGCTGCTATGTAGCCTTTGGGAAGGCTACAGTTTCTTGGGGCCACCGGTGAGAGTTGAGTGCTAAGTGGACCCCAAAGGTGAATGAGTGGCCTTGAAAAGGGTTTAGCAAGCCCTCACACCAGAGGTGTTAGCCCTCCTTGAACATCCAGACACATAGTGGGTGTGATATAAATGTTTATTCCCTTCCCATTCATAGGAGTTGTTAAAAGGTCCCCTGAACTTGGCCCTTTGACTTGCCATATTTTCCAGAAACACTGGACCTGCAGTACTCAGGGAGGCTCTGAACATGTCAAGGACAAAGTCTTCCTGAGTTGACACAATTTGTTGTTTTTTCCCCAACCTGGACTCCTTGTGTGTCCTTGGGAGTCAAGACAGCCAGCCAGTCTGCACCAGACTGGGCAATCTTTCTGCAGCTGGGACCCTTGTGGATAGGCAGACCATCATATCTTCACAGTCTAGCAGTAACCAAGGGAAAAGAATGCAGCTTTCACTATTTTACTTTTTCATGATTTCTCCTCCCCTTTCGAAGGAGATTAGTCCTTTCCCCTCCCCTATGACTTCCCCTTTCTCTCCACCTCTGGGTGCCTTCGTATGGGGAGTTCCTGCATGCATGTGCCTTTCTTTTATAATAAATCTAGTTGTAATGTATGTCTTATGGATCTGTGAGATTTCTTTTGGTTCACAATGCATAGGATTTAAAGGTAGAAGGGACTTTAGATATCATCTGAAGAGAAGTCACAGAACTAGTAAGTAGGACAGGGAGGATTTGGACTTTGGCCCTGGCTTTAAATTCAGTGTTCTTTCTACTCTATTCCCTAAGAGGGGCATATGACTAGGGGAAGTCATAGGAATGACTAAGGACATAGGAATGAATAAGAAAAGTAGTGAAAGCTGCATTCTTTTCCCTTGGTTACTGCTAGACTGTGAAGATGTGATGGTCTGCTTATCCACAAGGGTCCCAGCTGCAGAAAGATTGCCCAGTCTGGTGCAGACTGGCTGGCTGTCTTGATTCCCAAGGACACACAAGGAGTCCAGGTTGGGGAAAAAACAACAAATTGTGTCAACTCAGGAAGACTTTGTCCTTGACATGTTCAGAGCCTCCCTGAGTACTGCAGGTCCAGTGTTTCTGGAAAATATGGCAAGTCAAAGGGCCAAGTTCAGGAGACCTTTTAACAACTCCTATGAATGGGAAGGGAATAAACATTTATATCACACCCACTATGTGTCTGGATGTTCAAATAGGGTCTAAACATGTTTGAAAGATTGGCTCCAAGAGTGACTGAGAAGAATCAAGGAAGTATGCATATGTGTGTGTGTGTGTGTGTGTGTGTGTGTTCGTGCAAGCTCACGAATGCATTCATGCATGCACACTCGAGATTATGTGTGTGCTGTCCTTAGCCTACAAAGACAGCACGAGAAAAGACAAACCCAGATTCCCATAAGAGTGCAGGCTTGAAGTGATGGCTCATAGAAATGAGACTACTTCAGGATGAAGCTCAGGAATGCCCATTCATAGTCACTGTGAGTCTTGGTGGAATCTGTGTCTGTGCTCTTTATCTCAAAAGCTAGATCCTCATCCACTGAAGGAGATGTAATAAGTAAGCTGGACTAATTTCTAAGAAAAACTAACCTTAGTTTTCCTGAGATTAAATAGAAGAACCATTAAAAAAGGGGGAGGCCCTAGGAGCTCTCCCCACCCCACCTGGTCCAAAGCATCTCTGGGCTGAAGGCTCAGAGAATACCTTGGTCTCTTTTTTGCCTCTGTCTCCTTTCCTCTCCTTAATCATGTTGATCAAGGACTGAGGTTAGAAGGGGGTCCCTTCTGTACCTAGGCAGGAGTAGAAGGATGTGGTGACTCAGGAGTCAGAAGGCATGGGTTCAAATCCTGTTTCTGGGACTTTCTAGCTGTGTGAATATGGATAAGTCATTTCCCATCTTAGAACTCAGTTTTCTTACCTCTAAAATGGGAAAAATAATAATGTACCACCTACCTTAAAGGTTTCTGAGAAAATATGTTTGTAACCCCTCAAGCTCTACAGACCTAGGAGATGCCACTGTTACTATCAGCTGACCTGATGATTGGCTCCTTTGCAGTCCTATGTTCCTCTATGATCTGATAGCAGGGACATTCATCTCTGAGGACTGGGGAGTTCCCAAGAGTATATCTTCTGCTTAGCACAGGGGCTCCCTGAGGACAGGCACTATGTCTCCCCCACTATACAAGGATTCCCTAAGGAAAAGTGCTATGGCTCCTCCATAGTGCAGGACCTCCCTAAAGGTGGGCAGGAACTATATCTCCCCACCCCAGTGCAGGAGTTCCATGACAGAAGGGTGCCATACCTTCCCTATAGTACAGGGGCCTCCTAAGTGTGAGCAGGCACTGCCTCTCCCCTGTAGCACAGAGGGATCCCAAGTTCTGGGTCTTGTCTCTCATGTGGCTCCACTCCTCAGTCATCCTGCCCTCAATCACCACGGTTTTTAAAGGCATGTTGAGAGGCAGAAACACCAGGGATAAAGGGGTAGTTTGTTTGACGGTTCTAGTTTCTGTTCCCACCCCCTTTTCACAACTTCCCTTTCCCAAAGACAGAAAAGGAAAAAAATACAGGGCCTCAACTGACAGGCTCCTGCTAGATCAGAGAGATCAGATCCCACAGCCCAAGCCTTTGTCACTGCTAAGACTTAGAACCAACTCCCTCTTAGAAGATCCTTGAGTCAAACCCCAGGAAGAGTATAGTCATGAGCTCTGGGGACAATCAGCCTGTCTTTCCAGGGGCTCTAGATGGTCTCCTGGCTACTCTCTGGTGAGAGGAAAGGAAAGCCTGTCTGTGAGTGTGTGTGGACGTGTGGGTATGTAGGGGGGGTTGGCATCTCAGAATGTTGAGCCCTATCCATCCATCCATCTGTCTATCCATCTGTCTATTCATCTATCTATCTATCCATCTATCTATCTATCTATCTATCTATCTATCTATCTATCTATCTATCTATCTATCTACCTACCTACTTACCTACCTATCCTTCATCTGTAATTGTCATCATAGCTATGCATGGAACTCCTGGTATAGACATTTCTTCAGTAGAAGGAGATAAGCAAATAGTTGATATAGGCAACTCATCTATAACATACAGTCTTAGAGAAGTGTCCGAGGTATCGAAAAGTTAAGTGGCGATGTCCATGGTTGGTATGGGTCAGAAGCAGAACTTGAATCAGGTCTCTTGCCTCCAAGGCCAGGCCTCATTCCATTATGCCACAATGACTCATTATATATAATACTCCCGTTTCAGTCTCATTGCCTTGGGTGTGCCCTCCAACAATTCACATCATAATATAATTTGATATGATATATAATATGACATGATATGATACAACATAACAACATATAATGTGATAAGGCATAATCTAATATATGTCACATATCATATCATGTTATATTAGCTATTTTGGTGGATAGCAGTATAGCGTGGTGGATAAAATTCTGGGCCTGGAGTCAGGAAGACATGAGCTCAAACACAACCCCAGACATTTACTAGCTGTATGGTCCTGGACAAGTCATTTAACCTGTTTGCCTCAATTTCCTCAACTGTGAAGTGGGGATAGTAACGGTACCTATCTCAGGGTTGTTGTGGGGATCAAATGAAATAATATTTGTAAAGTGCTTCACACATAGTAGGTGCTATATAAATGTTTACTCCCTTCCCTTCCTGTTCGTATCATATCACAAAATTTAACACTAGGTTCCGTGCTTTAAGATTTATAAAGGACCACTCTCACTATGACTCTGTCATAGGAATACCATTATCATTCATCTCATTTTTCAGATGAGAAGATAGCCTCAGTGTACACAGTGTCACACAGCCAGGGAGGGTTCAGCCTTAGGTTCCAGGGCGAAGTGAGGCAAAGCACCACCATGTGATTTTTCCAGAGACCACAGAAATAGCCTCTACTGATACCTCCTCATGGAGGCTGGAGTCACCCCAGGCTCTGCGTGCTCTGAGAGGTCCTACATCAAGCTGAAAGGGGCCTAGGACTGTCCTGGGAGGACAAGCCTGGTGAAGCTTGGAGAGACCCATTTACAGAGAGTGAGCCACCTTGCAAAGATGAATGGTTTTTGGACTTAGAAGCTCAAGGGGCCTGTCTACTAAGGGGGGGGGGCCCCCAAGCATTCACATTGATGAAGTCATGCACCCCCAGAATGCTAAAATCCTTCAGTTCAGTTCAGCTAAGCAAATACTGATTAAACACCAGCAGTAACCAGTAGTCCCTACCCTCAAGGAGTTTATAATCTATTCAGGAGGCAGGACAGGGTGGGATGGTGGTGTGTGTGTGTGTGTGTGTGTGTGTGTGTGTGTGTGTGTGTGTGTGATCACAGAACCCTACATCTAAACATGGGACCTTCAGAAGCCATCTAGACCACACCTCTCATTTTGCAAGTGGGGAAACTGAGGACCAGAGAAGTAAACTAAGGTCACACAGGTAGTAAACATCAGGAGCCAAATCTGAACCCAGGTCCTCTGCCTCCTGAATCATTGCTTCCCCACCCCCACCTCAATGTACCATGAAAACTGACCTTTGAAGGAAAAGAAGATTTTTAATAGGTGGAGATGGGGAGGGTGGGTAGGGGGTTCCAGATCTAAGAGACTGATAGTCAGTGGGAATGATTGGTATTAGGAGAGGGCAAGACAGATTCCAGATCACAGAGAATCATCCTATCTGACTGGAATAAAGGGGGTCCAAAGGGGTGTCAGGTATGATCAGGTAGTTTGGAGGCAGATGGTGGAAGATTAAAAGTTTCTATCTTATTCTAAAGTCATCATTCTACAAACATTTAAGCACCTACTATGGGGAGATTTAAAAGTTAAACAAGACATGATCTGGGCCAGTTTTCAGGGAGTTCTGCAGTCTAGTAGGGGAGAAGACTCAGGCCTGATCTTGCACTGCTCTGCCTCTTGGGGCTGTTCTAAGGTCAGTGATTTGTAAACCACAAATCCTCCTAGAATGAGAGCAGTAGTTATCATTATTCCTGAGTAGCCAGGGCTGTTCCTCGGGGGTTCATTTATTTGGAATGATGATATTAAGGACCACCCCGTTCCTAGGCTCTTCCAGATTTTAGAGCCATCCCATCACAGGAAAGGACCTGACAACTGCTTTCCATCCCCACCCCAGGCTTGGACCACTCATCCTAATGCTAACTTGCCTTTCTTCAGAGGCCTGGAGTGGGCAAACCGCCCTTTCCCTTTCTCTTTTCTAAGCCTTAGGTGAGGTTTTGTCAAGTTATTTTTTTTTAACAGAGAAACAAAGGGAAAACAGACAGATGCAAACAGAAGCTGGGGAACCAGGCTTCTGATCTGAACCAAAGGAACCACAGCCCCACCTTGGACAGGTTTGGCCAGTATTACTTATAAGACTCCTAACCTTCATTCTGTCTAACCTCATCTGGGAAAAATGCCCTCAAATTTCTGATCTTAGACATTCTAACCCCTCCCCTAACTCTTTCAGCTTCCAAAGAAGCATATGGAAAGAACACTGGTCCTGGGTTCAGATCCTAAATCTACCACTCAAAGGCTGTGACCTTAAGAAAACTTTTTCTAAGTGTTTAATAGGAATGTATGTGTAAAGCCTATATCAGATTGCATATCATCTTCGGGAGAAAATGTAAAACTTATGGAAAGTGAATGTTGAAAACTAAAAATAAGTAAATTAACTAATAAAATGCAATTAAGTAAAGCAAATTAACAAAAGAAAAAGAAAAGCCTTTTCTTACTTGGATCTCAGTCTCTCCCATTATATAATGAGGGCATTAGACTAGATTGGGGGCTCTTAGGGACCCTTGAGGGGTCCATGAACAGATTTCAGAGGGTCTGTAAATTTGGATGGGAAAAATTCCATCTTTATTTTCACTAACCTCTAACTGAAATGGAGCATTTTCTTCAGTTAATAATTTAGGCAACAGTATTAGCAGCTAGGAGAAGCAGTGGATAGAGAGAGCTCTGGGCCAAGGAGTCAGGAAGACTCATATTCAAGAGTTCAAATCTGGCCTCAGACACTTACTAGCTGTGTGACCCTGGCCAAGTAATATCATCTTTTTGCCTCAGTTTCCTCGTCTGTAAAATGAGCTGAAGAAGGAAATGGCAAACTATTCCAGTATCTCTGCCTCCCCCCCAAAAAAACCCCAAAACAATCAAGTCTGGTGCCTCTTTATCTTCTAACACCTGTCTCCAGGGATCTAGACCAGGGTAAGATCTCTTAACCTGAGGCCCATGGATTTTTTTTTCTTTTAAAATATATTTTGATGACTCTATTTCCATAGAATTAATTTCCTTTATAATATGTATTTTATGGCATGCATTTAAAACCATGATTTTGCAATCGGCTTCCATAGGTTTCACTACACTGCCAAAGAGGTCCATATTAGAGAAAAAAGTAAAGAATCTTTGGTCTGTATCACATGGGTGTCTAAGGGTTTATTTGAAAGGAAAGAGTGAATATACAAGTGAAGAAATAATACACAAAGGAAAGGCTAGTTGTGCAGATAAAAGCAAATTCCCTGTCCCAGATGGGGGTCCCTAAGCACTCTCAGCTGGAGGGGCTATATCTCCTAGGCCTTCCTTGGCCCCATCATCCCTGTAAGGCTGTTCTCTGTTGGTAGAATGGACAGAGCTCTGCATTTGGAATTGGAAGACTCCTGGGTTCAGTCTTAACTACAGGACATTGTATTCTTCATTGTGTGACACTGGGCCAACACTTCCCTTCTGTAAATAAGCCACATACCTCTTGGGATGAAAGGACTTTGTCAAACCTAGAGCATCAAGAGAGGTAATTATATGCCACTGGATGAAAGACTGGCCTTGGAGGCGAAATAAACCTGGGTTGAAGTCTTATCCCTGACAAGTACTCATTGTGTGACTATGGGAAAGTCTCTTAACCTTGCAATGTCCTGGGCAACTCCCTCTAAGAGTATAAATCACTTAGGTGCTGTCAATCTGCATTGAAGGAGGGAATCTCCACACTGGGAGATCCCCAGATGAATCGAATCAACCCCCGCAAAAGCCCCAAACTATAGAATATAGCTATGTAACACAAAGAACACAAACCTCTTCAACCAATTAAGTCTGCCTGGAATGCCCCACACCCCCATTTCTGCTGAATCCAGTCCTTCCAGGCTCAGCTCAAAAGTGGTCTCTTCCAGAAAGCCTCCCTGGGGTCCTCCCAGGCCACACTGATCTCTCCCTTTTCTGAATTTCCATTACCCTTTAATCTCTCTCTTATGCCCCTTCATACATTCTACCTTGTATTATAATGATCTGTGTATGTGTTTTATCTCTCATGTTAGACTGTGAGCCCCAGGAGGGAAAGGGCTGTTTTATCAATTTCCATCTTCTCCTGAGTGCCCTGCACATAGTAGATATTTGCAAAATGTTTGCTGAATAAGTCTGGGTTGTTTTTTTTTAATACTTTAAGCGTATATAAAGCACTTTCCTAAAATCACCCTCTGTGAGATAGGTGGCTTCTACATAAGGTACTTTGCAAACCTTAGAGTATTACATAAGTTTTAGCTATTGGTGTTACAAGGTTTTTGGTTTTTTTTAACAAGTTTTCTTCATTTCTCTATTCATTTCACAAGTGGAGAAACTGAGGCAGGGAGCTAGAAAAGCAACCTGCCTGTGGTCACAGAGTTAGGAAGCATCTATGTATTTTGTGGCCATAAAGCTATAGAAATATGTTATTATCATTATGACTGAGTAAAATAGGTTAGACTTCATCTAACTCTTATATTCTATGTCCCTAAGACTCAGATCGAAGTTTCCTCCCCCAAGCTCCAGGAGCGCTCCAGCCCATGGGCTATCCAAGCTGGCATCACAGACAGAATCCAGGGATGCCTGGGCTCCTTGGCCTTGGAGGTTTGGCCTTTGGACTTGGAGGTTAATGCCCAGGTGCAGGCCCTCTCTCTCTGGTATCCAGAGAAGACTGGATTGTCTTGCTGGTCCTTCTGCTTTTCTGCCAATTCAAGCTGACCTATTCATGAATGTTCTTCATGAGTGTTCCTCACCCTAGAGGAGGCAGGCCCTCATCTGGTTCCTTCTCCCCAGCACCTCCCAGGCCCTGCTTTTCCTAGAGAACATTCTCCTTTTCCTCAAATTTAAGAACTCCCCTGACCCCTAGATAACACAGGAATCCCCCAAATCATAGGAATTGAAGTGGGGCTGTGCTAATGAGTGTTTTAACAACCAGTTCTGGTGGGGTGGAAGAAGAGAGAGAGGAGAGGGGAAATGTACTTTAGGCAGTTGTGACATACTTTACATTTAATTTGCATTATTAATATTTTCTCCATCACTTTCTTAAGTGTAGAAATCAAACAAGAAACCAAGTCCTGATTTATGGCATTTGCTAATTCCAAGGTGTAAACATTAACATTGAAAACAAGAATTAGCCCCAGAGCAGGTAGGAGCTGGCTCCAGCACCATTGGCTGGAAGGGTTCTAGAGGTCAGATAAGCCAAAATCAGTACATACTGAGTCCCAGGGAAAGACATTGACTTAGGTAAAGTTAAACACCTTAGAACCAGCATTAGAAACCAGGGTCTTTATCACTTCACCCCTTTCCCTCCTGCCTGCTGCCCCAACCCACTTCTGGAACCTGGGTTCTACTCACACTGAGAGATCATGTACCTGGACCAATCTCAATAAGGGCAATGTGGCTGGCAAACCCAAATGAAAATAGTCACTAAATAGTGGGTCATTGTGAGCTGCGTGGTCAAGGTTTTAAAATGTATTATCTTTGTTTTGTTGTATTTTTATTTATTTTCTTAAATATTTCCCAATTTCATTTCAGTCTGTTTTGGTGCCCTCTGAAGTACTTCAGGTTTCCCTCATTGCTAAGTTTTGGGCATCTCTGGTATAACTGATGAACCCAGAAAGACAAGAGTTCAGATCTTACCTCTGATTCTTTTTTTTTTTTTGCTTTTTTTTTTTTTTTTGGAAGGCAATTGGGGTTAAGTAACTTGCCCAAGGTCACATGGCTAGGTTTTTGTTTGTGTGTGCGTTAAGTGTCTGAGGCCAGATCCGAACTCAGGTCCTTCTGACTCCAGGGCCGATGCTCTACTCACTGCGCCACCTAGCCGCCCCTTACCTCTGATTCTTACATGCTATGTGACCCAGAACAATTCACTTTACCTCTAAGCCTTAGTTTTCTCAAATGTGATATGGAGATTAAAAACTGCCCAAATGTCCAGGTCATACAGCATACCTTGACAGCACTTAGAGCTCTGGGGAGGTCAGATACAGTAGTGATGGAAGAAGGTATTTGGTGGGTGGGGACCTGTAGAAGGTTTGGGTGCCAAACCCAATGTTGACCCATTTCATTTGAGTTCTGGGATTGTCTAGCCAACTAAAATGGGAAACACTCTTGAGGATCTGGGCATAAAGGCTATCACCATGGGGATCCCACTAACAAACCCAGCCCAGTAGAGAGACACGTTCACTATTCAGCTCCAGTTGAGAGAGTTCAGGCTAGCCCGGACTCATGTTCCTAGGAAGGAGGTGGGATTTTAACCCTTACTACCAGAGAAAACTCCATCTTCATTCCTACCTCTCTCTCCAAGTATGTTATGAGTACATTTTCCTCCCTATGTCCCAGAGCTGGTCATTAAAACCTTCACCAGCCCGAATCCCTGCTTCCAGCTCTAACTCCTATGGCTGGAAGTGACCTTGGAGATCACTTGGTTGAACCCTCTCATTTTAAAGAGAAGAAACTAACTGCCAGAGAAAGAAAGTTTTTTTGTTCAGGGAGCCAATATCTGACACAAGTTAACTCAATTTTATAAGGTGTTTATTGAGGGCCTGTTAAGTACAAAGCCTCATGTTTGGTTCTAAGGATAAAAAGAGATAGAGAGCACAAGTCCTACTCTCAAGGAATGTGTGTGCATGGAGTGGGAGGAGAAGGGAAAAAAGGAGAGAGAGACAGAGACAAAGACAGACAGAGACAGAGAGAACAAGAGAGACAGAGATAGAGAGACAGAGAAAGAGAGGGAGAGAGAGACAGAAAACCAAAGACAAAGAGAAAAGGAAGGAGGGGGAGAGAAAGGGAATAGGGCGAGGGGGCAGACAGACGGCCAGTATGGTATGACATTGTTCTTTCCATTTTGTTTTCTTGGTTCTGCTTACTTCATTCTGCCTCAGTTCATACAGATCTTTCCCTACTTCTTAGTATTCATTACACACATCCTTTCTTACAGCACAGTAATATTCCATTACATCTTATGTACCACACTTTGCCATTCCCCAATTCCCCATTGATGTGCATTTGCTTTGGGTCCCATTTTTAGCTATCACAAAAAGTGCTGCTATTTAAACATTTTGGAGTATATGGAGATTTTTTTTCTTATGGATGATTTCCTTGAGGTATAAGCTCAATAATGGAGGTTGGTTCAAAAAGCATGGATATTTTAATAGCTTTATTTGCATGATTCCAAATTTTCTTTCCAAAGTGGTTGTGCCACTTCACAGTTCCACCAACAATGTATCAGTGTGCCTATCTTCTTTGGGCACTCTTTATAACTTCCAAGTACATTACATTATCTAGACAAACTTTATTCTGTACATGCCATGTAATAGCCTAACCACAGAAACAGCAGATCATTCCCAGTTAATGTCCAGAAGATAAGCTCAAACTTCTCCCTCCAACCCTAGTAGAACTCCCTATTGGTCCTTTGGGCCAAATACTAATGACCTAGACTTTTTTTTTTTAAGTTTGATCAATGACTTTTATTCTTATTGTCATTTCTAAATATGCCACCCCTTCCAAGCCAGTGAGTTTTCCCTTAGTAACTAAAGAGAATAGTTAAGTCAGACCAACTGTTAAGAACTATACCTACATCTGAATACTGTATGCAACATTTCCCACCCATGTTCCTTCACCTTTCCAGTGAGAGAGGCACATTTTCCAGGAAGCTTTTGATCTGGCTTTCCCAGGCAGACTATTTGTTACCTAACTTACCTCCTCAGTACTTTGCTATTTAGGAACTTCTGCCTTTCCATTACGGGCTTATTATAATCCCTGAAAAACCCCTAAATTAGCCTCAGACCAAATCTTAACCATATTGGAGTTCAGATCTTTCCCCCAACCTACATGCCAACCATACCAGTATGCACTTTCAATAAAAAATGTCTGCAGGATTATGGAAGGGGCAACTAGGCGGCACAGTGGATAGTGTCAGGCCTGGAGTCATGAAGATTCATCTTCCTGAGTTCAAATCCAGTCTCAAACACCTACTTGCTGTGTGACCCTGAGCAAGTCACTTAACCCTGTTTGCCTCAGTTTTCTCATCTGTAAAATGAGATGGAGCAGGAAATGGCAAATCACTCCAGTATCTTTGCTAAGAAAACCCAAAATGGGGTCATGAAGAGTTGGAGAAACTGAACAGAAAGACTAAGGATGCCTGAGTATGGGCTACCCATTCTGCTGGAGTAATAAATGAAAGTCTCATGGAGAAGAAATATGTTTCCCAGCCTTGGGACCCCATACCTTAGAGGGCCAGGCCCTCATGTAGCCCACTGTCTAAAGGAGAGTGGCTCAACACAATCATCTCTCATATCTAGGCATATTTCTCCATTTGCACAGCCACCTTTTCCCTGGAACACTGCAATAACCTCCTGATGGGTATTCCGACCTCCAGTCTTTCCTCTTTCTAATCTACCATCCACACAGCTACAAAACTGATCTTCCAAAATCACCAGTATGCCCCCATCACTCACATGCTCAAAAAGCTTCCTTGGCTCCCCAGTAAAATGCAGACTTTTCTGTTTGGTACATAATGCCCTTCACAGTCTGTCCAGACTTCCTCCCCCGCTTCCTTCACATTGCTCCCCCCTCACTCTAATTTCCAGCCAAATTGGCTCATTTGCTGATCCCCACACATGACATTCCTTCTTCTGCTTCCATGCTTCATGTACAGACTGTCCCCCCATGTCTGGAATGCTCCCTCTCCTCAATTTGGAATTCTTAGCTCCCTTCAAGACTCTGCTCAAGAACCAGCTTCTATGGGAGGATTTTCATGGTCCCTACTTCATTCTCTCCTCCAAACCTCCTTGAAGGTGTTAGTGCTCTCCCTACCCCAAAATTCCTTTCCTTTCCAGGAGGGAAAGTTTGAGGGACCTAAACAGGAGGGAGAAATAGATATTTGAGTGGCCAAAGCACTGGGCTGAGATGGAGAAGTCTGGAGCTTTTGTCCCTGTTATGCCATTAACTCACTAAATACCTTCATTTCCCCTTTCTGGATCTCAGATTTTCCTCAAGAAAATGAGAAAGTAGGGGCGGCTAGGCGGCGCAGTGAGTAGAGTGCCGGCCCTGGAGTCAGAAGGACCTAAGTTCGGATCTGGCCTCAGACACTTAACCCACAGAAACAAAAACCTAGCTGTGTGACCTTGGGCAAGTTACTTAACCCCAATTGCCCTCCACAAAAAAAAAAGAAAAGAAAAGAAAAGAAAATGAGAAAGTTGGGCTAGATCAGGAGTTCTTAAATTCATGCACTCCCTTGACAGTCTGATACAATGTGTTTAAATATATAAAATAAAATACATAGGGATTATAAGGGAAACAAATTATATTGAAGGACAGTTATTAAAATACTTAAAAAGCAGGTTCGGAGCCCTCAAGTTAAGAACCTCTGGACTTCTAAGGTCCCTTCCAGACCCAACATTCTATTTCACATGTTCTGAGTCTACAACCCTAAACTGAGAAGGAGGATAGGTGGGGGAAAGTTAGACAGCCAGACTCCTCAGACTTTGGGGCAATGACTAAGAAACTGGGCCATAGGAACTGAGAATTTTGTTCCAGAAATGCAGGTAGGGAGAATATGGATTGTAGGACCATCAATCTTTAGAACCAAAGGAAAAGTCGGAGGCCATCTAGTCCAACCCCATCACTTTACAGATGAGGAACCTGAGGCCTAGAGATTTGAACTAGAGTCTTTCTGATTTCCTTATTCCCTATGCAGTGACTGCAGACAGCCCACTTTGGACAGGACAGAGGGTGACAGCTGATTCAGCTTCTGCTCCAGGGCAGCAACCAAGGAGTTAATATCATTTGGTCCTCAAAAACCCAGGACCCCTGAGAAGAGGCAAACCTTTCCAAGTTCAAGTAGAAAAAAAAAATCGGAGCCTTAATGAGAAATTTAATTCCCAACTATTTCAGGAAGCTGAGAGAAGGTAAGGCCAGTGAATCTGATGACCAGCTAATGCTTAGCTATACTGATGTGTTCCAGCCATAAGACATCACTGCCCTGTTCACTTGGGACATGGTTCTTCCCACAGGAGACTGGTTTGATCTTCAGCTCAACTCCAAAGACCTCTCTTCCAGGCAGTCTTCATGGATTGCTTCCCACCCCCAACCATGAATAAATAGCCTTCCTAGTTAGATTTAACACAGCTCTTTGTAATTATCTGAGGCTTATGTAAAATGTATTATAGTAATGGATGTTAGTAGCTACAGGCTCACTGAAGGCAGGCCTTTTAAAAATTTTACATTTCCCCCTAGTTCTTAGCATGGGGTTCTGCAAAGATTAAGGGTTTAATAAGTGTGTTATAGTCAGGAAATACCATGACCCTCCATTTCTGCCTGAACTATTGTAATAGCCTCATAACTTCCTCCAGTCCCCCCTCTCAATCTATCTGTCCTTCATGTATCTCCTGAGGAGTCTTCCTAATACACAGCTCTGATCATGGTGCTCAAAAACCTTTGCTGGCTCCCTAGGGACCATGAAATAAAAGACAAAACTCATTCTAGATTCTCTACAGCTTTGAGCATACCTTTCCATTTTAAGTATCCTATACTTCAGCCAAATTGGATTACTAGCCATCCCCTAATCTTGTCTAGCCCTCTCCTACCTCTGTGCATTTGCCCAGGCTGTTGCTCATGCCTGGAATGCTGTCTCTCATCTTTGCTTTCCCAAATCGTTCTTTGTCTTTTTTCCCAATGCCTGGATCAGGTGTTACTTCTCTCATAATCTCTTCTTTCCGTGATCTGCTCAGTCAAAAGTGATCTGTACCTCTCCTAATTTTTCTGTTTTGCCTCCCTTTTCATTCTCTGTACCACGTTCTACCTTTTATTATCCTTAATTTGCCTACATGTCCTATGCTTTCTGTTAAACGGTTAAGTTACCAGATGGCAGGGAATGTGTGGTTTTTTTATCTTTGTATTTCTAATGCCAAGCAAGGTTCCTGCACACAGTATGCATTTAATAAATATTTGTTGAATTGTCTGGTGTGTATTAGCACACCCTAAAGATTGCTTATATACTAATTACTGACATTCCCATCAAGGATACATTCCTCCAATTTTGTATTTTCCCAATCATTCTAGAATGCTATGGCTGAGCATTTGTGATGCTTTCCAGGAATGAGTTTGCAAGACCGTTCAAAAGGTGATTAATACTAGGACATTAGATCTGGAAAAGACCATAGAGGAATAAAGTCCATCACTATAACTTTACAGATGAGGAAATTGAGACCCAAAGAGGGGAAAGAGCTTCCCCAAAGTCATACAGGGATTTAATTCCAGAGCAGAGCCTAAAGTTCAGGATTTCAAACTTTATGTCTATAATTCAGGTAGCTGCTGAAGCCTGGGTTATGGTTTTGTGGTCTATACAGCTGGGCTTTTCAAAGATTTCAAACATCAGGTTAATTCATATGACTGCAATTGATTTTGCTTTTTTAAAGCAAAAATAAATTTTACTAAATTAAATAAGTTATATTATATTCTATAAACTTTTATTAAACATCTCCTATGAGCAGGTTTCTGTACTGGGCACAAGGGATATAAAGATGAAAAATTACATAGTTCCAGCCCTCAATGAGGTATAATCTTTTTGGGGTGGGCAATAAGTATATATAATTAATAAATTGTAACAAATGATTACCAGTTATAAATAAATAATATATGGGGCGGCTAGGTGGCACAGTGAGTAGAACACTGGCCCTGGAATCAGGAGGACCTGAGTTCAAATGTGGCCTCAGACACTTAACACAAAAACTAGCTATGTGACCTTGGGCAAGTCACTTAACCCCAATTGCCCTCAAAAAAAAAAAAGCTAAATATATAAATAAATAATATACAATTCATAAGTAAATTCAAAGAAAAATACCTAGGTACCATATGGTAGCATGGTTACTAAACTTCCATTGTTATACAATCACCATATAATCTTTTCTGGTTTTATTTTCAAATTAGAATCAATCATTTTGCCTTTCCTGGAATTTCTATAGCACTTACTATCTGAATGCCCGTTTCAACCCTGGGTCACACTCTGTCCTAATTTGTTCCTTCAGAACTTAGCTCTATTCTTCATCTGTTTTCCCAGACTATGAGAGTCCTGGGGGTAGAATCTCAGGCTGCTGTCCTTCTTTCTCTCCTTGTTAGACTGTGAGATCTCCAAGGACAGGGCCCACCTCTGCTACTCTCTCTCTCCTCAGATGAAGAGCTCTCTAAAGTGGAACCCAATTCTATTTCTCTTCCTACCCTCCTCCTTCTCTCCTTGGTTCCTCACACTCCATTGCAAACTCCCTGAGGGCAGGGTCTCTGTCTGTTCTTTCTCTATTTCTCTCACACTGTATGTTCACCAAATGCCTTTTTCATTTGTTCTTCCCACCAGACTGTAAACTCCTTGAGGACAAAGAGAGAGTCTGCTCCAACTACCTCTTCCACATTGTAGCTTGTGTATCACAAGGCTGGATACACAGGAATTTCCAAAAAGTCTTAATGACAGGTTCATGGGGAGATTGGGTTAAAGCACATAATGTTCCACAGGAGTCAAGGGAGAAAGCTCTGCATACTGATCGATAGCTCCTCTTCTTGCCTGTCCACCTCCCCACCCTCGGAACAGATTCTTAATCTGAAGCCACTTACCATGGTTTGGGAACAAGAGTGTAAAGATCTTGGGGCAGGGCATGATGACCACCTGGCCCCAGGCAGCTGCTGGCCAGCACGTCATATTGTCCCACATCTGTTGGCAGCCTGGAAAGGAAGAGGAAAGAGAGAAAGGAGAGGAAACATTACACATGTCCCTGGCCATTCTTGACCATGCAAATCTCAGCTTTCATATTTATCACTTGTGGTGCTTTGGGCCAGTCACAACCCCTCTTGGGACTTGTTTTTCTTATCTATAAAACAAGGGCCTGTGGGACAAGGACTAGTCTTGATCAGTGGTTCTCAGGGTGGTCCAGTGATTCCTTGGGTTCCCTGAGACCCTTTCAGGGCATCTGAAGAGTCAACATTATTTTAATAATAATAATAATAATAAAATATTTTAATTTCTAATATGGTACATATCAATAGATATAACCTATATAAGCAGAGGTTCTTTAATGAGTCCTCAATAATTTCTAATAGGGTCCTGAGACCAGAAAGTTTGAGAACTATTGGGTGATCTTTCAAATTCTTTCCCTTTAAATGAATGACGTCACGATTTCTCCCCACCTTCTTCTCATTCTTCCAGCCTCTCTCCCTTCTTCCTCAGTGCTTCCCCCTCTATTACCCCAACCTCTGCTAACAACTTTCATATAGCCCTTTAAAGTTTATATCATGATTCCCCATAACAACCTATGTGGTTCATGGGTTGTTATCCTCACTTTATAAATGAAGAAACTGAGGTCACAGCTAGTGAGCATATTGACAAATAATCAATCAGTATTTATTAAGTGTCTGCTATGTGCCGGGTCCTGTGCTAAGTGCTGAGAATACAAAAAGAGGCAAAAAAAGGGAGTTCACAATTTAATGGGGGCAACAACAAGCAAACAAATATGTCCAAACAAGCTATTATAGACAGGTCATATAGGAAACAGTTAAAAGAGAGAAGGCACTAGAATTAAGAGGGCTTGGAAAAGGTTTCTTATAGAAGATGGGGTTTTAGTTGTCACTTAAAGGAAGCCAAGGAAAGCAATAGGCAGAGATGAAAGAGAGATTGAGAGAGAGAGAGAGAGAGAGAGAGAATTCCAGGCGTGGGGGGCAGCCAAAGAAGATGTCTGGAGTGAAAAGATGGAGGGTCTTGTTTGTATAACAGCAAAGAGGCCAGTGTCACTGGATTAGAGTACGTGTCCCAGAGAAAGGTGTAAGAAGACTGGAAAGGTAGGAGGAGGCTAGGTTATGAAGGGCTTTGAACACCAAATAATGATTTTGTATTTGATCCTACAGGCAATAGGAAGTCAATGGAATTTATTGAGTAGTGAGGTGACCTGGTAAGACCTGCACTGGAGGAAATCCCTTTGGTGACTGAATGGAAGATGGATCAGAGTGGGGAGAGACTTGAGGCAGGCAGACCCACCAGTAGACTATGATTAACAATCCGGGTGTGGGGTGATGAGGGCCGGCAGCACAGTGCTGGCAGCATTTTTCATTGCTTCCCCTGTGCCCCACCAGACTGTACAGTAATAAAGTCGAGGAAATAAGGAAAAGGAAGAGAGAAAATACGCAATACTTTGGAGAGTTCTAACTGAGCTTAGTTTATTGATTTGCCTGTTAACTTGTGGCTTCCCTGTCTCCTAATGTGCTTCATAAAGGACCTTCATCACAGTCAGGGATCTTTAGAGTTGGAAGGAAGGAAGGAAGGACACACTAAGTGCCCTCGATGAGCCAGGTACAGCGCTAAGTGCTTTACAAATAATAACCCTGAGAGGTAGGCACTATTATTAATCCCATTTTACATTTGAGGAAACTAAAATAAACAGAGGTTAAGTGACTTGCCCAGGGTAACACAGCTAGTAAGTGTCTGAAGCTGGATTTGAGCTCAGATCTTCCTGATTCCAGGCCTAGTGCTCAATCTACTGCACCACCTAGCCACAAGGAGTTCATGTCCAACCCACCCGTTTATGGATAGGGAAACTGAGGCTTAGGGAGGGGAAGGAAGTAGTCCAATTAGTAAATGGCAGAATCAGAACTCAAATCCAGGTCTTTAGACGCTAAATCCGGTCTTCTTTCCACTGTTTCCTAGGTGTTCTCATGAACTCCATCCTATATATAAATAGTAGACATAAACACATCCTGATAGTTAACATTGGGAGATTGAGAACCAAAGGAAAAGGACATGTCCCTGTTCCTATGGAATATGAGGGAGGGTCACAGTGTCCACCTAGTTGGAGAGGGAGACATCACGATAATAACCCATGAGAGCTCAAAAAGCCATTTAAGGAAAATATCATTCATTCAGACAAAACTGAATATAATTGAAATTTGTGAGAAAGTTGGAAGCCTTCCAGGGAATGCTGGATGGTTACTTGGGAGTGCTGTAGGGAGGGAATGGGATCCTGTTTAGATATGGGTGAAATCAAATGATCAGAAAATTTATGGCTGGAAGGGGAAATCATCTAGACCAACCCCTCTCAATTTAGAGAAGAGGAAACTGAGAGCAGAAGACTTGCCTGTAAAAGTCAATAGAAGAGCTCCCTTCAGGAGAGGGTCCATGTCTGTTCTTCTCTTTGTGCCCCCAGCAATGGGCTGGTACAAAAGGGACCTGATGATTTCAAATTCAGTCTCTCACCAAGAGCCCTTTCCACTCAATGTGAAATACACATGCTTATTTTCAGGGATACAGAGGAACTGTGTTTGGATTGAGGTCAGCCCATTCCCCTGAGCAAGATTGGGCCTCTGTTCCCATCTTTCTCCATTCAATAAATCTGTGAATTGGGGATTTTCCAAGCCCCTCAAGTCTCAGAATCTTGTTGGAACCCCACTGAAAACCTAGCTGCTGGGAGCTATGGTTTTAGGAAAGACATTATAAATTTAAAAATTAAAAATTGTCCACCTCTAGGAGGCCCACAGGCAAGCTATCTGAATGTCAACCTAGCTGGATCCTCAGTTAACCCCTAGGTTCCCTCTCTCGGAGATAGGATGAGCCCTGGAGTCTGGGGAACTCAGTCTGAGGAAGACAGAAGAGAAGGGCATAAGTATTTATTAAAAGCCCCCTATATACCAGGTAAATACTGTATCCCAGAAGCACAAAGTTTGATTAGAACAGGGATTCTTAAACGTCCCCAAGGCATCTATGGATAGATTTCATGGACCTGTGAACTTGCATCTTTATTTCAATAGAACTGGTTCTTTTTTGTAATCCTATAACTTTCATTTTATGCACTTAAAATATTATTCTGAGATGGGATTCATGGACTTCCCCAGACTTCCAAATAGGTACACAACACAAGAAAACTAAGAACTCCTAGATTAGAGGGTTAAGACTCACCTTCTATAAAACAGTAAGAGAACAGGATAAAGATGATATATAATCCACGTTTGGAATTGGGTTTGAGCCATAAGGACTAGAAGAAGCCAAAGAAGTGGGAGAGATCAGTGTGAGTTCTGATGATCAGGAAAGGAGACCTTCCTCAGGCTTTGCAAAAAGATAATTTTTGGATAGACAGATGCATAGATGGATGGATGGATGGATAGATAGATAGATCAATAATTGATTAAATACTTACTATGTGCCAGGCGCTGTGCTCAGTTCTGGGGACAAAAATAGAAACAAAAAAGAGTTCCTAACCTCAAGGAGCACACATTTTTTAATGGGAGAAGACAACACATTAAGGGGAGCTAGAAAGTGAGCATAGGGAAAGGTAGTGGGGAAGGGGTAAGATGACTTGAAGGGTAGAGGAGTCCAGAGGGTGAGTTGCAGTAGGGGAGAGCCGAAGTGAGCACAACTGGGGCCCTTTCTGCAATGTCAGTCCAAACCAAGCAATCAACAATTAGGAAGGTTCCACAGGGAGGAGGCTTCTCCAGGGTGGTTATAATGGTTATAATAGAGGCAAGGTATATCCACACTGGAAGCCAGAAGAGCAAGATGTTAGTACTGGCTCTACCCCTAACAGGCTGTATGACCTTGATAAACCACTTTTCTGGGCTTAATTTTCCAAACAAACAAGCAAATAAATAAATAAATAAACATTCCCTCATTTTAAAATTGATGTGGTTGACCAAGAAGACCTTAAAGGTTCCTTTCAGCTGATGTTCTATCTGTCTATAAATCACAAAATCTCAGAGTTGTCAGAGACCTCAGGGACCAACCAGTCCCATGTTACTGTATGATAATCCCCTCTGTGACATGCCCAATAAGTGGTGATCTGGACTTTCATTACCTTCCAAAGGAGTTCATTCTATTTTTTGTGTACCTAAAATTGGGAAGAAATTGCCCCTTGTATTTTGCCTAGATCTGCCTCATTACATCTTCTATTTAGTACTATTAATTTTACCCTCTGAGACAGAATAGAATAAATCAAATCTCACTTCCACATGACATCCCTTCAAATACTTGGAAGTAAGCTACCATGTTGCCATGAGCCTTCTCTTCTTCAGATTGAAAATTCCCTATTTCTTAAAGCATTCTTTGTTTGGCATGACTTTCAAGCCCTTCATCATCTTGGCCACTTTACTTTGGGAACTCTGCAATTTATCTACACTATTTTTTTTCTTTTCTTTTCTTTTTTTTTTTAAGCAATTGGGGTTAACTTGCTCAAGGTTACACGGCTAGTCATTATTTATGCGTGGGTGCTCATTTTCTGAGGCCGGATCTGATCTCGGGTCATCCCGACTCCGAGGCCGGCGCTCTTACTCACTGCGCTACCTAGCCGCCCCTATCTACACTATTTTCTAAAATATAACACCCAACACAGAAAAAAACCTCTTTATCAGTGTCCTTATCAGGTCAAAGCATAAAGGGGCTTTCACTTTCCTTCTTCTGGATATTATGCCTCTCTACATATAGATTAAGAGCAAACTAGCAGTTCTGATTTCCATGTTACATCATAGACTCTTTTTAACATTTAATTTTTATTTTACTTTTTCTCAATTACAAGTAAACAAGGAATTTGTAATTCATTAAAAAAATTTTTTTTGTTCTAAATTCTCTCCCTCTCCCCTCATTCAGAAGGCAAGCAATTTGATATAGATTATGGATGTGTAGTTACAAAAAACATTTCCATATTATCCATGTTTACAAAAGAGAAAGTAGACCAAAAATACAAGGATAATACCGTATTTTAAAAGTATGTTCAATCTCCATTCAGATTTCATCAGTTTTTTCTCTGGAGGTGAATAGCACTTTTTATCACAAGTCCTTTGGAATTGTTTTGGATTATTGTAGCATAGAGAATAGTTAAGTCATTAATAGTTGATCATTAACAATATTGCTGTTACATGTACAATGTTCTCTGGGTTCTGCTTATTTTACTTTGCATCAGTTCATGTAAGTCTTTCCAGGTTTTTCTGAAAGCATTCTGCTCATCATTTCTTATAGTACAATAGTATTCCGTCACAATCATATACCACAACTTATCCAGCCCTTCCTTAATTGGTGGGCATCCCCTCAATTTCCAATTCTTTGCCATCACAAAAAAGAGCTATTATAAATATTTTTGTACATATAGGCCCTTTTCCTTCTTAAAAATCTCTTTGGGATACAAACCCAATAGTGGTATCATTAGGTCAAAGTTTTACAAAGTATACAGTTTTATAGCCCTTTGGACATAGTTCCAAATTTCTCTCCAGAATGGTTGGATCAGTTCACAACTTCACCAACAATGCATTAGTATCCCTATTTTCCCACATGCCCTCCAATATTTGTTCTTTTCTTTCTATCATATTAACCAATCTGATAGGTGTGATGTGGTACCTTAGAGATGTTTTAATTTGCATTTCTCTGATTGTGATTTAGAGTATTTTTTTCATATGACTAAAGATAGCTTTTATTTCTTCTTCTGAAAACTGTCCATTCACATCCTTTGACCATCTATCAATTGCAGAATGACTCATTCTTATAAATTTCACTCAGTCCACTATATATTTGAAAAATGAGGCCTTTATCAGAAAAACTTACTGTAAAATATTTTCCCCTAATTTCCTGCTTCCCATCTAATCTTGGTTGTATTGGTTTTGTTTGTACAAACCCTTTTTAGTTTGATTCAATCAAAATTATTCATTTTATATCCTATAATGTTCTTTATCTCTTGTTTGGTCATAAATTATTTCCTTATCCACAAATCTGACTGGCAAAATATTCCATGCTCCCCTAATTTGATTATGACATCATTCTATATGTCTCAATCACATACTCATTTTGACTGTATCTTGATATCTGATATAAGATGTTGGTCTATACCAGGGTTTCTTAAACGTTTTCCACTCATGATTCAGCAATGCTCACTGGCGTTACATGACTTGAAGGCATGCACAGAGCAAAGTAGGCTGTGCTTTTTGTTCAGAACCAAGGCTACACTAAAATTGTGTGATGCAACACAATCAAGTGCTGCCAGAAACACCTCAGATTCATTACACATTTGATTTTTAATTAATATTTGGCCACTGCACGTTCAGAAACCTGGGTTGCAACTCACAGTTTAAGAAGTGCTGGTCTATACCTAGTTTCTGCCAAACTGCTTCCCAGTTTTTCTAGGAATTTTTGCCAATTTGTGATTTCTTGTCCCAAAATCTTGACTCTTTGGGTTTGTCAAACACTAGATTACTATGGTCATTTACTACAATGTTTTGTGTATCTAATCTTTTCCACTGGTCCACTGCTCTATTTCTTAGCCAGTACTGATCTGTTTTCATGACAAATGCTTTGTAATACAATTTGAAATATGGTACTGCTAAACCACCTTCCTTCACTTTTTTTTTCATTGATTCCCTTGATATTTTTTACCTTTTGTTCTTCCAGATGAATTCTGTTATTTTTGCTAGCCCTATAAAATCAGTTTTTGGTAATTTGATTGGTGTAGCATGAAATGAGTAAATTAGTTTAGGTAGAATCATCATTTTTACTATATTGACTTGGCTTACCCATAAGCAATTACTATTTCTCCATTGT
The DNA here is from genome assembly GCA_011680675.1 of Gymnobelideus leadbeateri. Classification (NCBI taxonomy): domain Eukaryota; kingdom Metazoa; phylum Chordata; class Mammalia; order Diprotodontia; family Petauridae; genus Gymnobelideus; species Gymnobelideus leadbeateri. Next base: position 136,468 of record WOXC01004193.1, on the reverse strand, counting down.
TTAGATCTGAGTTTATTTGTGTGAAGTGTTTTGGAATTGTGTTCACATAATTCCTTTATTTGTCTTAAGCAGGCATACTTACAAATATTTTATATTGTCTAGAGTTATATTAAATGGAGTTTCTCTTTCTATCTCTTCTTTTTGGACTTTGTTGGCAGTATATAGAACTGCTAATGATTTATGTGAGTTTATTTTATATCTTGTAACATTGTTGAAGTTGTTGATTATTTCAACTAATTTTTAGTTGCTTCTCTAGGATTCTCTAAGTAAACCACTGCATTATTTGCAAAGAGTGATAGTTTCATTTCCTCACTGTCTATTCTAATACCTTCAATTTCCTTTTCTTCTCTTATTGCAATAGCTAGCATTTCTAGAACAATATTGTATAAGAGTGATGATGATGGACATCCTTGTTTCACCCTTGATCTTACTCCTAGATTATCCCCATTACAGATAATGCTTGCTAATGGTTTTAGATAGATATTATTTATAATTTTAAGGAAAGGTACATTTATTCCTATACTTTCTAGGATTTTTAATAGGAATGAATGTTGCATTTTTCCAAAAACTTTTTCTGCATATATTAAGATAATCATATATGATTTTTGTTGGTTTTGTTTTGATATGGTTAAATATGCTGACAATTTCCTAATATTTCCTAATATTATACCAGTCCCACATTCCTAGTATAAATTCCGATTGGTCATAGTTTATGATCTTTATGATATATTGTTGTAATTTCTTTGCTGGTATTTTATTTAATATTTTTTGCATCAATATGAATCAGGGAAATTGGTCTATAGTTTTTTTCCTCTGTTTTTGTTCTTCCTGGTTTAGGTATCAGCACTATATTTGTGTCCAAAAAGGAATCTGATAGCACTCCTTCTTTCCCTATTTACCCAGTTTATATAGTATTGGAATTAATTGTTCTTTAAATGTGTGGTAGTTGTAAATTCATCTAATCCTGGGGATTTTTTCTTAGGGAGCTCATTGGTGGCTTGCTCAATTTCATTTTCTAAAACAGAGTTATTTAAGTATTTGATTTCTTCTTGTGTTAACCTGGACAATTTATATTTTTATAAATATTGATTCATTTCACTTAGATTGTCAGACTTATTGGTATACAATTGGGCAAAATAACCCCTAATAATTGTTTTAATTTCATTTCCATTGGCTTTCCCATCCTTTTCATTTTTGCCATTGGTAATTTGTTTTTTCTTTCTTTTTAGAAATTAAGTTAACCAATAGTTTATCTATTTTTTTTTTTTTTGGAGGGCTGTTGGGGTTAAGTAACTTGCCCAAGGTCACACGGCTAGGTTTTTGTTTGTGTGTGCGTTAAGTGTCTGAGGCTGGATCCGAACTCAGGTCCTTCTGACTCCAGGGCCAGTGCTCTACTCACTGCGCCACCTAGCTGTCCCTAGTTTATCTATTTTATTATGGTTTTTTTCCTCATAAAACCAGCTTCCAGTTTTATTTATTAGTTCAATGATTTTCTTACTTTCAATTTTTATTAATCTCTCTGATTTTTCAGGATTTTTAATTTGGCAATTAATTGGGGATTTTAAATTTGCTTTTCTCCTAGTTTTTTTAGTTGCAATTCATTGATATGTTCTTTATCTATTTTATTGATGTAAGCATTTAGAAATATAAGTTTTCCCCTAAACATTGCTTTGGCTGTGTCTTATAAATCTTGGTATGTTTGTTTCATTGTTGTTATTTTCTTTAATGAAATTATTGATTGTTTTTACAATTTATTATTTGATTCACTCATTCTTTAGGATTAGATTATTTAGTTTCCAATTATTTTAATCTACATTTCCCTGGCCCTTTATTGAATATCATTTTTATTGTATTATGGTCTGAAAAGCATGCATTTAGCTGTGAGGTTTTTATGCCCTAATACATGGCCAGTTTTTGTAAAGAGGTCATGTACAGCTAAGAAAAAGCCATGCCCCTTCCTATTCTTATTCTGGTTTTTTTTTTTTCAGAGATCTATCATATCTAATTTTTCTAAAATTCTAATTATCTCCTTAATTTCTTTCTTGTTTATTTTATGTTTAGATTTATCTAATTCTGAGAGGAGATTCCCTCTCTAGTATAGTTTTACTGCCTGTTTCCTCCTGTAACTTATTTAATGTTTCCTTTAAGAATTTAGATGCTTTGCCATTTGGTGCCTATACATTTAGCATTGCTCTTACTTCATTGTCTATGGTACCTTTTCACATCCCTACTCATCTCTTTTAATTAGCTCCCTTTTTGTTTTTATTTTACCTGGGATTGTTACTCCTGCTCATTTACCTTCTAGAATATTATATTCCAAGTCCTCTGATTCTTTAATATGAAAGCTTCTAAATCTGTAGCTCCATGATATTTGAATTTTTTTTTCTACTTGTTTGCAATATTTTCTCCTTGTCTGAGGAACTCTGGAATTAGGTTATAATATTCCTGGGAGTTTTCATTTCAGGATCCCTTTCAAGAGGTGTTTGGTGGATTCTTCCAATTTCTATTTTACCCCCTGGTTCTGGGGATCAAGGCAATTTTCCTTGATAATTTCTTGAAAGTGATAGCTAGGCTCTTTTTTTGATCATGGCTTTCAGGTAGTCCAGGATTCTTAAATTATCTTTCCTGGATCTATTTCCTAGGTCAATTGTTTTTTTCCAATAAGGTATTTAACATTTTCTTCTACTTTTCCATTCTTTTGATTTTGTTTTATGATTTCTTGATGTCTCTTGGAGTCATTAGCTTCCATTTCCAAAATTCTAGTTTTTAAGGAATTATTTTCTTTGGTGAGCTTTTGTACCTCTTTTTCTATCTGGCCAATTCTACTTTTTAAGGTATTCTTTAGTGGATTTTTGTGCCTCCATTATCATTTGGACTCTTCTTCAGAATTTTTTGTGTTTTTTGCCAAGCTGTTGACTCGCTTTTCATAATTTTCTTGGATCACTCTGATTTATTTTCCCAATTTTCCCCTCTACCTCTCTTATTTGATCTTTAAAATCCTTTTTGAGCTCTTCTAGAAATTCTTGTTGGGCCTGTGAACAATTCACATTTTTCTTTGAGGCTTTGCATGCAGCTGCTTTGACATCATTGTCTTCTGAGTTTGTGTCTTGATCTTCCCTGTGACCATAACAACTTGTTATAGTCAGGTTCTTTTTGTTATTGTTTGCTCATCTTTCCAGCCTGTTTATTGAATTTTAACTTTCTGTTAAAGTTGGGTTCTACTCCTAGTTGTGGAGGGGGCACTGTCCTAAGCTTCAGGCCTTTCTAGCTACTGTTTTCAGAGCTAGCTCTGGTGGTCTGTAGATCGTACTTTCAAGATGATATGATCTAAGGGGAGGTGTGGTCATTGCTCTCTTGGCCCGTGCTCTGGTCTTTACCCAGGAAGGTACACTGCTCCCTAGCATTCCTCCTGGCCCTGGGACTGTGATCAGGTCCCTCATTCTCCTGCAGCTGCAATTGCTAGTGCTTCCCTCTATCTTGGAATTGAGACCGGGGTCTCTACTTCCCTGTGAGTAACTGCAAACCCTCCTTTCCACCCAGGAACCTGAACCTAGGCCCTGATTCCTCTGTGGCCTCCTATGCTTTTGTTCCTTTTGGTTCTAGTCTGTGATCCAGAACTGTGTATGGGCAATGCAACAGGGTCCTGAACCTAGCTCCAGCAAAGGGTCCTCTCAATCTCCTTCTAACCAGTTCTTTGACACCCTTCCCTACCACACACAAATTATTAGGGGGCTCAGAGTTCCAGAAGCTGCTGCCGCCACCAATACAATCAGCCCCAAGGAATGGCCTGATTGATTTGCCTGCCCTGCATTCCTGAGCCCAACACTACCCTGGTAAGACAAATCTTTCCTGCTGATCTCCTGAGTTGTCTTAAACTGGAAAATTGCTTCACCCAAATCTTTGCTGGTTCTGCTGCTTCTAAATTCTATCTGAGGCATTAATGTAGAATTGTTTGGAGGGGAATTTAGGAGAGCTTAGTTGAGTGCTTCTCTACTCCACCATCTTGGTTCCACCTCTACACATGATAGACTCTTATTCAATTTGCTTATAGTTCACTACACCTTAAGTCTTTTTTCATATTAACTGTTATTTAGGCATATCTCTTCCATCTTGCACTTCTGCAGTTGACTTTTTAAAAACTAAAGTGTAGGATCATATATTTATTCCTATTAAATTTCATTTTATTAGATTTAATCCAACATGCTAGCCTGCTGAGGACTTTTTGGATCCTGACTTTGTCGTGCAACATGTTAACCAGCTGTTCCTGTATGCTCTCCACAAAAATTTTTTATGTATTTAAATACAATAAAACTTTATTTTAAAATTTAAAAAACATTCTTAGCTTGCAAGCCTTACAAAAACAGGGTCCTATGGTTTACCTACCTCTGGCCTAGATGTACCTTCCAAGTTTTGGATTATGGGATGAAAATTAATTCATTATGAATCTGTGAATCTATTCACTAATAAATATTCTTGGGTCTCAGGTCATACACACACACACACTCTCTCTCTCTCTCTCTCTCTCTCTCTCTCTCTCTCTCTCTCTCCCATTCTCCCATTCTTACAGAGCCATAGAGGTCTTCCCAAAAGGCCTGGAATTAACTAACTTCATTGATTGGCCCCCTCTAATAGGGGGAGGAGTCATAGAAGAACTCTGGCCTTTGATCCAAGATTGCCACTGCTCCATCCCCTATTTATCCCAGCCCTCACTTTCCCATCCTGGCTATGGTTTACTGAACCTGATTCTATTCATAGGAGGAAAGGGGAGAAATTTCTTTTTCCACTGATTCCTTTGGGAGGGGAGGAAGGGGAAATGCATTTATTAAGCACCTACTACATACCAGGCACTGTGCTAAGTAATTTTATAAATATTATCTAATTTGATAATATTTGTAGATGAAATCATGGACCTCATTGACAAATGAGGGTTTGAACCAGGCTATTTGGTGATTGGTGACAGAACTGTGGCAGAAAAGCAAACCATTAAAAATAGTAATAAAAATTTAAAAAGCAAACCATTAATAACTGCCCTTCAAGTCTGTTCATTCAACCAGTTCAATCATCTCTCCATCTTGTCCACAAGGAAAACATAAGAGACTGTCAAATACTCTGTTGAAATTTTTAACATTCTACAACATTCTCCCAATCCACACATCTAGTAATCTTGTCAAAAAGGCAAATGAGATTTATCTGTCACGGCCTATTCTTAGAGTCATGTTGGCTCTCAGTGATCACAGCTTCCTTTTCTAGGTGTCATTTACTCCATTAATACTTTCTGGAATTCTGTCAGGAACCAAAAAGCAAATTCATTGTCTTAGTTTACAGTCTCTACTCTTTCCTTAAAAAAAAAAATCAAACTGTTTACTCTTCTCTCATCCTAAAGTATCTCTTCAATTCTTCACTATCTTGCAAAGGCTACTTACTCACAGCAGCTCAGTTAGTTCTACTTTCCAATTCTTTCGATGTTCTGGAATATATCAAGGTATTGCTTGGATGAGCTCACCTGAATTCATGAAGGGCAGCCAGGGCCCTCTCCCCATCTCCCTACTTATCTTGGCTTTTAGCTCCCTAACATTTTTGTTCTTTCCAGTCCTTGGCTTGTTGGAGAAAACAAACAAAATGAGAGTCCAGTAGTTGTTCTGCCTTTTCTTTGTCATCTAAACAGGAATACTTTGGATCTTTCTCTTTCCCTCTGAAAACTGCTTGCAAAGCCTCTCCTACACAGTGTTATAAAATATGTCTTCTTAATCCAGAGTCCACAGATCTCCAAAGGGATGAGGATAGATTTCAGGGAGTGGGCGGGTGTGGGAACTTGGATGGCAGAAAAAATACATCCTTACTTCCACTAACTTAAACTGAACATTTCCTTTAATTATTTAAAAAACATTATTTTGAAAAGAGGTCCATAGGATTCACTGATTGACACCAGCCAACAAAAAACGTTAAGAACCCTCAATATAGAGTCTGTGACTGTCTCATTAAGAAGGAGAGATGTTGGAGTGGCTAGGTGGCCACAGTAAATAGAACACTGGCCATAGAGTCAGGAGGACCTGAGTTCAAATTCGACCTCAGACACTTAACACTTACTAGCTGTATGACCTTGGGCAAGTCATTTAGCCCCAATTTCCCCAACTTCCCCCTCCAAAAAAAAAAAAAAAGAGCTTGAGGGAAGTTTGAAGGATTGTTTTCCTGTCATGGATGAAGATAAACTGGACAAGTCAGAAGGAGTTATCAGTCTTTCTTTATAAAACTATTATATCCTTTATATTTCAAAGAGATTCTTTGGAAGAGAGGTTTTATTTTTTTATCACGAAAGAACTAAATGGTGTGGGACAATGTTCTCAAAAGTGAAGAGAAGTCATCTCTTTTTGAAGCTTTGAGGTGACTCTGGTTTTGATCTTTATTACAAATAAAACATTTAAAATAATTATCTATATCTTTGTTTTATTATTGAGTTAATATACTATTGATTAACTACTTTTAATATTTATTTAAGCCTAGATTAAGGGATTAAATATAGAGATATGAGTAACTACTATCAGGAAAGAGAGTTTCCTCAGTTTATTAAATAAATAATTTCTGATGAACTCAGGTGGGGGATCTGACCTTAGTTGATTGATTTAGAGATATGTTGAGATTTTATTAATTAATGAGGAAATACACATTTATCTAGAGTTTGGGATGACAAAATAAACATGGGAATGAGCAGTGCTTCAATATGAACTAAGAAATGATTGATGAGTGAGTTCAGTGGCTCATGGTAGCCCTATGACAAATGGGTTGTCCTTCCTAACCCTGCCATACCTCAATACAGATATAAATATATAACAAATAAATATGTGTATACACACATATAATATATATGTACATGTGTATGCATTTCTTAAATGCAGCTTTATTACATCTATCCCAGTTCTAATAGTTCCTAGCAGGCTGACCCTAAGCAAGTCCCTTCTTCCTCCCTGGGTCTTCATCTGGAAAATGAGAATAATACTTGTACTAATTCTCTCACCTTAAAATGCCACAGAAATGAGAACTCATTATTTTTGTCCTTCGACTCTTTGCTTATACCTGACTCTCTCTCTCTTTATGTGTATTTATGTATTCCCTCATTCTTACGTAGAATTCAGAAGTTTCAAATCAGGGCAGCTAGGTACCATAGTGGATAGAGTACTGGCTCTGAAGTCAGGAGAATTTAATTCAAATCTGGCCTCAGATACTTACTAGCTGTGTGACCCTGGGGAAGAAGAAGAAGAAGAAGGAGGAGGAGGAGGAGGAGGAGGAGACACACAACTGTAAGTAGGCAGCTGGGTGGTGCAGTGGATGGACCCCAGAACCTTACTAGCTGTGTGACCCTGGGCAAGTCACTTAACCTCTGCCTGCCTCAGTTTCCTCATTTGTAAATTGGGGATAATAATACACCTATCTCCCAGGGCTATGGTGAGGATCAAATTAGATATTTGTAAAGTGCTTTGTAAACCTTAAAGTGCTATATAAATGTTATTGTCACTGTTGTTATTGTATCAGAGTGGGAATTTGGAGCTTGATTTCTTAACCCCAACTTCAATGCTTTTTCCATTGCATCCGACTGCCTTTCTACTCCTGGCATCACGGGGCAGTGAAAAGAGGCTTTGCCTGAAAATCAGGAGATGTCACTTCTAGTCCTTTTGCTCTGTAACTCACTAGTCAAGTGACCCAAAACAAGCCATCTCCCTTCTCTGGGTCTTGGTTTCCCTGTTTGTAAGATGAGGTTAGGGATGTGGGGGCAGGGTACTCAATGTCTTAGAGTCTCTGACTGTGATTCCAAGTAGGGGAGGGTAGCATGGCATGAGGGAAAATTTGGGGGTGGGGCTTTGTGTGAGAAGTATAGCCTCAGTTGCCTCAATGGGGCCTGAAAAGAGTCCCTGGTAAGAGGGAGTGACTGTCAGGATCTGAGCAAGCCCAGGTAATTGGATCCCTTGGAACAAGGCCACCTGCCTGAGGGACATTTCCATTAACAGCCATCATTAGAGGGGAGCCGGATCCAGGTCTGGATGAGTCAGTTAAAGGCCCCTTGAGGCAAAGCAGGGTGATTTTTGGGTACCTCTGGGCCAGGCTGGGCAGGGATGGGCACGGCTTTGTTTGCAGGGCTCCAACCAGAAACAGGACACAGTGAAGTGAACTGACCTGTTTCTTCCCTGTGATTTTTTATGTACACACTTGAACACATTCATCCGCTCTCATGATTAGCTGCTCACAACAGGCTGACACGCTCATGTACACAGGTACACACATTTACAGCACACCCTGAGGCACCCTGTGTACACAAAGACCAGCACAGACTCACATGTATGTATCTCCCTACACCTACAGTTACTAAGCAGGGGTTTGTGTCAGGGTGTGGGAGCATGAAAATAGGGAGAAATGCCAAGGATTACATCATTAGGGAAGGGAGTCACGAGGCAGGCCTGCCTTCCATGCCCTCCTGTGCCCTGGCTGTGTGACCTGGGGCAGGTACCTGATCTCTGGATCTGGGTTGTACGGGGATGGGGATGGTGGAAAAATAAGGTTACAGAAGACTGAAGGCAAGCTTCAGCAGGCCCTCAAATGTCACCCCCATTGCTCCAGGTCTTGGTACCCCTCTGTCTTTCAGGTTCCTGTGCCCCCAGCCTGCCCCAGCTCATCCCAGAGATGTCAACTTCCCCACCCAAATCATTTCAGGCCTGTCCTGATATACAGCTTGACCACAATGAGGGGGTCAGTTGAGCCCAGCCTCAGAATCACAGAATATTAGAACTGGAAGGGATCTCAGAAAACAGCTGGGAAGAGACCTACAAGACTTGTCTAGGCTCACACATCTGGGAAGTGATAGAGCCAGCACTTGAACCCCGATCTTCTGACTCCAGCACTCCCAGCTGTCATTGGTTACCTCGGGTCATTTTTGATCCCTCCCTATGACTATGCCCAAGCCCTCTCCATAATGGCAGAAAGGAAACTTCAGTTAGGTCTGTAGCTACTGTGGCTGTAGGAAGCTGATTAGGGAGGCAAAGAATAGATCAGAATCCTCAAGAAGGAGTTTTTGGCACTAGGGAAGATCAGGGATGCTCCGACTTTGGTCCTTAGTTCAATTAAAATTTTTATTAAATGCCTGTAATATATAGGATGTCCTTATTTTTTTTGTGTGTGCTTTTTATTTTTTGGAGGGGGGAGGTTGGGGCAATTGGGGTTAAGTGACTTGCCCAAAGTCACATGGTTAGTAAGTGTGTCAAGTGTCTGAGGCTGGATTTGAACTCAGGTCCTCCTGACTCTAGGGCCAGTGCTCTATTCACTGTACCACCTAGCCACCCCATGGAAGTCCTTATATTTTGTATACACACACACACACACACACACACACACCATACATATGTGTGTATATATATTAATTCACATATATGGGTATATTATATGTGTCTATGTATTTTTATACACAGGAGGTGCTCTGATCCAAGGGAATACAAAGACAGATCCATAAAGACAGAGAATAACACTGTTTTCAACCAGCCTCCAACCAAACAAGAGGAAAGACCTGTATACAAATAAGCTATTACACAATGGAGGGAGTACAAAGGAGAGATCCTGGCAAATCTGTAAGAGAAATTTCAAGAGGGGAAATTATAGGGGGCTTCATGGAAGAGGTAGCACTTGCTTTGGGCCTTGAAAGAAGGGAGAGACTCCAACAGACGTCCATGAGAAGGGAGGAGGAGTCCATCTCAGGCAGAGGAGATTGTGAGAACAAAGGCCTGGTGAAGGAATATAACCAGAATAAGGATGAGAGACAGACAGTACTAGTTTGGCTGAAAGATAGAAATTCATGATGGGGAATGCTATGGGATAAGACTGGACAGATAAGCTCGAACCACATTATATAGGACCTTGAATGTCAGAAGAAGACATTTATTTCATTTATACCATAGTAGACAATGAGTAGCCACTGCAAGATTTTTCAGTAAAACAAAGCTATGTTCATAGTAGTAACTTAGAAAGGTTTCTTAGGCAGAGAGTAGCATGGAGGATGGAACAAGGAAGCGACAGACTGGAGTCAGGAAGAGCATCGCAATAGTGCCATTGGGAGGGGATGGAGGGATGAGGATGGCCCAGGGTGGTTGTGAAGAAGAGAAGGATGGGGGCGGCTAGGTGGCGCAGTGAATAGAGCGTCGGCCCTGGAGTCAGAAGGACCTGAGTTCGGATCTGACCTCAGACACAATACACACAAATAAAAATCTAGCCGTGTGACCTTGGGCAAGTTACTTAACCCCAATAGCTCTCCAAAAACAAAAACAAAAAAAAAAGAGAGAGAGAGAAGAGAATGTAAGCTATACCGGAAAGGGACTTTACAATTGATTGGGTATTGGCGCTGATTAAAAGGGAAGAATTAACAGCTTCACTTACTCGTGATTTTTTACCTCTTGGCAAATGACTGCAACGGTTTTCTCTCTAGCCCTAATCTCTCCCCAAAGTTCTGGCTTCCTTTTCCCCTGGCCCACTAGGTCCCCCCATCTGGATTTCTTGCCTTTAAACTTAATATATTCCAAAATGAATTTATCATCTTCCTCTCCCTGAACCTGATCCCCCTATAACTTCCCTGTTTCTGTTATTAGTAACACCATCCTTTGAGTAGCTGTGGTTTGAAACATTCACTTACAAGGAAACTGGGGCTCATAGGGGATCAATGACCAGCTACTAAATGTAGCAGTGGGGTTCTATCACTGGTCTCTCCTGACTCCAAATCCAGTGGGGATGGAGGAGGGGAAAAGAGAAAATAGAAAGAAGGAAGGGGAGAGAGAAAGGAAAGAGGTAGAGAAATGAAATGAGAGAGGGAGGGAAAAATTAGAGAGAGGAAGGAAAGGGAGAGAAAGAGGCAGGGAAGAATCAGAAGAGGGGTGTGTGTGTGTGTGTGTGTGTGTGTGTGTGTGTGTAAAAGAGTTAGTTACATAATCCTCCAGCTGGGCTCAAAGGAAAAAAAATGATTTGGAGAAGGCAGAAGCAGCTCTCAGATAGAGATGGTTACATAACAGTTGTTTCAGCTTCAAGGAGGTAACTTCCAGTCGACAGATGAAGAAACCCTGAGGCTGTGGGTACATAGGAGAGAGCCTGACTGATAAAGGAGAAAAGAAAAACCAAAAGACAACCAGAGAATTCACAGAGAGACAGATAAAAATGAGTTATCATTTAAGCATCCCAGGAAAAGGTATGCCACACCTCATATACAAAAGCAAGAGGAAAACGAGCACTTCCATTCCAAAAAGGCAAGGGATGAGGGGACCAAAGCCATTTGGGCGCCACCCACTGCCAAAAAGACCCTGCTGACACTTCACACTTTTCCTTTTAAAATAGCACTTCACTCACAACACTCCTTTGAGATTATAAAGTGCCAAGATTTTCATCCAGAATTTACACTCGAGGAAGCTGCGAGCCAGGGGTTGCCCAAGGTCATATAACTAGTAAGTAAGAGGCCTAGGACTTGGACCCAGATCCCCAAGGTTCTCTCTGTTGTCCCACAATGCCTCTCTCTCAGGAGGTAATCCAAATGCAAGGACAGGCAACCCTAAGAGGCCATTTTGTCTGAACAGGCAGCCATTGATCTTGGTAGGGGAGGGGGCTTAGAGGGGAGACACTTATCTGCCTACTCCCAGGTGATTCTAGGTCTATATAGTTCTATTGTTGTCTAGTCTCCCTTACCAACACCCTCCCTACATACACCTTCCCCCACATTCCCAAGACTACCTTCATCCTAGGGATTATTTTCTCCCTCTGCCTCCCTAGAGCCTCCTCTGCCTTTTAGATGTAACAAGGTGCAGTGGATAGAGTGCTGGACCTGGAGTCAGGAAGTCTTGAGTTTAAATCCACCCTCAGATACTTACTAGCTGTGTGACCCTGAACTTAACCTCTACATATATTTACCTTCCTTATCTGTAAAAAGGGAATAATAGTATTTACCTCCAGATCTGTTATGGGGATAAAATGACATGATATTTATAAAGTGCCAGCTATCTTTCGTGGTTTTTTTTTTCACCCAACTCCACACCATTCCCTTCCTCCATCTTCAGACCTGGGGACTGGAGGTCTGGCCTATCGCTTGGTTATGCACAGTTAAGCCTTAGTCTCTAATAGTTCCAGGAGGATGCACATTTCCCCCACCCTCACCCCATGACAGATCTTGAACTCCCTGAAGGCAGGACTCAGATCTACTTTCTAACCCAGGCAATAAAGTCCCTGAAGGTGGGGGCCAAGTTCTCCCAGTTCCCATCACAAGGCAGTCCAGTGTTGAAAGAATAAGCCCTGAAGGGGCTGAATTATTTGAATTCACACCACATATTTCCATTGGGCTGAAATAAATGACTGTATTTTACATAATCATAACTTCAAATAGTGTGAATTTGAATACAGGCAACACTGCAGGGGATTCATTATTCACACTAATGGGGACTTAGCTACAAGTACTTAGTGTTACCAAAGGCATCAGTAAGTACTCCCACACCTCCCCAAGAACCAAGGTTCCTTCCCTTACACCCTATCTTGAACATACCAAGTATTTAAGACACAGATTTTACACCTCTTCAGCTCCTAACACCGAGCCCCACTGGGCTACCCCAGCCCCTGGACATGACAGTAACCAGAGATTTCCCTCCCACTCCAGCACCTGGCCAGCAGAGCTGACGATCCCCTCCCTCCTCCAAATCTCACTCTATATCTCTCTCATCCCTGGCCTAACATTTGGCAGCATCTACTCAACTGTATGCAAAGATGTGATTTTAATTCTACTCAATTAATTAGTGAAGATAATGAATTGACTTTTCCAACTAATCAGCCAACCCATAGGGTGGGGAGGATGTGCTATGACTGGCCTAGGGTACAGGTCTAAATGATAATGCTCTCAAATGCTTTTGTGTGGTAGTGAAAGGAGCCCTGGGCTAGAAAGTTAAGAGATCCAGGGCCAGATTCTGCCTCCATTTCCCTGTCTGTGCCATGTAGGCAACTGTGGCCATAGTTCACATTCTCCAACTGGTACCAACATACAAGTCAACCCAGTCTCTCTCAGTTCTCTCCCACTAACAGCCACCATCACCAAGGAACCCAGTCTCTCTCAGTTCTCTCCCACTAACAGCCACCATCACCAAGGAAGGACTGGCACCCCACTGACTCTGGCATCCCTTGGCTCCCAGGCCCAGTCTCAGTGCTGCTCATGGCCCCAGAGAGTATTAAGGAGAATCAGTCACCCTGCCCCAGATCATCAAGGTGTTTCCTTTTTCTAATACCTTCCACAAAGTTACCATTCAGTTTATTGTTCCCTCAGGGAACAGTCCTTCTGATAACCATTTAATGTGAGCACTGCTATGTTACCCCTAGGTAGGTAAGACAGGTGCGTTTTAACAGGAAGATATCCGGAGAAGACAATGGCTCTCTCTGACGGTAAAATTTCCTGGTCAGGCAGCCGAGGGAGTCAGAGATGTTTGGGGTCCCAGCTTCGATGTGTACAAGCAAGGCTGGGTATGATCTGCTCACCTCCCCAGGACTGGCTGGGGAAGGAGACAACCTCTTACCTTCAGTCCCATTTTCCATTTGTTCATACTCCAAGCACTTTTCCCGCTCCAACTCTATGTTCTGTACAATGAGACATTCTTCCAGGAGGGTGGCTACCTGTGAGACAGAAAATAATCCAGGTTAGTGGCCCAGGAAATCTCAGCCCCTGGCCTCTGTGAAGAAAGGGCCATTGCCCAACAATGCCCCCAGGCCCCCAGTGTCAGGGTACAAGATCAGTTCCCTCTCCTCCCTCAATCCAAGGCCAAGGACTGATACTAACTTGCTAGGTGACCTTTGGCAAATAACTTGGCCTCTGAGGGCCTCAGTTTTCCCATCTGTAAAATGAGGGAGTCAGACTGGTTGATCCAACTCTCACATTCTGTGATTCTATAATTAGAGAGATTAACAGGCTGACAGAAAAAATAAAATTCCTGAAATATAATAGATGTTCAGTTAATCCTTTTTGACTAATTGTCTGTAATGCAGGAGTGGGTTTTGAATTATATATTGTTTTGTGTTATCTGGGATTTGTAAAGAGATGCTTACATCTGACAGTAGCCCATGGCACATCTCACCCTGACATCATTTTTTATTTCTGTTCAGTTGTTTCAGTCGTGTTTGACTCTTTGTGTCCTAATTTGGGGTTTTCTTGGCAAAAGTACTGGAGTGATTTGTCATTTCTTTCTCCATCTCATTTTACAGATGAGGAAAATGAGGCAAACAGGGTTAAGTGACTTGCCCAGGGTCACACAACTAGTAGCAGAGGCCAGATTTGAACTCAGGAAAATGAGTCTTCCTGACTCTCAGCCCAGTGGTCGAGCCACTGCACCACCTATGACCCATCTATAAAATGGCAGCTAAGAACAATTCTTGCCCCTCCCTGCCTTCTTCCATGGCCTATGTTGTCCTCTTTCTTTAAAAGCACACAAGTACTTTTCACTGAGGTGGGGAGGATTTTGAAATCCATTGGTCTGTCACCTTCAGTTTCCTTAGTGTCTGGCACAGCTGGCATTGCCTTGGCAAATTTATAAGAATAGCTTGCTGTTTTCAGAGCATCTGTGTTCTGTGATGGGTTGGGTAGTAATCCCTGCTAACGGTACAAGGAATCCTTCTGATATCAGGCTGCATTTTCTCTACAGCTGGCACAGTTTGAGCTCAGATCTGTCATTCACTAACTCACCTAACCCAGGAAATAGGTCCTCTCTCCCAACATTGTCTAGGAAATCCTTTCTTCTATTTTCTGTTTTCATTTGACAAGTATTTATAAGTTCCGATTATATTCCAAGTACTGGGCTAGGCACAAAAGATGCAAAAATAGCACCTGCCAATTTACCCAGGGGTAAATACTTATACCTGGTTAAATAATTGTGAAATAGATACAAAGTAATTTCAAGGGGCAAGGTAATTAGGGAAGGTACCTGGATCATATGTGAGGTTGTACTGAGTTAAGCCTTGGGAGAAGGAAGGATTCCCCTAGGTAGAGGTGAGAAGGAAGTGTGATGGCCTGTGAAAGAAACAGGAACAGCAAACAGGCCAGTTGGACTGGAATGGAAAGTTCATGAAGGAGCGGTGATGGTGGAGGAAGGAGATGGTGGAGGCAGGATTTGAAGGGTTTTAAGTTTCAAACATTATTCTAGGGATAATAAGGGGCCCTTGAAGCTTCCTGACCAGGGCAGGTGACCTGATCAGATCCGTGCTTTAGGAATATCAGTTGGGAGACTATAGGAGATGATAGGAGAAAGACTGCATTCAGAGACATCAATTATAAGGCTGTATTAACAGCCTAGGCAAGAGGTGAGAAGTTCCTGAACCAGGGTGGTGATGGTGGGAGTGGAGAGAAGGGGAAGGATATGAGGCATGAAGTGGAGGTCGAATCAGTGAGATTTGGCAATTGACTGGCCATGGCAAATAAGGAAGATGTAAACCTGAGTGCCTGGAAAGACTGTGGTGCCCTTGGCAGAAACAGGAGGAGAAAGAAAGAGTCTAGGGAGATAGATAATGGATTAGGTTTCAGACATGTTAAGTTCAAGATACTCCTGGGATTTTGTAGAGGAGGAGGAAATGTCCAACAGCCAACTGGTGATATAGGACTGATACTCAGGAGAGAGATGAGGACTGGATATATAGCTCTGGAAATTACCTGCTTAGAGCATACCCAAATAAGGGGCAGGGCATGGCTGGGATGATGAAACAAAGAAGACCAAGAAGGAACATTATGTAGATAGGATGAGAACCAGACAGGTACAGTGTCATTAAAACTCAGGGCGGAAAGAGTGTCCAGGAGAGTTATATCACATGTTACAAAGAGAAGAAGGATGAAGATGGGGAAAAGCCATCAGATTTATCATTGAACAGATCTTTAGGAAGCTAGAAGAGACCAGTTTTAGTTGAGTAGAGGAACTGGAAGTCAGAGTTGGAGGGGCTGAGAAGTGTGTGGATATTTGTGTGGAAGTGAAAGCAATGATTATAAACAGTTTTTTTTTTCCCTAGAAGTTTGACTATGAGAGGAAGAAGCACTGGATGATAGCTTGAGGTCATGGCTAGGTCTGGGCATGTTCATAAGGAAGAAGGAGCCAGTGGATGAATGGACAAATTGATTAGTGATGGAATCAAGGTCACACACGGGTAGAAGGGGTTAGCCTTGGTAAGGAGTAAGATCACCTCTTCCTCTGAAATTAGAGTAAAGGAGGAGAGAGGAAAAGATGACAGGGAATTTGAGGCATAGAACTGGGAGGAGGGGAAGTCAGCTCACAATAGATGGTCTTAATTTTCTCAGTAAAGTACAAGGCATGGCATTAACTTCTGAATGCTTCAAAAACTGCTAAATCTTAAAGTTCCAGCAAATGGGCAACTATGTGGAAGATGAATTGGTGAGAAGAGAGGCTAGATGCAAAGATTCCTCAATCAATAGCTGCTGAGAATTGAGTGAATTTGAAAAGAGATCCAAGGGGGCTGCATGGCAGGGCATGGGCCATGTCTTCTGACTGTTCAGATTTCTCCTTTCTCAGTATTCTGTCTCCTGGATATGACCTGTCTTCTTCATTATAATGGGACTCCCTAAGGACAAAGCTCTCTGCTTCTTCCCATCAGGGGTCCCCTATCCCCACCCCTGCATAGACCACCTCTCAATATGCTGAAAGACTCCTTCCTTAGCCCTTGAGAAATACAGCACAACAGCACATTCTCACATCAATGCTCATTACATTATATCCCATCACATATACCATACCATGCCATGCCATACCATGCCATATCATAGCATGCCATGCTTTATCATGCCATGCCATATCATTCTATACCACACCCTATCATAGATGAGTCAGTAAAGAAAAGGGATATTATAGTATTTTGGGTTTTGAGACAATGTTAATTATGATCACTTTCCCTTAGCTGTGAGGATGTGGGTAGCCACCCAGTGATGAATAAGCCAGAGTGGAGTAGAAAGTAGAGTGTGGAGTAGAGAGAAAGTTGGTTGTAGAACCAGGTGATGACTGGTATAGAGTCTGGTTCATGGGAACTTCATGACCATGGGCATTCTCTGAGCCTCAGTTTCCTCTTTTGTGAAATGAGGATCTAGTAGGTATCTTCCAGCTCTAACTACTCTGATCTATGACCTAAGGTTTTCTTCTCTAAGCTAGATGGATCAAAGCTGGGGACTAGCTGTCACTAAGGTGGAACAGCCGCAAGGCACAGAAGTTTAGTACTATCCCAGGGTGCATTCCTCCTACCACAACCCTTGGGGCTTTCCTTGTCCTCCCTTAATGACTACAGCCTCATCCCCAGGATAACCTACCCTCCCCTGGATCCAGTCCCACTTCACCAGAAGCAGCCAATTCTTTAGCAGGATAGAAATTCTGAAGTGTCCCAGGGCAGATATTCTCCTTCTCAGCCACTGTAGCCCAGCATAGCTTTTCCCACACCCTTCCTTGACCTTTCCCCACTTGCTTCAGGTGCAAATATCCCTATACTTTGCCACCAAATATTCATGGACATAGTTTTGTGCCTGTTGATGCTGGAGAAATATTTATCTCAGTAGAAAGACCAAGTCAGAAGACTCAGGTTCCAGTTTCACCTCTGATCCTTACTGTCTGGGTGACCTTGGACAAGTCACTCTAGATCCTTAAAATGGGGGAAGGGGCTGGACTCCATGGCCTATACATCTATGTTCTTAGGTTTCACCTTTTTCTCTGTTTCCTCTCCTGGCTATATCCTGTCTTCTTCATTAAAATGAAACAATGTCCATGTCTCTTTCCATCAATGGATATTTTCCCCGTCATCCCCATACAGCCCTGTTCTGAATAGGTCAAGCTTCCTTCCTCTGCCCTGTAGACATTCAGCACATATAGCCCCGGATGCTCCTCATATCCTCATGTTTAGAGCTATGACAGGAAGCATTTTCACAAACCTTAAAGTACTATGTAAATGCTAGCTCTCATCATCGTCATCACCATTGTTATTATTTATTACTAGAAGGGACATTAGAGCTCATCTGGTCCAAACTCATTTTACAGGAGAAGAAACTGAGGCTCAGAATGAGAATTCAGCTCTTAATCCCTGCCTAGTTTCTTTGCCTCTCCACATGATTAGTTTTAATAGTCTGGAGCTGAGGCATTCCCCACTACTGGCCTTCCTCACCAGCCCACCAAATCACGGCAACAGCTTCCTCATGGCTGTCCCTGAGTCCTCTCCCATCAGAACAGTGGAAAGAACAGTGGCTTAAGACCCAAATATCTAGCCAAGGGTGGGGAACCTGCAGTTTCAAGGTCACATTTGGCCCTCTAGGTCCTCAAGTGCAGCCCTTTGACACTGGTCCTAGAGACCACTTGTGGCCTTCCCCTCCTTTGATCTAGATTGAAGCCCAGGCTCTGACATTTACCAGCAGCCTGCCCATGGGTAAATTACTTCTCCATTTTAAGGCTTCGGTTTCCTCCTTTATAAGATGGGGAAGACTGATATGGTGGCAAAAGAACATGACTTTGGGAGTGTCACTTAAACTCTCAGGCCTCAGTTTCCTCAGACATAAAATGAGGCACTTAGACTAAACAATCTCTAGTGCCCAGTTCTAACATCCTATGAATCTGTGCTTCCCAGACGACTTCCCCAGGATTTCTCCTTTCTCTCCTTTCTTTCTTCTAGATGCATCCTGTCTTCATCGTGATGGGACAAAGCCCATGTCTGAGTCCATCATCCCCACACAGCCCTGTTCTGAATAAGGTCTTATTCACTCCCCTCCCACTCCAACCTTGAACTTGAGACCTAGGCAGAGACACATTGGAGTCCTCCCTGGACAGAAGTTGGCACTGGGGACAGATTTTACAGGGGAAAGAGATATAGAGACAGGGAGACAGAGGCATTGAAAGCCAATCTAGGAATGATAAGAGTCTGAAGAACAGACAAAGCACGGTCCATTAGAACACAGAAAGCTGCCTGGGGGCACCTCTCTTGGATGGTCCAACCTCTAGGAGCCTCAACGTAGTCATCTGTCAAAGAATGAATATAATTCCTTGGCCTCCTCCCCCTAGATTTCACCTCTAACCCTGGAAATTTAGCATCTATCCTCAACCCAAGACACCTACTATGAAGATTCAATAAGATCAGAGATTCAGAAGGGAACATCAGGGTAATTTGGTCCAACTTCCTGCCCAGTACAGAAATGATAACTGATTTACATACATTATTTCATTTGATTTTTTTGGAGGCAGTTGGGGTTAAGCGACTTGCCCAGAGTCATACACACAAATAAAAAGAAACAATTGTTAAAGAAAGTGTAGGCATAGTAGGAAGAGTCACAAGTGCTGGGTACTATGTGACTTTGGACAAGCCTTCTACTCAAGTTTAAGACTATGTGGTCTCTAACCTGATGACTCCGATATTCTGTGATCTATGTTGTAAGATCCTTCCTGGCCCTGGCAGTCACCACCCCTCCTGTATCTAGTGGGTGGGTTTGGGTCAGGTAGGGCCAGAGTGGGGGGAGCTGTCCACTGCTTTAAGGGTAAGTCTGTCTCAAAGAGGGGCAGGTGGTAAATGAATGATCTCTCAGGGCTCCTCCTGGAATCAGAGAAGCCCAACATCTCTTCTGCTTCAGTAAGAAAGGACATCAGAGTGGGGCATTCGGGGCTGACCTTCCTTTACAGTTCTCGGTAGTCTCTGGGGA
Source organism: Gymnobelideus leadbeateri (assembly GCA_011680675.1). Taxonomy (NCBI): domain Eukaryota; kingdom Metazoa; phylum Chordata; class Mammalia; order Diprotodontia; family Petauridae; genus Gymnobelideus; species Gymnobelideus leadbeateri. The sequence continues at coordinate 116,772 of WOXC01004193.1, read as the reverse complement.
GTTCCCATTACTGGCCTCTAGGTTGTAAATATATTCCCCGATTCAGCATCCCATCCTACAGAGGCCCTCTTTCCCGGTCACTGACAAGTCAGGGTGTGGTATTTCTTGCCCCTATAAAGCCATCAGGATGACCCAAAGTCTCGGGCCCAACTCCCATACCTGTGCCCTTTCTTCAGTCACTGGCTCTCTGTTCTCCCCTCTCCTCTCCTTCCTTTACCCCTCCACCACCTCAAGGAATCTGCTGCTCCCAGAGAAACAAGCCAAGCCACCATCTCTAGGCCTCATGGAAGACCACCCTCCCGTGGTCTGAGGGAGAAGACATGGACCTGCCCTCAGATAGCTAGGAAAGTCTGCCAGAAATCCTCACCCTGCCATGCCAAAATTCTATCTTGGCCCACCTAAACTCAGTTGCCTGAGGAGGTCCAACTTTCTCCCTTCTCAGTCATTATCAGCTTAACATTTTTGAATGCGTTTAGCAGATACTTTTCAGAGACCTGGGATAGAGAATGAAGGGAAGAGAGTGCTCTTGTCACTGGCTCCCTCAGAGGAAAACGGGGGCCACTGTGAGGATGGAAGACACAGGAAGGAGAGACGGGGATAAGCCAATGGCACAAATTTGGTGAGGCCAGGACCCCATTGCTTAATAAGCTGAGGAAATAATGGTTATTTCAGAGTAGGGAAGTAACCTGTCCCCAGCCCCACAGCAAGTGCATGGAGGGGACCCACTGCCCTCTCCTGACTGACCACCCGAGGCCCCACTTCCCAGGCTCCCACCACCACTGGCCTGGCTAACTGGTCAATGGGCTGTTAATGAGAGGGAGCAGAGGCAGTTTTTTCTGTATTTTTTATCAGAAGGAATTTAGGCCTGGACTTTGGACTTCCTCTTAAGTATTTCCTTATTCTAAACGTCCTCATTATCCCCACGCCTCTGGGCTTACACAGTGTGAGAAAAATGACTACAATCTGTTCCCTCAGGCAATTATAGAAGTGACTGGAACATCATTCAACTTGATCTGGTGTTTTCTCCCAGGATACCAACAACCCTGGGACAGAAGATTCTCCCCATTTGACAGGTGGAGACATCGAGGCTGAGAAAGGGCAAGAAGCTTGCCTAGTATGTGTGACACAGAAAAACCCTATAGGAGCCAGGATTGGGACCCAGGTCTCTTGATTTTTAGATTCTGCACTGTTTCTTATATCAGCCAGACTCTTAGGAACACCATCAACAACAATCACAACATTACAACAATACAATCATGTTTCTGTAGAACTTCAAAGTTTACAAAGCACTTTCCAAACAATTCAGGGACTGAGAGCTGGAAGGGACCTCCAAGATCATCCATCTTCCTTATTTTACAGAGGGAAACTGAGTCCCAGAGAAGGGAAATGATTTGCCTAAGGTCAGACACATGTAAAAGCATCGGAACCATGATTTTAGAGATGAGCTGTTAAACACTGTCTGAGTCACACGGCCCACACACAGCCCACGCCCGGGAGGGTGCCACCAAACCCGAATCAAATGTAATTGGGAAATATTTCACAAAATAAAAATACAATAAAGCACAGACAATATCCCGTTGTAAAACTAAGTCAATCCTGAGGTACACGACTTCCCTTTCTATTTGAGTCTGACACTACTGATTTTAGAGAAACAGTTTCTTACTCCAAGTCCGCCTTTCCCTGGGACCCCTACCTTAACGACTGTTTGGAAAATAGGTAATAAAGGTCTCTTCTCTCTACCCTCTCCCTCCTTCCCCCAACCCACAGCAACAGCAGCATTACTTGGTACCTTTGTTGTTTGGTTGTTTCAATTCTCTCTGACTCTGTAACCCCCATCTAGAGCTTTCTTGGCAAAGATACTGGAGTGGTTTGCCATTTCTTTCCCCAGCTCATTTTACAGATGAGGAAACTGAGGCAAACAGGATTAAATGACTTGCCCAGGGTCACACAGTAATAAGTATCTGAGGTTGGATTTGAACTCATGAAGATGAGTTTTCCTGATTTCAGGCCCTGTGCTCTATCTGATTCAGAGCTCTAGGAATATTGGGGAGGAGAGAAGACAAAGCTGACTGTGATAATGCAAGAAATATAGGTTCTGGGCACTGGGAAATGCGAGAAGGAAATACCAGAAAAGCACTCCTTTTGGGGGGTAGTCCCAGCAGGAAGTGGGTCCCTTTTTAAATTCAACACCACAAGCATTTATTAAGAGTCTTCTTGTGCAGGAGCTATACTGGGGTACGGATGGGGGGGGGAGTACAAAGTTTAGATTAGAAATGGTGGATGGGGGTGGGTGGGACTACTTTTGAGGAATATCTTAGTAGAGAGATGAGATGCCAACAGAAAAAAAAAACATTATGTACAATATTTTATGATAGATGCATCAGAGAGGAACAAAGTGCCATTCAAGGTCCCAAGGGAAAGGCTAAGGGGAGAGAGAGAGAGAGAGAGAGAGAGAGAGAGAGAGAGAGAGAGAGAGAGCAGGAAAAAGCTTCCCAGAGAAGGTAACCTTTAAATTGAGCTTTAAATAGCCAGTGGGAAGAGGAAGAATTCCAGCTGTACAAATTAGCAAGAGCAAAGTCATGGAGCAGGGAAGTCGTATGTGTTCTGGGATGGAGCCGTCCAGTTTGAGGGAAGCAGAGAACGAATCAAGGGAAGTAATGGGAGGTAAGGATGGAAAGATTGAGTGACAGGTAGAGGAGTTTAAACTTCATTCGGAAATCAATAGGAAGTAACTGAAGGTTAAAGAGAGAAGCACCATGCCTAGGATAAGGATAGGGAGTGAACTTGTGACTTCATTAGTATAGGAACTCCTAGGTAAGGAAACCCTCCTTTTTCTAAAGCAGGTCAGCACATTGTCATCAATTTGTAATCTTGGACAGCTGCCTGGATCACTAAGCAGGTAAATGACTTGTCCAGGGTCACATAGCTAATGTATGTCATAGAAGGACTTGAATCCAGCTCTTTCTGGCTTTGAGGCTGGCTATCTACTGCTAAGCTCTGCTGGCATAACCAAGTCTATTCAAAAGGAAGACTAAATTTAGGAGGATAGTGGCAACAGAAGAAAGAAAGAAACAACCAGATATTGCAATTCAAAAGTCTAGGCTCTGCAGGGCAGCTAGGTAGTGCCCTGGGAGCAGGAGGACCTGAGTTCAAATTCAGGCTCCCACACTTGACACTTACTAGCTGTGTGACCCTGGGTAAATCACTTAACCCCAACTGCCTCGCTCCCCCCCCCCAAAAAAAAGTCTAGGCTCTGCCTAGACTGAAGTGTCCATGATAAGAATAGAATCATAAGATTTAAAGCTAGAAGAAACTTTAGAAACTAGTGATTCTTAAGGACCAAATGAAGTAATATTTACAAATATTGGAAATATTTGTCAAGATAATATTTGTATAAGTGCCTGGCACACAGTAGGCTCTTAATAAATGCCTGTTCCCTTCGCCTTACCTTCCCTTTTGGCTGTCAGGTAAAACCTATGGATCCCTTCCCTGGATTTTTCACTCTTCTGCTGGGGCTCACTAACAAGCCTCTAGTTCTGACCTTCAGGGGCTAGAGAGTTGACCACAGCACCAAAAAGGGAAGTAATTTCTGCCTTGAGGGAGATTCATTGATCAATCAAGTCTCTTCCCACCCCCAACCCCCTCCTGCCTCCCCTCTTCCTTCCTTATTTTCAGGGGAAACCCAGGCCAGGGAAGGGATTTCCTCAGAGATGATGGAGGAAGAGAAAAGAAGAGCTGGGTTCTTACCTGCCAGAAATAGTAATAATTGCTGACAATCTTGTAGGGCCTTTAAAGTTTATAAATCCCTTTCCTTACAACAATCCTGTGGGGGAGACAGTGCAAGTGCTTTTATCCCCCTGTTACAGATGAGGAAATCAACTTGTTCATAACAACAAATAAGTAGCAGAGCTCGGATTTGAAGCTGGGACTTCTGATTTTTTCCGCTGTACCACAACCTGGACCAAACAGCTCTGGGGCTACCTTGACTTGCTAACAACCTCCCAATAGCCAAAGAGTTGAAACTACAGCAGGCTGAGTTTATGGGAAACAAAAGGACATTCTAAGGGCTGGGCAGCACTGAAATACAGGGGCTTCTCTGGGAATTCTTCAAGAGGGTCACCTGCTAATGCTAGAGCTGGTTTTACAGGTTGTCCGGGAATAAGCCCAATGACTTCTAAGGTTCTCCAACCTAAGAGAAGGGTCAATTCAAGGCACTGGACAATGGGGTTGGAAGAAACAATGGAATACAGTTTTAAAAATAACAAACCAATATGGGATGTAGGGAGGAGAGACTGAGGTTCAAGGAGATGAGGGTCACTATGTGACCTTGGAGGCAGTATGGTGTTGTGGAGAGAACACAGGGTTTGGCAACAGAAAGCCCGGCTGTACGCCCTGTCCTTACAGCCTGATTTATGACCTCAAACAAGTTAGTTCCTCTCTCTAGGCCTCAGTTGCTTTGACTGTAAAATGGGTATAATACATTAACTATCTTACAGAGTTGTTGTGAAGGAAATGCTCTGTGAATCATATAGAAACAGGAGTTGTTATGATGAAGATTACTGACAAGAGAGGTGATCAGGCCCAACTGCTTTCTTTGCTTCTCAGAGCAGAGATGGAATTATAGAGTCTTTAGGAAGGGGGTGGAGAATGGAGGAGAGGGGAAGAGGGGGGAAGAGAAGAGAGAGGAGAGAGGAGGGAAAGGAGGGAGGGAGAGAAAAGAAGAGAAGGGAGGGAGGAGAGCAAGAGAAAGGAGGAGAAGGAAGTGAAGGGGGAGACGGGGAGGGTGGGGAGGGAAAGGAAGAGGGAAAGGGGGAGGGGAGAGAGGGGAAGGGAAGAAGGGAGGAGGGGAGAAAAAGGGAAGAGAGAGGGGGAAAGAGGAGGATGGGAAAGGGGAGGGGGAAGGGGAAGGCGAGGGGGAAATGGACAGGGAGAGCAACAGGAGGAAGGAGAGAGAAGGGCAAGGCAGCATGGGTTAGGAGAAGGAGCACTGGATTCTGATTCAGATACCTGTGTTCAGATCCCAGCTCCACAGTCTACAAACCGTGTGACATTTCCGCTCTCTCGACCTCACTTTTCCTTATCTGTCAAATGAAAGAAGTGAAGTAGGTCCCCAACCTAGCGCTTCCAACCCTAAAGCTATGCCCTGCGTTAATCCCACTGAGCATCCTCAGACAGTCTGACTGAGCCCTCCCTTCACCCACCTTCCCTCCACACAGTCTGGCAGACAGAGACCCGGCCTGGTTTACATAAGCTTGAACCGCTCACGTCCCCTTCCCCAGGCCTTGGTTTCCCCACCTGTCTGACATGAGACATGTTCCTAGGCTTCCCCAGGGATAAGAAGAGCTGAGTGTGGATGACTAGATTACTGTTATTCTTCCTTCCCTCCCCAAAGCAACCAGCCCCACCCTGAGAGCCTGGCAGCTGTGATGCCCTGGGATCTACCTTGAGCTGTCTCTGTTTGCTTTCTCTCCCATCCCAAAGGAACAAAAGCCAAGTCACAGGGAATTATATGGTCTCCCTTGCTAGTCTCCCCCACCAACTCCCTGCTATACTTGCAGCCAGGGTTCCAGTCCCAGCTCTGACCCGTTCTAGCTGTATGACTTTTGACAAGTCACTTTACCCCTGAGCCTCAGTTTCCTCATCCATAAAATGAGAAGCTTCCACTAGACTGGCAGTTCTTAACTTGGGGGTCCACAGACTCTGCCAAGAGGTCAGTGGATAGAATTCAGAGGTCCCATGAACTTATTTTTACTTTCCTTTGTAATCCTATATATTTTCTATTAGGCACTTAAAAATATTATTCTGAGAAGAATCCACTTGCTTCATCAGACTGACAAAGGGGTCTAGCACATAAAAGAAGGGTAGGAGCCCCTGCACTGGACAGTCTCTAAGGCTTCTTTCAACACTGAATTCATGGGGTCCTAGTGTACAACAACATGCCAAATGCAGAGAGACTCAAATTTTCCAATGATATAAGGCTGCAGTTAGGTCCTACATAGGTTAGAGGAATGGACTTGGAATTAAGAAGGCCCTAAATTCAAATCCTGCCTCAGATACTTAGCTAGCTAGCAGTGTGACCTTGGGCAAGTCACTTAAGCATATAAGCTTATATGTTACTTGTCATATAAGCCAGTATTTACATAGCACTTTAAGGTTTGGAAAATATTAGATGTGTTATCTCCTTTGAGCTTCACAACCCTATGAAATAGAAACTATTATCACCCCCACTTTACAGATGGGGAAACTGAGGTAGAAAGCAATTAAATGATTTACCCAGGGTCACACCTCTAAGGTCTGAGGCAAGTGTGAACCCAGGTCTTTCTGACTCCAAGGTCAATATTCTATCCACATTACCACCTAGTTGCCTACACATGAGGAGGAGGGAAGGAAGGGATATTCACTTTACAAAAAGATGCTTCACTTTATGTTATAGAAGAATGCTCTAATTTATCAGCACCTGGCTTAGGCCTTAATTAATATGTGAATCTATTAGACTGTGAGGCAGGAATTCCATCTTACCTAAAAAATAGAGACACAGGGGTCTGCACATATGGGCACCTACTAAATGACTATTGAATTTACCCAAAACTGTTCTAAATTAATTTTTCTTTCAGTTAGCATGCAGGAACATTTTTTGCCCCTCTCTCACCAGAACAACAACAAAAAAAGAAAAACAAAACTTCTATAACAAGTATGCATAGTCTAGCAAAACAGATTCCCAAGCTGAGTGTCTCATTCTGCATAAGAAGGAGACACCTAGTTTGGGATAGGGCCAGCATGGTAATTTTTAAGGCAGCCTTCTCTGGGAGGATGGAAGTGTTTTACAAGACATATCACTACTTGACAACAAGATGGAGGTGGAGGTGGGGAAGGCAGAGAGATTCTCATTAAAAATATTCATTTAAATCCTCTGTCCTCTTCAGATTTAACTTCTATGATGACTAGAGGGAGAAAAGGATTTGATTATAAATGTTCAATTTATATAAAATTGCCAGTTTGGTCCAGTTGGAAAAGTACTTACTGCCTGTGGAGTCAAATAAACTAGGTTCACGTTCTTTCTCTGATTTTACTGCCTTGGTGATCTTGGACAAGTCCCTTAACCTCTGTGGCAGCAGTCTTCTTATCTTTAAAATGAGACTAGATGGTCTCAAAGGTCTCTTCAAGCTCAGGTAACCCAACTTTTGTGCAGTAAAAATAATTATTATTACTCCTCTGTCATAGTTAAACTGGTCTTTTTGTTTCCTGATATCTTCCATTTCCCACCTCCAAGCCTTTGCATATAGGCTTTCCTTCACCTCCAGAATGCTCTCCCTCCTCACTTTTTACTTCTGGGGAAATTCTTAGCTTCCTTTGAGGCTCAGTGGTGTAGAGCATGTGGAGGCAGGCTGGAAAAGTGAGAGGAATCGGATACCAGGCTTGCAAGTCTAGACCAAATCCAGTAACCCTTTCTTGATCCTCATCCTCCTGGACCTGTCTGCAGTCTTTGACTTCTGGACACTCTCTCCTTTTCAGGTTTTCATGACATTGCTCTCTGTTGAGTCTTTTCCTGTCATTCCTTCTCAGTTCCCTTTGCTGGATCTTCATCAAGATCATGTCTACTAACAGTGGGTATCACCCAAGGCTTTGTCCTGGGCTCTCTTTTCTTTTCATGCTGTCTCACTGGGTGATCTCATCATGGGTTCACTTATCATCTCTGCAGATGATTTTCTGAATTGTTTATCTAGGCTTACCCTCTCTCCTGACCTTCAGTATTATATTCCTAACTACCCATTGAACTTCTCAAACTGGATGTCCCCTATGCACCCCAAACTCAACTTGTCCCAAACAGAACTCATTATCTCCCCCTTCTTCCCAAACCATCTCTTCTTTCTAGCTCCCCTATTCGAGTCAAGGGCACCACTATCCTCCCAGTCACCTGGGCTCTCAACCAGGTATTATCCTGGACTCCTCCCGCACACTCCCTCCCATATCTAAACTGTGATCAAAGCTCTGTCTTTTCCACCTTCACCATCTCTCTGGTATGTCTTCCCCTTCTCTCCACCCACACTTTAGTGCAGGCTGTCACCTCACACCAATCAGTTATCTCGTGACTGAGGCTCTCCCCACTCAAAACCGTCTACTACTCAGCTGCCAAAATGATTTTCCTAAAATGCAAATCTGTTCCTGTGTCTCCAACATCAGCAAACTCCAGGGGCTTCCTATAACCTCAGGATCAAATGCTAAACCCTCTAGCTTCTAAAGCCTTTTTTTATAACATACCTTCTTTCTATTTTTTTTTCAGTCTTCTTACATTTGCCTTCCACATACTCTTGCTACTCTTTCCACATGACCCTCTCTCTGCCTTCACACTGGCTGTCCCCATGCCCAGAATGCTCTTCCTCCTTACCTCCATCTTTCAACTCAAGCCTAGATCTATCTGCCCAAGCCTTCCCTCTGACCTGAAATCTAAGCCTCGTGCATGTCCCACCACTATCTCTAATTTGACACCTACTGGCTGTGTGACTCTGGGCAAATCACTTAACCTCTCAGCCCCTCAAACAACTCTCTAAGACGTTAAAGTCACAGAGAAGGGGCTAACCTGGCTTCCTTCAAATCCCACCCTCTGCATGTGGCCTTTCGAAGTCTCCCAGCTCCTTTTCCTCTGGAATTACTCATCTTCCATTAACCTTATATAGATCTTCTATGTACATAATCATTTGTATATTGTTTTTCCCATTAAAGGGTCATCTCTTTGAATCCCTAATGCTTAGCCCAGAACACAAATGATGCTTAATAAAGGCTTTTTGACTGACTGACTGACCAACTGATTTGGACAGTTAGTTATGGTGGCCAAGGCAGAAGAAGGGAGGAAAGTGATTAGGGATTGGGGCAGAGCCCCTTCTCTGAACCCCAGGAACCAAGCATCAGGTTCAAAGGACCCAAGGTCTGCATTGGGGTTCATGGAAGTTAAGGTGTAGAAGGGATGAGGTCTGGGTCAAGAAGAGAGAGCTCATGCTGATGAAATCATGGATTTTTAGAAGTTCTCAAGTCCTTACACACCAATGCTACACTTTTCAAACAGCCTTCACGTTTATCTTCATCAATCAGGGTATATATTGATGCCCCCATTTTATGGAAGAAGACATTGAGAAATAAAGGGGCTTAGCAAAAGTCACACAGCAAGACAGTGGCAGAACTAGGACAGGAACCTAGCCCTCAGATCCAAGTCCAGGGGTTCTTCCTACTCCCGGAAGTCTCAGAAACATCTAGAAGAGAAACAGTCCTACACAGAGCACTGGAGAAAGGAGGGCACGGAGTCCTCAGAAGGGAAAATTTCAGCATTTCCAAGGCCAAAGCCAAACTAATCACATGCCCAAGTCTGAATTGGCCATAGGGTCTTAATTGCATTAGTCAACCAACTGGAAGGAAAATACTCAGCTGAACCCACTGGGCACCTTCTGTTTCTACAAAGCCGAAGGCCAGGAATTTGGCCTGGGGAACTTATTCTCTTTCCAGGCCTGGGGAATTTGTTCCCTCTCTCTCCATCTGGGTATGATCCATCTGGGGATGTCAAGGAGAGAGTTAAAGGCCACAGACTGCTTGTCCAAGGGTAGTGTCAGTGGAGCCTTAAGTAGATTAGTGCTGTCTGAGCTCTGCCCCAGGAACAGGAAACTTGGAGGTCCCTAACAGTACCAAGGTGGGGAATGAGGTGTTGCTTCTCCTCCCTGCTTCATCCCTAGCTTCTTCCCTGTCTGCTCCCCTCTCAGTTACAGTGGCCTCCCACTGGGATATTTCTTTCCTTTCCCCTCAGTAGAATGGTGAGATCAGAAGCACATTGCAAAGGAAAAGAGAGGAAGAAAGCATATAGACCATCTATCCTATCCTATCTATTCTACACAAAGTATAGATAACTTTTATGAGAGTTTGACTGAGAAAGAAAGGAGACATATAAGAGAAAAACTGGTGAAGAACAGTAGCATCTAATGAGGGTTTGTTAAGGCTGAAGGAGACTTGGGCATGTTTATAGGCAACAGGGAAGGGGTGGGGAGAGGGGGAGAGAGAGAGAGAGAGAGAGAGAGAGAGAGAGAGAGAGAGAGAGAGAGAGAGAGAAATATTGAGAGAGAGAGAGATTGAGAGAGAGAGAGAGAGAGAGAGAGAGAGAGAGAGAGAGAGAGAGGGAGAGGGAGAGGGAGAGAGAGAAGACTGAAGATTAGTGAGAAAAGATATGGAAGTGAAAACAGTCTGCTGGACAAGATGGGAGGGCATGGGATCAAAGTTACATAAAGAGGACAATCTTCATTAAATCCAGGAACAAACAAGGAGAGATCATGGATGTAGATGATGGTATCAATGGGTTGAGGGATGAGAAGGGAAGAAGAGGGAGGTCATAGTAAACGGGCCCAATCCTCTTGGTAATTATGAGAACAAGTCCTCAGCTGTGAGGGTGGGGAGCAGGGGGTGCTGTGGGATTCTTAGGGAGAGAAGAGGACAGTTGGAACAGCTGCTCTGTTGAGTTGGATAAAGGATCCATTCTAGACTGTCTTCTGCATCAAGTGCTCAGTTGAGATTAGATAGTATAAATTTGTAATGGAGTTATTCTACACTTCCTCCAGCACATAAAAGAGAATGAAGGAAGCAGATGGGGAGAGGGCAGAGGGCTGGCAAGCAGTGAAGGACGATCAAATGAGGGGTCAAAGTATTCATGGGTGGAAGATACAATACAGGTGAGCTGGTGCCCTAATGGGTAGATGGGAAGGAAGAAGAGTGTAGCCAGAGTATGGGCCATGGTCTGGGGAAGCACTCAGTGACTAGAGGTCATGAAAAGGGGAAACAATAGGCTTAGAAGGGATAAGGCATAGGGAGAGATGAAATGAGAGAAGATTATGATCAGAGAAAGGAATTTCAGAGTTCTTGTTTATGAAACACTTGTAGGTGATAGCAAGATCAAGAGTATGACCATCCCTGGGTGTAGCTGAGCTGAAATGGAAGAGGAGGAAACTGAGGAAATAGGAGATTAGGGTATTTGAGGGAGCATCCATATCTATGTTAAAATCCCCTCATATAAGGGCAGTAATTGGTGTGGAGAAAGAAAGACTATGGGCCAAACAGTGAATTTGTTAAGAAAAGGAAAATGTCTTGGGTCCTGGTAGTTAATAACAACCAGGAACTGGATTGGGTGCTAAATTTGGATAGAGCGAACATATGGAAAGTGTCAAAACTCCCTGCCGCCCATCTTTAAAACTTGTCATCTTTGGAAAGTCACCAACGATTTAATCCAATTAACATTTGTAAGTTGCTCTTATGTGACAGACCCCTGCAGAGATGTTGTTCATCCCTCGTTCTCCATCACAGGGTAATATCTTGACTTGCACGTGAATTAGATTTAAGTGAAGTAGAATTACACAAAGTTGTCCAGTGGCAAGACAAAAGTCAGCATGACTGGCAACAGCCCCAAGTTGTGGTGGATGACCTTGGCATCTTAGATGTCTGACCAAGCTCTAAGCACTCTACATCACCAGCTTTAGCCACCTTCATGGACATTGTAGTAAATTGTTCTCATCCACCCATTCCACCAAGGAAAACTCTTCATGTGCTTGGGATAGATAGACCTTACCCCAATGACAGGTTTGAGGCCTGTCAGTTACCCTCAACCTGGTTTAGCACATCTGACAAGATGGTTTTAGCGGAGTGTGGCCACTGTGTATGCTACGGCTTCTTGGAGCTACAAGTGAGAGTTGGGTGACAGGGGGAAGCCAATAGCCCTCACACCAGCCAGACAGGCTAGTCTCCCCTGAATACCCTATATACACCCCAACCCTCCCCCCTTCCCAGGAATACATGGAAGAGAAATCAGGACAGGTTTCATGGAAGGGATAGCACCTGAGCTGATCCCTGAAGGCAGCTGGGAATTCTAAGGGCAGAGTGAGGTGAAAACACATTCCAAGTACAGGGCAGGTCCAGGCTGTCCAAAGGTATGGAACATCAAGTTCAAGAAATAGCTGGAACCATTTGGCTGGCTCATTCATAGAGCAAATTAAGAGTAAGAGAAAATAAGCAGATCTCAGAAGGTTTGTAGGGCCCAGATTATGGAAGGTTTTAGATGCCAGGCTGAGTCTGTATTTTGTCCCAAGGGTCAATGGGGAGACACTAAGAATTTTTGAGCAAGGGAGTGGCATGGAAGTGATAGAAGTCAGTGACTTATACCTTAAGAAGATTATTTTGGCAGATGTATGGAGAATGGACTGCAAGGGGAAAGATAATGTGAGGCTATTTATTTATTTTTACTAAACCATTAAATTGGCATAGGGAACTTCTGGTGGGTGAGGAACTCCCTCCACCAGCATAGGTTAGCCCCTTCTCTGTGTCTTTTACAGTCTTAGGGAGTTGTTTGAGGGGCTGAGAGGTTGTGTTTTGCCCAGAGTCACACAGCCAGTAGTCGTCAAATTAGAGATGCTGGTGGGACATGCAGGAGGCTTAGATTTCAGGTCAGAGGGAAGGCTTGGGCAGATAGATCTAGGCATCTCCTACAGAGGGCTGAACATTGAACCCCACAGGAGCAGATGAGAATCACAAAAGGCGAAAGCATAAAGAGGAAAGGAGAGACCTCAGGACACATGCTTAGGAGGCAAGACCCCAGTAATGATCTAGAAAAGGAGACTTAGTAAAGCACTTAGTAAATGCTTGTGGCTGGAGTGATTAAGAAGGAATGGTTAGAGAGGTAAGAAAAGAACAATGAGGGGGTGAATGCAAGCAAAGCCCAGAAAGGAGAAAGTATCCAGGGAGAGATGGGGGTAAAAGCCACAGAGGCATCAAGCAATATGAGGGTAGAGGAAAGGCTATGGGAGTTAGCAGCTAAGGGATCATTGGTGAACTTGGAGAGGATAGTTTCAGTCCAGTGATGGGAGGGTCTGAAGTCAAACTGAAGGAGTGGGAATGAAAGATGAGAGAAAGGAGGCAGCAAGTGTAGATGCCTTTTTCTAGGTGTTTGATGAGGCAGCAAGTGTAGATGCCTTTTTCTAGGTGTTTGACGAGGCAGCAAGTGTAGATGCCTTTTTCTAGGGGTTTGACGAGGCAGCAAGTGTAGATGCCTTTTTCTAGGGGTTTGACTATGAAAAGGAAAAGAGTTGGGAAATAGTGGCTTAAGGAGATAGCCAGGTCGAGTGAAAGCTTCTTTAGCAAATGGGCAAAAAACCTAAGTGTTTTTAGGGTTGAGAGAAGGAATCTGTAGAGAAATAGAGAAGAAATTATGGAAAGAACAAATTCCTAAAAGAGACAGGAGGGCATAGGATAAAGTGCACCAATAGAGATTTTGTCCTGGGTAGAGGGAAAGACCTCCTCTTTCTCAAGACTGGAGCACAGGCAGAAAGAATGGGAGAAGGAAGCAGAGGGGTTTTGAGGTATAGAATGGATGGGAGGAAGGAGCAGATGATAAAAAATGGAAATTACAAATGTTAGAGGACTGCAGAGAAGCAGGCACGTTAATGCCTTATTGGAGCCAAGAATTAGTCTAGCAATTAGTCAAAGCAATTTGGAACTATGCCCACAAAGTCATTAATCTGTGTCCAGCCTTTGACCCAGCAATACCTCCCTCCCTTTTCTGCAGAGCTAGAGGGATTCTGGGTGTGGAATATCAAATATGGGAATCTGTTAATGTATTGGTCATTTTTGTTTAACTGCTCTTTTGTTTTCTACCCTTCCAGTTTGTTGTTACAAGGAATGGATCTCTGGGTAATGGAGGAGGAAAAGATATTTGGAAAGAAAAGCGATGTAAAATCAGAAAATATCAATGCCAGTGGGGGGGAAACCCTTATGCCACCGGAGCAGGCATTACCAAGAACACAACAGGAGGGCGGTCAGGGAAGGATGGGGGAGGAACAAACAGGAAGAGGCAGCAAGGAAAAGCAGTTTTTGATGCATTGGAGAGAAGTGGGGTGACCTGAGAGAATGCCCAGAGGTAGGGGAGGTGGGGACCAGCAGCACAAAGAAGCCCCAATTTGGTTGAATGTAAACTAGTAGGAAATAAGGTTGATAGGTTGAACCCCAATAATGAAGGGCTTCAAATGCCAGGCTAAGAAGCAATGGGCATAATGGAGAACCAGTGAGGCTTTTGATTAGGGAGCACCATGGTTCGGATCTGTGTATTGTGGATATCATTATGGTGAAGTGTGGAAAGGGAAGAGATTGGAGGCAGGGAAGCCAATTAGAAGGATCATAGGAACAGGAAGCAGCCCTTCCAGGCAAAAAGTGATTTCAACCTCTCCTGAGAAGTTTATCTGGACCATCCCATCCCATAAGACTTAGAGTCTGGTTCCCATAATAATACAGAGTATGCTACATTGTTCCCTAATAGTCCCATATGTCAAGGTCTTATAGGTCTTATCCCACTCAGCCCTCCATTCTCTCATAGCCTCCAAGAGTTTTACAACCTGAAAGCACTCAGAGAGCATCTAGCCTTGCCCCATCAACATTTTTACAGAAGAGGAAACTGAGGCCCAAAGGGATTCAGTGGCTTGTTCAAGGTCATATAGAGAACAACCCAAGGTAGAGTGAGTGCCCCAATTTTCTAATTCCTATCTTTGTGTTCTTCCCATCACGCCACACGACCTCCACCGGGGCTCCCAAATTATAGCTCGGATTCCTTTGTAGAATTTTTGTATTCCAGCTTGCATTCTATTTTAAAGTTTCTATTCTGGGATTGTGGGATTTGAGTGAGAATTCGAGGTTTTGGTACAGAATGCAGTAGTCCAGTCTCATCTTTGATGTACCAGTTGGGCAGGTTTGGGGACACAGAGGGCAGGAGGAGAAGGAGGATCTCAGAGCCTCCTGTTGTCGCCTGGTACAGAATCAGGTATAGTTCAAAAGGACAGGTAATACAGTGAAACCTATTCTCCATCCTTCAAATTGCCTGAGTGAAAAAATATATTTGGATTCAGGAGCCCGTCTACAGGTTATGTTTAAAGTATTGGAACAGGAGAAACTTTTTTTTTATGCAACCTGGGTGAAATGACTTACCCAGGGTCATACAGCTAGTTTGTATCTGAGGTTAGATTTGAACAGGAGGGACTTTCTTAAACGAAGAGAGGAGGAGAAGGGCACAGCAAAAATAGTCTCAGACTCTTGAGGTCACTTGGCAGTAAAGCAGCCCAATTTCCCCTTGCAGCCATCACTGAATTTCATATACTCCTACCCCGAGTGACCAAGTAGTAACTGGGCTTTGTTGCCTTGAAGTGGTAGGTCTTGGGTCCTGCAAGGCTGGTTGTTTGGTGAAGGTTTTCTTCTGTAAGTAACTAGTAGAAGAGTCCATCTGGCTGAACCTGGAAATTCACTGATCTCTGCTCAGAGTTCCAACCTCAATCCTTCCCTGCTTCAGTTAAGCCCAAGCCCTCTTGTTCATCTGGGAAAAGGGAGAAGCATGCAGTAGCAAAAGCACAGGCTTTGAAGTCAGAAGGCCTCAGTTAGACTCCTGTTTCTGGTTCCATCTCCTAGCTAGGTTCTACAGTGGGCAAAGTTCTGGGTCTGGAGTCAGGAAGACCCGAGTTCAAATTCTGCTTCAAATATGTACTAGCTGTGTGACTCTGGACAAACCATTTCACCTCCATCTGCCTCAGTTTCCACATCTGTGAAATGAGGATAACAGAAGCACCTGCCTCCCAGGGGTGAGGGTCCAATAAGATGACATTTGTAAAGCGTTTAACGTAGTGCCTGGCACCATATCAGTGTTGGAGATTTTTATCATTATTTCTCCTCTCTTCAGCTTCCTCAAGAGGAATAAGGTAGGAATATGGAGGGGATTTCACTACTGACTTTGTAAGCCTTCCCGTTTCATTGATACATGAGCTAATAGTGGCACTGGGCAGTCAAGGAGAATGGGGGCGAGGGCAGAGATGAGGCAAGGGGTAGAGCCTCCCATGCCAAGAGAAGCCCTTCTTCCAGGCTCCCTTCCACCCACAGGCTGTGTCCTCAGCACAGGCTGGCAGCTTGTCAACATTTAGGAAGAGCTGCTGGGATCAGGGCTTGGAGCACCACCCAGAAGGGAATTCCTTCATAGGAAGTAAAGGCTCTTGGATCTGAATCACATAGCTCCTGGCCCTGAGAGCCAGGCACTTGCTAGCACCAACCCCAGTCAGGGGTTGTAAGTTCAAGCCAGGTGTGCCCATGACTTACTATGTTACTCTGAGTCAGGTTCTTCCCTTCCCCAGACCTCATTTCCACTCATTTCCACCTCCACCCTCACCGCCCCTCTAAAACAGGGTGCATTGTTTAACTACAATAGGTTTTTACTGAGTACATCTCAGTAAACCAGCCCTTTGTTAGACTCCACTTCAGGGGTGAGGAGACAGATGTGGCCCCTTGCCCTAGAGGAGTTTACACCCCAGATTCAACATGCCCTAGACTCAGTGATATGCTAGTAAATGTTTAATGACCAGATATCCAGAAAAAAAAAAATCTGTATTCACACAGCACAGGGGTTCTTAATCTTTTCTGTGTCAAGGACCTCTCTTAGCAATGTCGGGTGAAGCCTATGGATCACTTCTTAGAAAAAATGTTTCTAAATGCATAAGATAAAATACACAAGATTACATAAGAGATCAATTATACTGATGTATAGTCATCAAGACATTTTTTAAAAAACATGTTCATGGACTCAACCTGCTCTAGTCTCCCCTTGCCCAATCCACCCTTCACATGCTGCCAGATTCATCTTCCTAAGGCATTAAATGTCTGACTTTGGCTCAGCTGCTCAAAATTTCCCAATCGTCTTCAGAAGAAAACTCCTGAACCTGGCATTCAAGCCCTTTTATAATCTGGCTCCAAATGTCCTTTCTGCTAACTACTTCAAGCACTCTATGTCAAAACTAACTACTTGCCAATTTCCAAAATAGGCCTTAAGCTCCCCAGAGCCCTTGCCTTTGCTCATGCTGTTGTCTAGGCTTGCAACACCTTGTTCATCCTTTAGGGCCCAGTTCAAATGCATCTCCTCAAGGAAGCCTTCCCTGATCCCCATCTCCACTGAACGTTATTTATTTATTTTTTATCTTTACAATCCTCTCATTCATTTAATTATTTTATAAAAAAGAGGATCACATCTGTGTGAGATGAGAGAGAGAAAACCTTAGAACTGAAAAGACCTGGGCTCAAGTATCTCCTCTGAAGCATACTGACTGTATGACCTTGAATAAGTCCCTTAACTTCTCAGGGTTAACACTCTAAGGTTATAAATGGAAGAGCAGGAACACATTTGTATTGGTGGAGGGAGTTTCTTTCCTGGGACTTCCTTAATATCAATGAAATCACAGGTCTAGCATTAAAATGTACATATGTATAGGTACATATATATGTGTATACACACACACACACACACACACACACACACATCTTACAGGACACCAACTCCCTTCCACCCAAAGGACTTCTTGAGGGAAGAAACTCTTCCCTAGTAATCTTTATATCCCCACAGGACCCTGAACTTAAGAGGGAACAATATGAATGTTAGGTTGTGTTTTCCTCCACTCAAGACAGGGATGTGCCAAGGATACAATGGATGGATGGATGAATAGATGAAATAGAATGGATGAGAAAGGGTCTTGACAATTATTTTTAATGATACAAAATTGAGTCTCCTATTCTTGAGTTAATTACCACTCCTACCTCCCCGGCCTGCTCAGGTCCCATTGGGCATTCTCTCTCCACTTAGCCAGTTCAAATCTCGACAGTCCTTTGGGCTCCATCTAAAATACTGCCTCTTCTCAGAAGCCTTCTGGGAATGCCCCAGATCCAAAGGGGTCTCTTGCCACCCTGAACTCTTGCCACTCAAGCTAGTACTTGATCATAAAGAGATTTGGATTATGTCTGTTTCATCTGTCAGTCCTCTTATGTCCCCAATTAGACTATGGACCCTGTGGCTTTCCCTAATTCAGGCCACCATCTTTTCTTGTCTAAATTATTGCTACCTAATGGCCTCCTAACTGGTCCTCCTGACTCCAGTTCCATTCTGTACAGATTACCCAAGGACTCTTCTTAATACACTGCTATGATCCTGTCACTCCTTGGCTCAAAGGTTTTCTATGGCTCCCAACAGCCATGAATAAAGTATAAAACTAGGCATTCAAGGCCCTCAATAACCTGGCTTCAATCTAGCATTGATTTTTATCACAAACTATTATCCTTTCTGTACTCTTTTTTTCCTTTCTGTACTCTCTTTCTGCCAAATCAGGCTGTTTTCCATTTCTTGCTCTTATCCTGTGCTCCCCCAAATCCAAGCCTTCTTTTTCACTCTTCCTTACACTTGGATGGATTCTTTCCCTCTATTGCCCTGCTGACCTCAGAATTAGGGGTTAACTCTAACCCTTTCCCTAATTCCCCTTCTCCAGGTGCTCCAGGCTCTCCCTTCCTTGAAGATGGAGATCAGTTACCACCTCCTCCAAGAAACCTTAGGCCCTGATCCCACTCCCAAGCTAGAGGTCATCTGTCTCTTCAGAACTGCATGCCTGGACCTCTCCTCAGCACTTCCTCTCATTCCCCTTTCTATCAGTTATCTGTATACGTGACATCTGTGCACCCTGACCCCTGTAGTAAAGCACAAGTTCCTTGAGAAAAGATTCTGAGTATTCTCAGGAATGAGCATGGAGCCTTCTATGTTAAAGAGGCTTAATTGATATTTGTTGAATTGGATTCTTCTAGTAGCTCTTAGCCTAAGCACATGGATATGGTAGAGAATCAAGGGCAGATTTTTTTGATCCAATTGAGGGCTCTCAGTCTTTTGGTAGGTAAGAATAGGACAGGTAGGCAGAAAGACTTGGGAAGATACAGGGTGGAGAGAGTTAATGGAAAAAGCTGAGGCTGCCTAACCTCATGCATTTTAGCAAGACTTCCTCTAGATATATTCTGGCTATTTTTCTTCTTCTTTTTCCCCCTCCTCCTTCCCTATTCTCAGACTTTCCCCTTCCTTACTAAGGTCATGGAGCTATAAACAGAGTCGGTAAGGCCAGCCCCTGCCCCCAAACCGAACTTTGCATCTGGCACTTTATGACTTTGCTGATTGGCACCTGAAAGACTCTGGGAGAGGACAGGTTTTGCCTTGTAAAGGCTGGGCCAAGAGGGATGGAACACAGGGAGTAAGAGAAAGAAATGCCCATTTCTATATGACCTCTGACCTTCCTGGACCTGAAAGAGACCCTAAGGGTCATTTAGTCCCCAGGCCAACTCTTACACCCTCCTCCTCCTCAATTTTCAAATGAGCCACTTCAAGTCTTTCCAGAGACAACCTTATGCCTCATTTATAAAAGGAAGAGGTTGGACTAAATGATCTCCTAGGACCCTCCTAGCTCTGATATGCTAAGAGTCTAGGCCAAAGAAAGAAAAGATGAGATGATTGTTGAGGAAAGCTCTCTGGAAAGGCTGGGACCTGAGGGGCTGGGAAGAATAGGAGAGGTAGAAAGCAGGAGGAAAGGCATCCCAGGAAAGGGGAAGAACCTAGAGCTTAGAATGTTAGAGAAAAGAATAGAGCTTAGCAGTAAGATCATTGACACCTCTCTCTACTGTCCTCCCCATCCCCACCCCCCAAATCACACAGATGGGGAAACAGAAGCTTAGATGGGAAGGGATCCTGACAGCTGGAATGTAAGACGATAGAGTTTAGACCTGGAAGGTGCTTCAGAGGCCATTTAGTCTAGCTCTTACCTTTTCCAGATGAGGAAACTGAGGCCCAGAGACCATTCATGACTTATCCAAGGTCTTATCCAATGGATAGCTAGGTGGTGCAGTGTATAAAATGTCAGTCCTAGAATCAGGAAGACTCATTTTTGTGAATTTAAATCTTGCCTCAGACACTTACTAGCTGTGTGACTCTGGGCAAGTCACCTGTTTACCTCAGTTTCCTTATCTGTAAAATGAGCTGGAGAAGGAAATACCAAACCACTCCAGTATCTTTGCCAAGAAAATCCCAAATGGGGTCATGAAGAGTCAGACATGGCTGAACAACACCAAAATCCATGGTCATCCAGAGATTTCAACCTAGGTTCTTTGTCTTCAAAGCCAGCAGGCCTTCCGATGTGGTAGGCTGCTTCCCTAGTGCACAATGTGCCTGAAAATAGAGAGTGAAACCCCTTTCAGGAACCAAACTGTCCTTTCTGTCCAGGAATCTTTGAGGGGAGTCTTATCCTTGGAGGGTAAAAGAGGGTAGCTGGGTTAATCTAGAAAAAGCCACTGCCAACCACCCTCAGTGGGAACCATTAGGTCTTCATTCAGTATGATCAAGCCTTACGATTGTGTCTTGAGGAGGACTGGCCTGGGGCTCAAAGATGTGGGGTCTGAAGCCAGAGAAAGCAATTTGGAGATTCACCAGATCCCTGGGAAGGGTGGGCCTCACCCCTCCTCCTCACCCAATCACTTGCTGGTATGTTTTTGCCATTGGTTTTATATATATATATATATATATATATATATATATATATATATATATATATATATATATATATATATATATCATATGTGTGTGTGTGCGTGTGTACACACACACGCACACACACACACACACACATAGGCTTGATTTTTTTGGAGCTATTGAAAGGGGTAATTGGTGGGGAGCAAATTGGTGGGGACAAAGGGAACCTAACTCCAATCACACAGCAGGCTCTGCCAATAGCAACACAAAGAATGACAATCTTACTCTCAAAGAATTTATGTTGGAATAGGGGAGCCACTGAAAACAAATTGAACATAGATTGTTCCAAATCCTCAGTGCAGTTACAGGTTTCAGCCTTTTTTCAACGTTGATCTTTCCCCATATTTGTGGCGGGGGAGGGAGAGGCTTGAGTTGAGGAGTTATTGCAGTAAAGGGTGTTCGATTTGAAGCTGGAGGACCCAGACTCTAGGTCTATATCTTACCACCAGAGCCAAGTTATTTTTCTGTTCTGATCTTTAGTTTTAAAGTGAGAAGGTTAGACTCTAGGAACTCTCAAGTCTCTTCTAGGCATACATTCTATAAAAAAAGTACAAACTGGATTCTCAGCCCTTGCCAGAATAAAATCAAGAACTGCCCAAAGGGTTCCTGTCCATGAACCACAGTCCTTTATAAAACTGTCCACCTTCAGTCATTCGGAACACACACAAACATATCATGACCCTGCCTCATGTGCATTGCCAATCCTACAGGATCAAGGCCAATTGAAATCACCCTCCAAGAAGCACTGGCTTCACCTGGCAAGTGGCCAACTCAGTAAAAGAGGAAAAAAACCACAGGCCCTTGAGAACAGGGATGTTTGCTTTCTCAACTGCTGGCCAGGCTTTCCTAAAGCTACACATTCCACCTCAGATTTAGACTGAGAGGGCCTGGGTTCAAGTTCCATGTTTGCCATTTACCACCTATATAACACTGGGCAAGTCACTTATACCTTTTTCTGGGCCTCAGTTTCCCCATCTGTAAAATGATAAATCTGGAACAATGAGAGGTTCTCATCTTGGGGTCTGTGAATTTCCCTGTACCTTCCAGGAGGGTCTAGATCTCTCCAGATGCTCCAGGGCTTCTCTCTGACTGCCCTTCTTTCTGATGCCAATAGTCACCCGCCTCTTCCCAAATGTCTACTCCCACCCCATCCCTTGCAGCCTGATTGAGCTTAGGGACTCATCAGATTCCTTACTCTGAGTCTTAGTAATGTTATCATATTCTTAATCAAATACAAAGACACAACAAGGTCACAGTACAAGATTTCTAAAGAGCAGAAAATGGAGCTTCAGAAAAGTGGGGTACCCAGGGGCATGAGGAGCATTGACTGAATCTAGGATGTGGACCCACTCTTTCAACTCCCAAGTTTAGTGTGTTTCTTCCACCCCACCCCCACCCCCCACTATTCTTCTGAGGATGAGAGTCTATGCTGAAGAGAGAGAAATAAGGAAGAAGGAAACATCTGGTGATAATGGCTGCCTACCCCCTGGTTATTAGTGAAGTGGAAAATGCCCTGAAATGACAGGCAGGGGACCTAAGTTGGAATAGGGACTCTGCTCCTTACTACCCAAGTGAACTTTGACAAGCTACAGTGCCTTTTCTGAACTTCAGTTTCTTCTTTAGCAGCTCCAAATTCAATGATCCCTCTTCCAAGGACTGGGGGAGCGAGCAGGTATTGAAGGAGGCAGCCAGGTTGGCTTTATTTCTTCTTCTTTTCAAGGGGCTCTGAACTAAGTCCTCAATGATGTTTTCTTTGATTTATATTAAATTATATTAAATATATTAAATTGTATTGGGGTCTATATTTAATTTAAGACATGTAATATACATATTAAATATGTACATTAAATTGGCCCCCATTTTAACCCAACAGTAGGTTAGTTCAGCCCCATAGTCCCTTCTGCCCCTCCTAGCCCCCACCTATCCAACAAACAAACATACAAAGTTTAGTGTTAGAATAAGCCAGCTAGCCAAACCCTCTTACTTTATAGTTAGGGAAACTAAGGCATGGAATGCGGAAGCGACTTGCCACTACCAAGGTAGTCAGGAGCACAGCTAGTGTCACATCTCCTGACGCTTAATGATGCCAGACTCCTTTCTCCTTGGGGGAAAGGAAGAGAATCCAACATCAGTCTCTTCTGCTCCGTCACTGTCCCTTTTCACTCTACCCCACCACCAGCAGGCAACATGGGGATTCTTTTGGAGGGGAAGGGAGTTAATGGGAGGAATATCAGAGTTAGCATTTTCAAACATGGTTTATTTTTCCATAGGGGCTAGAGGGCTCCCCCTGCCTTCCCCCAATTCACTCCATTAGATGTTGAGCTAGAAGGGACTTGGAGGAAGGGAAAAGCCAGTAAAAACACTCAGCTGGTGCTTCACCTCTTCACATCCTCCCCACCCTACCCCCCAGCCCCCCAAATACACACACATACTAAGCTAAAGAAGCATCAGGAAGGACAATAGATTTGGAGTCGGGAGTAGGATTTAAATACTGTCTCATCTGCTCTGACTTTGGGTAAATTGCCCTCTGAGCCTCAGTTTCTCCTCAGAAAAGTCATCTCTAAAGGTCCCTTCCAACTCTAAATCTGTAATCTGAAGAATGGGCTCAGAGCATGGAAGATCTGTAGAGAGAACTCTTAACTGGCCGATTTAGGCATGAAGAGGAGACCTACCTTTAGTGGGAGCCACCTAAGTCTAGCAGCATGGGGAACCAGCTCGGCGAAAGTGAGGGGAACAACTTTTGGCACTTGGGGGTGAGAGGAAATAGGAAGAAACATCTTGAGGCCAGTTGGGATCACTGGCTTCTAGATCTACTTGCCCCGGCACCCCACGCCCCCACCTCCTCCGTCTCCACCTCCACACACACACCCCCATCCGCGGGGCAGTAATCTGGGCAAAGTCACTGTAGTTCCGTCTCAATAACATACCACTCAGGAAAGAAGAAATGAGGAGGGGAAAGCAAGCGTGAGATAGAGGCAGGTTGAGGAGGGAGCAAGGGTATGATAGACGGGTGAGGGGGCATCTGAAAGCCTTCGGGCACAGGTGGAAAACCAAGCAGTAAGCAGATAGAAGGTCCAAGGAAGTTCGGGGGGCGGTGTGGCAGACGGAGAAGGACGGGAAGGAAGACCTACGGGAGGGGAGGGGGAGAGTGACACAGGGGAAGCCCCACGGGGAGGAGCGGGGTAGACATGGGAAGGGGATCTGAGGCGCAGCGGCAGATGCGGACAAAGAGGAAGCCCCACGCGAGTGGAGTGGGGCGACAAGACCCGGGGAAGTGATGAAGAAGAAGCCGCCGAGAGGGATTTCCAGACAGGGGGAGGGACTCCCCAAGGCAGGGAGAAGAGATGAGAACCGCAGGTGCTGGTCACTTACCCCGGGACCGAGGAGGGCGCAGACCCACAGACACTTGAGGGTCGCCTCCATGGGGCCAGGAGCCCCTGCTCGTCTCTGCCAACTTGGTTGCGGGGTGAGTCTGACCTGGACTTGCCGGGGAGATGAAGCCGAGGCTCCTTTGAGCGCCCCCGCCTTCTCTTGGGCTGTGCCTCTGGCCAGCGGAGGCAGAAGTGAGCAGATCGGGCCTCCGGCTGCTTTAAGGCTTCTCCGATCTCGCTCTCTACCCCCCCCCCCCCAGCCTCCTCCAGCTCTTCAGAGTGGGAGGACCCAAATGGGGGCTCGCCTGACGAACAGCGCGGATGGCCAATAGAGTGTCGGAGTTGCGGGACTCCAGCCAATGGACAGGGAGCGGGTGGGGCCTCCTTCTGGCAGGTACTGCTTGGGCAGGGCTCCCGCTCCTCTGAAGGGACTGGGACTCCCGAGATGCAGAAAGAGGGAGATGAGGAAGGGAAGAATGGAGAGCGCAGGCTTCACTGGTGCTTCTCGCCCAAGTGAGCCGTCCTTCAGCCTCGCAGGCCAGAACAGCTTCCCAAGGAACCCCAGGGAAGTGTTGCACCTGTTCCCCAGCCCACCTTGGCCACTGGAAGGGATCTCAGAACTCAGAACGTGCAGTAGAGTGTCAGAATGGTGAACCTCCCCTAAGCTAAGGGTCCCAAATGATCCCAGGCTGGACCCAATCTCTGACTCCCGACTCTGGTCCCTCTTGCTGAGCCCGGGTCTGCTGACCTGCTGTAGTAACCGTGGGACCGGGGTGGTGGGCGAACATCTTTTATGACCCAGAACAGGTGTCACCAGGCATCACCTCAGTTAGAAGGAGGCAAATTTCAGGATGGAATAGGGGAAACTATGTCCGAGAACGGAATGGGAAAAGTAGTGAGCTCTCCATCACTAAAGGTCTTCAAGGGGATGCTGAATGAACCACTGTAGTCACTGCAGAAGAGATCCCTGTTCAAGGAAGGGTTGGAATAGATTACCTCTGACATCTCTATTCTGTTGAGATTCTGTGATTTTTGTGATACCTAACATGGGGACCTAACGTCTGTGTCAGTGGCCTGTCTCTCTGATTGGATGACTTCTTCCAGAACTTCCCATTAAGGAGAGCACCCAGGCTTGCCTTGTCCCATTCCGTTGTTGTCCCCTCCCCGGCCCCCCCTGGGCACCCTTTTCAAATGAGATATTTGTAAAGCACAGTGTTTGGTACTTCGTAGGTGATTGATAAACACCTATTACCTTCCCCCCAGGCCGCTGGTGTGCCGCAGATGGAGTGCTGGGCCTGGGGTCAGGAAGACTCAATTCCCTGAGTTCAAATCTGGCTTCAGGTACTTACTAGCAGTGTGACCCTAGGCAAGTCACTTAACCTGTTTGTCTCAGTTTCCTCACCTGTAAAATGGACTAGAGAAGGAAATGGCAAACTACTCCAGTATTTTTATCCAGAAAACCCCAAATGGGGTCAGGAAGTGTCAGACGTGACTGAAGTCTTCCCACTCCACCCCTTCAGCTTCCTTGTAGTGTTGGCTCCCTCCATTAGAATGTAAGCTCTCTGAGGGAAGACACTGTCTTTCTATTGGTGTTTGTAGTGCTTACTTAGCACAGTGATTGGCCCATTGTTTAATGCTAGCTCCTGCTGCTACAGTTTGTCCTCCGTTCTTGAAGAAGACCATAACATCAGGGAGCTGATGCCACGATTGTGCAAGTGGGTTGGATTTAAGTGAGGGAGGGCTGTACAAATGTTTGCTGATTGACTGACTGGGACAAACAGACCCCTTGGTCCTTCTACCTCCTTATTGCCTGCTGACATTTAGCCACAGATTCTGACCCTGGACACTGCCATCCCCTCACCTTGACATAACCCCCACTAGGCAACATAAGCCCTACCTCATTATTCCCTGTGAACAGCCAGGAGGGAGTAATGCAGTGAGTGGGGAGATGAAAGATGGCGGAAGACAGAATTTCTTTAACCAAGAGCCTTGAGTCTTTACCAGCAAAAGGAAAAAGGAGACGATTAGAAAATCGTATTCTGATAAAGCTTTGGCTACAGCTGCCTCTGATCAGACTGAATGCAATGCCTTTCACTTGATGCAGCCCTGGGGAGCCCCCTGTAATTATACTGGCCACATCGAGAGATAGATTGTTAAGGGCCTGAAGCCAAGAGAGACTGGCTAGGGAGGACAGCAAGCTGGACCCAAACAGAGAACAAACTGTCAGTAGCTGCCAGGGACTATAAAGAACATCAGGTCCAAACCCCTGCTTTACAGAGGAGGACATTGAGGCCCAGAGAGGGGACAGGGTTGGCTCCAAGGTCACCCAGCAAGTCAGTGTCATGGCTAGTACTTAACCCCAAATCTGCTGACAATCAGGCCTGGGCTCTGTTCATCTTCATCATCACAACTTATAATTACGTGGCACTTTTAGATTTTCAAAGTGTTTCATTTATAATGTCCTTGTTTTACAGATGAAGGTACTGAGGAGAACCAGAGATTAAGTGACTTGTCCAGCATCACCCAGTGTCTGTGGCAGGATTCAAACCCAGGTCTTCCTGGCTCCAAGTCTCTAGCTCTATCACTACACAGGGCTCGGGTACCTACTGGTCAGAATAGGAGCCAGAATAGCTGGGATCAAACCCTAAATCTAACACTTACTGTGAGGTCACTTCCCTTCTCTGACAAATGTTCATATGTTTGATGGATCTATGATCTCACATGGGTGGGAACTCCCAAAGGGCTGTGACTTAGGAGACAGGGTGTTACCTGAGGCATAAAATGATCTGTCTAGGGCCACAAATTGGTGGT
This sequence comes from Gymnobelideus leadbeateri, assembly GCA_011680675.1. Lineage (NCBI taxonomy): Eukaryota > Metazoa > Chordata > Mammalia > Diprotodontia > Petauridae > Gymnobelideus > Gymnobelideus leadbeateri. The sequence continues at coordinate 90,168 of WOXC01004193.1, read as the reverse complement.
GTGGTTAAGAGGTGGTGTAGGAACCTAGATTTCCCTGACTCACCAGCATGGTGGCTATGTCTATAGGCCAATTCACTTGAAGGTATCAATGACCCAGAAGGGTACCTCCTCCCTACGTTGTAGAAGGATTTATACTTTAAAGGTTATTGTGTCTGACTCTTTGTGAACCCATGAAGTTTTCTTGGCAAAGATACTGGAGTGGTTTGCCATCTCTTTCTCTAGTGGATTAAGGCAAATGAAATTTAAGTGACTTGCCCAGGGTCACACAGCTGGTGAGTTTCTAAGGCTGGATTTGAACTCTGGTCTTCCTGCCTCCAGGTTCAGTGCTCTATCCACCTAGCTACTCCTTTAAAGGTTGTTATAGTTCAGTCATTTTTCAGTCCTACCCCACTCCATTTGGGGTTTTCTTTGCAAAGATCCTGTAGTAATTTGCCATTTCCTTCTTCAGCTCATTTTGCAGATGAGAAAACTAAGGCACACCAGGTGACTTGCCCAGGGTCACACATCTAGTAAGTGTTGGAGGCTGGATTTGAACTCAGGTCTTTCTAACTGTAGGCCTGGTGCATTTATCTATTGCACCACCTAGTTGCCCTCTTTAAAGGTACAAACTCTTTAATTAAAGAACGGATCCTATAATTGCCAATCCTTTGAAATCACACTTTACAAGAGGTTAGCTGTTGTTTTGCTTTCTTTTGTTTTCTCTGCCCAGGACTAGTCCCAAGATAGACAGAGCTGCTTCCCTATTATCTAACTCAGACTCAAAGGATCTGAATTCAAATCCTAACCCTGCCTGTTAGTAGCTGTGTAACCAGGTGGGCAAATCACAAAACCTCACTGAATCCCACTGTATCCATCTGTGTTGGTATCGTAAAAGGAGTATTCATTATACTAAGAGTAAGGCAGCCTGGGCTCAAGTCCTAGTTTTAACATTCACTAGTCATATGACCTTGGGGCAAATCACTGCTAAGCCTCAGTTTCCTTCTCTGTAAAACAAGGCGGAGGAGGAGAAGGTTAATCATACTTGCACTACCTACATCACAGGGATGTTATGAAGATCTATTGAGTTAATAAATGTAAAGGAAGCCATAAAGCACCATATAAATGTCAGCTGCAGCTATTATTATGTTAACCCAAGTTTAGCATCCTCCAGTTCCCAGCCTCTCACTTCTGCTTTGAGAGAGCTGGCTGGCTGGGGAGAGATAGTGGGTGTGAGAACACGCAGTTAGCTCTCTCTTCAACGTTCTGCACCTCCTTTGTCTCCAAGGTGGGGGCCTCTCTCCCTGAGTTGCAGACTCCCCATTACCAGAAGGGGGTGAAGGCCCCAACCTTCACCTTAACATTCATGTCTTCAGTAAAGGGTTTCCATTTATAGAGCAGTAAAATGCTTTATAAATATAATCTCATTGGACCATCCCAAGAACCCTGGGAGGTAGATATAATACAGGGATTATTATTCCTACTTGATGGATGAGGAAACTCTGGGTGGATCTGAGGAAGCTCAGAGATGGGACTAATTTGATGGTGTGACATTATCTCAATTTTATAGGTAGGGAAATGACTTACCCAAGATCACATAGCAAATTAGTAGCAGAGTCAGGACTCAACTCAGCTAGGTCAAGGGCCTTTTTAAATTCCTTTCCAACTATCCTATGTTCCCTACTCCCAACTCCACCAATGACTGTGTAACTGGCAATTCTGGGCAATTCCCTTAATCCAGGGGTGGGGTATCTGAGGCCTTGAGACCCCGCCCCTACAACCCTTCTGGGAAAGATTAGTTAAACATTTTTTAAGTACCTACTACACAGGAGGGCACTGGCTATAAAAAAAAAAAAAAGTCAAAAAGACAGTTCCTGCTCTCATAAAGCCCAAGGCTAACACAGGAGACAATATGAAACAACTATGTACAAACAAGCTATATACAGCATAAATTGGAAATAATCAAGAGAGGGAGGAAGGCTCTAGAATTCAGCAGAAATTGACATTTTAGTGAAGAACAGTACCTCTTTCTATATCACTTTAAAGTTTACAAGGTGCTTTTTGCACAAGAAGGGTAAGTGCTTGCCTTCCTGGAAGAAAGGTAAGTGCTTGCCTTCCTGGAAGGAAGGTAAAACTCAGGATTCTTGTCCATTTTTACAGATAGGGAAACTGAGGCTTTATGTTGTTCAGTCGTTTTTTCAGTTATGTCCAACTCTTCGTGGACCTATTTGAGGTTTTCTTGGTAAAGACACCTGAGTAGTTTGCCCTTTCCTTCTCCAGCTCATTTTACAGATGGGGAAACTGAGGCTAACAGGGTGAAGTGACTTGCCCAGGGACACATAGCTAGTAAGTGTCTGAGACTGGATTTGAACTCAGGAACTGCAGGCCCTGAGTTCCTCCTCTATCCACTGTGCCACCAAGCTGCCCCCAAATGAGACCTAGAGAAATTAAATTAATTGTTCAAGGTCACATGACTATTAAGGGTAGGAGATGAGCTATAAATCTTGGCCCCCTAACTTGAAGACTTCAAATGTAGTGCTCTTTCCACTGCACAGTGGAAGCCGCAGGCATCTAATTTCAGCTCAACAGATTTCCCACCTCCCCCACCATCCTTGCACTGTCTAACAGCATCCCAGACAGCTCTGCTTGGTTCTACCCTTCTTAGCTGTGTGGCCCTGGGCAAGTCGTTTGCTTCTCTGAGCATCAGTTTCCTCTTCTGCAAAATGAGGGAGTTGTACCAGATGATTGCCAAGGTCTCCTTCTGCTTCTAAATCTATGACTTCTCTAGTCCTTAGTTTTCCCATCTGAAAAATAAGGATAATGATTCTTGTCCTGCCTTCCCTCACAGGAGTGTTGTCAGGCAATCACTATGAAAATTGTCAAATGCTTTAGAGAAGGGAGCAACAGGACTGTCAGAGGAGAAAATGTAAGTGTGTATATTGAAGCTCTTTGAAATCATAAAAGCAGGATTTTTTTTTAAATGGAAGGGGGCAGGGCAATGCTGATCACCAAATTGTTATTCCTTCAAGAAACTCATGTTATTCCTTCAAGAAGCTCATTTACAGCCTCAATCAACAAGAATTATCAAAGGGTCTATGAGGGGCCAGTTGCCTGACTCAAGATCTGGCTTCTGATTCAGGAAGGAAGATTGGGGTTTTTGGCTGTTTTTTGATCCATCCTAGCTGTGTGACCTTGGGTGAATCATCCTACCTCTCAGTGCCTTGGGCAATTCACTAAGACTAGAAAGTTCCTTTTTTTTTTTTTTTGCCTTTTGGAGGCCAATTGGGGTTAAGTAACTTGCCCAAGGTCACAGGGCTAGGGTTTTTGTTTGTGTGTGTGTGTTAAGTGTCTGAGGCCGGATCTGAATTCAGGTCCTTCTGACTCCAGGGCCGATGCTCTACTCACTGCGCCACCTAGCAGCCCAAGACTAGAAAGTTCTGATGTGCTTCCCTAGATGAAATTCCTTCCTAGAAGCTCCCTGTATGGATAAAATCACAGGTCTGATTTTTTTTTTAATGCCAGATTGGGAGTGGGATTGATACAGGAAGGGTGATATAAAGACAAAAATGAAATAAGCCCTGCCTTCAAGGAGCTTATGCTGAATCAGGGGAGATGACACATTCATGTTTAATTATCTAACATGTGTATATTCATTTTTTCATTCATATGTACAAGGTATCCCAAAAGTCTAAGAGCAGCTTAAAATTACACACGTTTATGTCTACATCTATATCTATGTCTATGTCTATGTCTATGTCTATGACTGGCTATGTCTATGTCTATATCCATGACTGTCTATGTCTATATCCATGACTGTCTATGTCTATGTCTATGTCTGTCTATATCTATGACTGTCTATGTCTCTATTGATTATATCTATGTCTATGTCTATATCCATGTACAGTTACCTCTTCCATATCATGGGGGTTAGGAGCACAACAATCTGGAAAATCCATGTAAAAATTTTGGGCCCTCCCTTTGTACCAGAGAAATCTGAATTTTTTCTTTTTTTTATGGGGCATTTACAGTACCTTATTGTAAAATTTGGGTTAAGTATTTGGTCATAGGTTCTCTGTCATCTGCTGGCCTTCCCATATCTGAGGTTTCTGCAAAACTCCCAAAATATTCCTATTTAATTTCTTGTGCTGACATGGGATATTTTGAAACCACGATGGGGAAAATTGTGATGTGGAAGGAATAACTACATACATGTGTATACTATATATTTACATATATATGCATATGCACTTGTATTGTATATTATTTTGTTGTTCAGTTGCTTTCAGTTGTATCCAACTCTTTGTGATCCCATTTGGGGCTTTCTTGGCAAAGATACTGAAGTGGTTTGCCATTTCCTTCTCCAGCTCCATTTTACAGATGAGCAAATTGAGACACAGTTGGGGAAGAGTCTTACCCAAGGCCATGCAGCTGAAAATGGTAGAATACAGATTTGAACTCAGGTTCTCTGATTCTAAAACCAGTACTCTTCTTCTTCTATGACATCTTTCACCAGTGTGAGACTACAAAAAAAAAATGCTTAGGAAAGGGAAGCCCCTCCCCCATTATATTTCAGTTCAATCCCTCATGTTTTCCCTGAATCACCCGTGCACGAAGCCCAGTGATCAATTATCTGGTCTAAGAGTGATGTTCCTAAAATACAGCTGTGATCATCTCAGTACCTTGCTTAAGAGTCCCCAAGTCAAATGGACAAGGGGAAGAAGTAACCCTGGTATAGTGGGAAGACCTTTATTTTAATTCTGATTCTGTCACAATGTATAACCTTGGAAAGTCACTTCTGTTTTTTCCAGGCCTCAATTTCCTCATCTTACAAAATGAGATTTGAACCAACTGGTCACTAAAGTTCCTTTCACCCTGAACAAACTCTATTCTATGTTCTAAAAGTCTTTCTTCCTCTTAACATTTCACATGCTATGTCCCAAAGGACACCTCTCAATCCCAGCTCTGAGGTTCTACACTCTCTTTTCTGAGATCCCTTGTGGCTCTGGTATTCTGTATTCTGTGTTCTAAGGTCCCTCCCAACTTTCACAGTCTGTGTTCTCTATTCTCTGGGTCACACCTTGCTTATCTAATAATAGATGACCTCTGACATTCTTTCTAGCTCTAAATCAATTACCTCATTTAGGAAGGTAGGAAAATTGCAGGCAAGTTAAGTCTCTCTAGAGTTCCTGAAGGCCTTAAACAGTGGGCTTTATTAAAGAATTAAATGAATGAAGGTCCCTCCGTCCTAAGACCCCTCCCAGCTCTGATGCACTGTGTTCTATGTTCTAAGGCTCCTTCTGACATTCAATGATCTCTGTTCTAAGTCTTTTTCCAGCTCTGATAGCCTGTGTTCTATGTTCTAAGGCTCCTTCTGACATTCAATGATCTCTGTTCTAAGTCTTTTTCCAGCTCTGATAGCCTGTGTTCTATATGCTAATATCACCTTCAGCTGTCATAGTCTGTGTTCTCTTTTCTTTTTTTCTTTTTTTTTTGGAGGGCAATTGGAGTTAAGTAACTTGCCCAAGGTCACATGGCTAGGTTTTTTTTGTTTGTTTGTTTGTTTGTGTGAAGTGTCTGAGGCCAGATCCGAACTCAGGTCCTTCTGACTCCAGGGCCAGCGCTCTACTCACTGTGCCACCTAGCCGCCCCTTCTTTTCTTTCTTTATTAAAAAAAAAAATAATATTTTATCTTTCCCCCAATTGCAGGTAAAAACAATTTTAACATTAGTTTTTTTTAAAAAAGCTTTGAATTTCAAATTCTCTCCTTTCCCCTTAATTAAGAAGGCTGGCAATTTGATATAGATTATATAGTGCAGTCATACAAAACATATTTCCATGTTAGTCATATTGTGAAAGAAAACACAGACAAAAAAAAAAACAAGAAAAATAAAATGAGGAAAAAGTATGTTTTGATCTGTATTCTGACTCCATCAGTTCTCTGGAGATGTATAGCATTTTTCATCATAGGTCCTTCAGAATTGTCTTGGCTCATTGGTGTTGCTGAGAATAGCTAAGTCATTCACAGTTGATCATCATAAAATATTACTGTTACTGTGTATAATGGTTCTGCTGGTTTCTGCTCATTTCACTTTGCATTAGTTTGTGTAAATTTTTCCAGGTTTTTCTGAGAGCATCCTGTTCATCATTTCTTATAGAATAAATGTATTCCATCACAATTGTATACAACAGCCATTCCCCAACTGATGAACATCTTCTCAATTTTCAATTCTTTGCCATCACTAAAAGAGCTGCTATAAATATTTTTTGCACATAAATGTCCTTCTCCTTTTTCCTTGGACAAATACATGGTTTTATAGCCCTTTGGGCATAGTTCCAAATTGCTCTACAGAATGGTTGAATTGGTATACAACTTCACCAATAATGTAGGAATATAAACCTTATTCAATCCCTTGTGATTCTCTTCCCTGTTTCCTTTCTTATGCTTCTCTTGAGTCTTGTATTCAAAAGCCAGATTTCCAGTATGAAAGTAGCTAAGTATAGCTCTGGCCTTTTCATCAGGAATGCTTGAAAGCTCTCTATTTCATTGAAAATAAATTTTTCCCCCTGAAGGATTATACTCAGTTTTGCTAGTTAGGTAATTTTTGGTTGTAATCCAAGCTCTTTTGCCCTCCAGAATTTCATATTATAAATCTCATGATCCTTTAATACAAAGAATACTAAATCTTGTGTTATCCTGACTGTGGATCCACAATATGTAAATTGTTTCTTTTCCATTGCTTGCAATATTTTCTCCTTGACCTGGGAGCTCTGGAACTTGACTATAATATTCTTGAGAATTTTCATTTTGGGATCTCTTTCAAGAGGTTATCAGTAGATTCTTTTAATTTTTATTTTCCCTCTGGTTCTAGAATATCATGTCAGTTCTCTTTGATAAATTTTTTTTTTTTTTGCTTTTTGGAAGGGGGAAGGCAGGGCAATTGGGGTTGATTTGCCCAAGATCACATGGCTAGTAAGTGTTAAGTGTTTGAGGCTGAATTTGAACTCAGGTCCTCCTGATTCCAGGGCTGATGATATATTCACTGAGCCACCTAACTGCCTCAATAACTTCTTGAAAGATAATGTTTAGGCTCAGTTGTTTTTCCAATGAGATATTTCACATTTTCTTCTATTTTTTCATTCTTTTGATTTTGTTTCATTGTTTCTTGATGTGTCATGGAGTCATTGGCTTCCACTTGCCCAGTTATAATTTTTAAGGAATTATTTTCTTTATTTAGCTTTTGTACCTCTTTTCTATTTGGCCAATTCTGTTTTTCAAGGCATTCTTCTCTTTATTGATTTTTTGTCCCTCTTTTACCATTTGTCTTATTTTGTTTTTTAAGCTATTTTCTTTAGTATTTTTTATGTCTCCTTTACCAAATTGTTGACTCTTTTTTTTTTATGATTCTCTTACATCATTCCCATTTCTCTTCCCAATTTTTCTTCTACCTCTCTTACTTGATTTTTAAGATCCTTTTTCAACTCTTCCATGACCTGAGACCAATTCATATTTCTCTTTGAGGCTTTGTATGTAGCAGTTTTGACTTTGTTGTCTTCTTCTGAATTTGTGTTTTGATATTCCCTGTCACCATAGTAACTTTCTATAGTTGGGACCTTTTTCTGCTGTTTGCTAATTTTTACAGTCTATTTCTTGACTTTTAACTCTATGCTAAAGTGGGCTCTGCTTCTGGAGTGGAAGGGGCACTGTTCCAAGCTTCAGGTGTTTTGTGTAGCTGTTTTCAGAGATAATTCTGGACACCTGTAAATTTTCCATTCTTCCAAGGTGATATGATCTAAGGAGAGGTGTTTACTCCTCTCCTGGTCTGTACTCTTGTCTGAGTGACTACAAGCACTCTTTTCCTCCCTGGAACTGTGACCAGAGTCCTAGCTTGTTTGCAGACACACATTTTGGTGTACTAGTGCTCCTCCTTGACCTGGGACTGAGACATAGGACTGTAACCCAGGGCAAGGTAATAGAGTGCTACCCCCCAGTGCCAGCAAAGGGACCCCTGTAATTTCCTTCTGATAAGTTGTCTGACTCCCTGTAGCAGCAAGCACCCCAGCATCCCCAGACTGGCTGCCAACACAGGTTCTTACATCTGCTTTTCAAAAGGAAAGCAACTCAAAATGGGTTAACAAGCTTACTTTAATCAAACAAACATATATTACCTAGTTCAGGGGGAAAAGGTCAGCATCCAAACTTCAGAGTATACAGACAGATCAAACAGACAGGCTTCCAAACTGCCCAACCATTATCAATACCAAAATCACAGTTACCAGAGAGGGAAGCATCAACATCTGGGTTTTCAAAGCCAGGGGGCTCTCAACAACAGCTTCCCAGAGTCTCATCTGGTCAAATCGCACAACACTTCTCAAAGTGAGCCCCAAAGCAAAGCCTCTCATCAGGGTTTATATAGCCTTCTCCTGGCTCAGAGATTGTAACCACCCTCTTGACCCACTGCCCAATCACACAGCATCAAGGTGTGGTCATTCCTGAAAACCAAGCCTCCTACCACAGGCTCCATGTGACCACATTCAGCCTATTAGGGGGCAGAGTATATCTTCAAATTAAAGAAGGTTCTCAGAGTCACTTAAGCCAATCAAAGGGCCTAGGGGCAGGGAAGATCTTCAAATCTGCATTTCCATTACACTCCCTTACTGTCTATGCACTGAGAAGTCCAGAAACCACTCCTGCCACCATTGATTCAGTAGCCCTGAAGGCCTTCTGGTAGTTTGATGGGGTATGGCCTGCGCTGGACTGTATTCCACCCTCACCCAGGTGCAGTAGACCTTTCCTGCTAATCTTCTAAGTTTCTTGGGCTAGAAAATTGTTCTACCCTATCTGAGAGCGCAGGCAAGTCCCTGCCTTTTCTCTGCCATCCTGGCTCTGACCCCTACATTCTCTTTTCTAAGGTTTCCCCCCAAACCCCTATCCCCACCAGGCCTGATATTCCATGTTCTCTGTTCTAAGGCCCCTCCCAGCTGTGACACTCTGTACTGTAGGTGCTCAAGGGATAGATTTTGTGGTGTACATAATATGCTTAGAGGAGAAAGATCCTTTTGGGCTTGGGGCAGTCAAAATAAGCTTCCCAGAGGATTTTAGACTTGTTCAGGCATTTTGAAGGATAGGTAGAATTTAGCACAGAAGAGATGGGCAGCCAGGAGGATGTTGCCCCACTGCTCGTTGGCAGAGTTGTGTTAGCATGAGCATCTCAAGGAGCTTGCTAATGGACTATTGTAGGTGGGCCCAGCCCAGAAACCAGCAGAGGTCATTCTCAGCCATTTGGATAGTGCATCATGGAGGAGGAGAGGAGAACTCCATGGCTGAGATCTCAGAAGAGTCTGCCAGGAGACTTTGGGAAGAAGGAGAACCTTCAAGTCCTGCTTAGAGGGGCCTAGCTATACCCTTCTCCATCTCCCTCTGTCACTTAACTTGTCCTTGGACAAGTCTGTTTCCCACTCTGGCCTCGGCTTCCTCATCTATAAAATTAGAAAATTGGGCTAGATGAGTGGTTCTCAAACTTATTGGTTTACACTCTTTTACACTTTTACACTCTTAAAAAGTATTGAAGACCACCCCTTCCCCCACCAAGAGCTTTTGTTTATATGGGTTATAGTTATCAACACTGACCATATTAGAAATGAAAATATCTTAGTTCAGCTAGGTTAGAATTCCCTGAAGCACATCTTGAGAGTTAATGAACCAGATGATCTTTTAGAACCCTTACAGATGTGAATGAATAAATGGGGGAAAACCCCCAAAAATCTATTCCATATTTTCTCTATGCTAAGTGTTGAGTATACAAGACTGCCACTGGCCTCAAGGAGCTTATATTCTAACAAAGGACAATACACATATAAGAGTAGTGACCAGGGAGAGATTTTGGCTTAGAAAATTACAAAAATGGTAAGTGGAGGCATAGGGTAGTAAACTGACATGTTTTCTCTAGTAGCAATGTTAGTATTGATTGAATTTTGCTTCTAGAATTGGGTGTAGGGATGGAGTTGAGGGAAGAGGGGAGGTAGCCAGGAAGATCAATGAGCTGTGGCAATATGGCTGGGTAGTAAAGGGGAGCATGACTGGAGTTGTCTAGATCTCATGGCCATGTGTACTCATCATTACAGAGGTGGGGGGTGGAGGAGGACAGCAGAGTGAAAGGACTGGAACTGAAAGGGTTAAACCCTCTCAGCCATGAGCTGTGGTCCAGAAGGATTCTGTAAACTCTCATTATGTCATTAGTAACTTAATTATTCTACCAGTAAACACCTGGAGGTATTTTAGAACCTTCCTTTAATACATCTCATTCCCAGCCCATACCCAGGTTATAAGGATGCTCTCTTCCTTTGAGATGAAAACCAGTTGGGGCATTTAGCAAGAGGTTACTAATTACAGGGGGAATTGAAGTAATAATATGAAGTGATTGAAGTAATAACAATAGTTCCCATTTCTACAGCCCTTTAAGGTTTATAAAGATTATAACAAGATTGTAAGATAGTACAATAATCATTATTCCTATTTTATAGCTGAGAAAAGAGAGGGTTGGGGAATTCTGTCTAGTGAGTGTCCACACTAGGATCTGAACACATTTACAGCTCCCGTGGCTTCTGAATCCTCTGCAGTTTTCACCCAATTAATTTTCTTCCCTGGGTAATGCTGACTTCTTCCACTCCCTCTATTTAAATCATGCTGATTCGATCCACTGCAAAATAATGCCATCTCTCCCCATCTGGTCCCTTCCTACTGTACAACAAACCTATTCATCTTTTACTCGCTGTCACGATTCCCACAAGAGCAGTTCTAGACTTTTTTAAGCCCCCAGCTCTCTTCCCTCTCTTCTATGATGATGGTCTCCTAACCTGTACTAGTCATCTTCCTAAGTCACTGCTATGATTTTATATCTCCCCTACTCAAAAACCTTCGGTGGCTCCCTATTGTTTATAAAATAGAGCAAAAACTTCTATATCTGGTATTTAAGGCCACAATCTGACTCCAACCTATCTCTCCAGCCTTACCTCATGCCAGTCTCCTTCATAAACTCTATATTCCACTCAAATTGAACTCATCCTGTCCTTGTCCTGCTTTCTCCCAGTCTTGGTGCCTTTACTTCCATTGTGTGTCATGCTTAGAATGGATTCCCTCCCACTCAGTCTCCATTGGTTGAAGTCCCACCCTTCCTTCAAGACCCAGGTCAGATGTCACCTGCTATAGTAAGTCTTCTCTGACCCTTCCAGGTAAACATAGTCCTTCCCTCCACTAATTTCTTGTGACATTTCTCTGTAACTTCTCTTCCCTTTTCTTACTCTCCTTTGAATCCTATTTGTCCAGTTTGAATTCAAATACCTAGTCATATTGGTTTTTCCAGTGAAATTGACCTTGATTCTTGACAAAATCATAGCACTAGTAAGTTCTATGTTACTAAAGGAGTTATTATTAAAGGAGTGGTCAATGAAAAGGAAATTAGTCACAAATAGCCCACAAAGCTTCATCAAGAACAAAAAAAAACCTCTTTCAAGAAGGAATCGATTCATGTATTGTCTTTATATCTTCAGTAGGCATAGGCACTTAATAAATTGTATTTTGATTGAATGAGATATGCCAGATTAACCTCATTTTCCATTTTGACAAGGTTAGTAGGCAAATAGATCAAGGGAATGTTATAGGGAGTGTTTACCTAGATTTTAGAAAAACATTTGATAAAATCTCCAGTTATTCTTATGAACAAGATGGAGGTGATATGGGCCAGGTGATAGTATAATCAGGAGGATTCAAGAATGATTGAAAGGCTAGACCCAAAGAACACACATGAATGGTTTGATGGTGACTTAGAAGAAGGGCTTCAGTGGAATGCCCCAGGATCTGTGCTTAACCCTGCTCTGTTTAATAATCTTATCAGTGAAGTGGAAAAAGGCATAGATGGCATGCTTATCACATTTACAAAGGTCTTGGAAGTTGGGAGGAGCAGCTAAGATGTTGGACAGTAGAGTCAAGATCCAAAAAGTCTTAATGGGGGGAAGGGAATAAGCACCTATATAATACCTACTATGAGCCAGACACGGTGCCAGGTGCTTTTCAAATATTATCTCCTTTGAGCCTCACAACAATATTTTGAGGTAGGTGCTATTATTACTATTTTTCAGTTGGGGAAACTGAGGTAGATAGAAGTGAATTGACTTACCCAGGATCACATAGCTAGTAAGTGTCTGAAGCTGGTTTTGAACTCTGATCATCCTGACTCCAGCCTAGCACTCTATCCTCTGTACTACCTTGCTGCAACAGGTTAGAGTGTTAGACAAAATCTAATATAATGAAATTTAATAGGACTAACTGTAAAGTTCTACACTGGTTAAACAAACCCATCCACACACCAAAGATCAAGGAAGTGTGGTGAGACAGCAGTTCTTCTGAAAGAGAGTCAGGCATTTTAGTGGCCTACACACTCCTGTCAATGGTATGATTTGTTGTTTGGTCATTTCGGTCATGCCTGACTCTTCATGACACCATTTTGGATTTTTCTTGGCAAAGATACTGGAGTGGGTTGCCATTTCCTTCTCCATCTCACTTTACAAATGAGGAAACTGAGACAAATAGGGCTAAGTGACTTGCCCAGGGTCACACGGTGTCTGAGGCCAGATTTGAACTCAGGAAGATGACTGTCATAGGGCAACCAAAAAAGTTTAATGCAATCTTAAACTGTTTTAAAATCACCAAATATTTGGGACATAGATTTAGAGTGGGAAGGATCCTTAAAGCTCCTCTGGCTCATCTCCTCATGTTAAAGATGAAGAAACCAAGGCCTTGAGAGATTAAGTGACTTGTTCAAGGTGGTAAATAGCATAGTCAGGATTTAAACCCAGGATCATAGATTTAGAGGTATAAGGGACCTCAGATGTCATTTAGTCCAAATTCTTCATTTTACATGAGACCCAAGGAGGTTGTGACTTGGATGAGATGGAGGAGAGACAACAGCTTGATCAAAGCACCATTTTACCTGGCCATGGAAGACATATAGCCATCTTTTCCAGGGATCCTTTCCTGTACCTAGTTATTGGTAATAACCTTCCACCTCAACCCCCACGTAGATTGCTGTTGCTGTTTGTCCTTTGTTCTTGAAGCAACCTCTGTGAGCAGAAAAGGAGCTGCCCACTGGGGACAAAACTGGAACTGGCCAGTTGGGCCACACAGCTTTCTTCTTTCTTTTTTTTCCTTCCTTCCTTTCTTTTTTCTTCCTTCCTTCATTCCTTTCTTTTTCTTTCTCTTTCTCCTTCTTATTCTCTTTCTTTTTCTTTCTCTCTTTTCTTTCTTCCTTCCTTCCTATCTTTCTTTCTTTCTTCCTTTCTTCTGGTTTGAGGGTCACATATTTTTCTCTTTCCTACTTATTTGTTTTATCTTTTTTTAAATTGGGACAATTAACTCTTTTGTCACATATAGTTTCATTTATGATTTCTTGAAATACAGCTCTGGAAAACCAGACTTTGATAAAACCCATTGGGATTCAAATAGAGCTACTTGACAATACCCAAATCACTTTGGCTTTCACTGATTGGCCAATAATAAGTCCCAGCTCAAGTCTCACTTGGTCATTGCTTGGGTTTTGATGGCTCAGAGTAAGCATAAAAAGCAATTGTTTCTGTTCTGGCCAGAACTTTGAGGGTCTTCCCCTCCCAGACTGATTTTTTTCTTTTTTAAATAAGTAAAAGATACTTTTTTTTTTTTTTGCCTAATGTCTTACCTTGCCTTAATTGCTGAATGAGTGATGCCTCAGGCAAAGTGAGACTTGGGAAAGACCTTAGCTTAAAAAGGCCACGGTCTCCCCACTGCATCTGGGGCCATCTCCAGTCATCCAAACCTATGTCGTGTCACTGGACTCAGAAGACTCTGGAGGAGAGATCAAGGCTGGTGAATTTGCACAGGTCTGCCTCACTTAAATCCAATTCACTTGCCAGTCAACACATAATCTCCCTGATGCCTTTGGTCCTCTTCAAGAATGAAGGACAGACAACAACTTCCCATGTAATGTTGCATATTCTAACCTGTATTTGTGTTTTATCTCCCTGCCAGATTCTGAGCTCCATGAGAGCAGAGACACTAAAATTTACATAGAATCACAGACCATAGATTTGGAGGGGACCTTAGAGGGCATCTAGTCAACCCATTAATTTTTTAAAATAAAGAACTGAGGCCCAGCAGTGACTTGTCCAAAGTCACACAGGTGGTTTCTCCTTAAGCATCTAGAAAAGAGACCTTCAGATAATAAGTACTTCATAAATATTGGTTGAATTTCAGTTCAATGAGTAGCTTCTTCCTCAGCCACCTCCAATATAATGATTATGACAACAGCAACAATAACTAGCATTTCTATAGTGCTTGGAACAGCTAGGTGACACAGTGGATGGGGTGCCAGGCCTAGAGTCAGAAAGATTCAACTTCCTGAGTTCAAATCCCACCTCAGACACTTACTAGCTGTGTTACCCTGGGCAAGTCACTGAATCACGCTTGCCTCAGTTTCTTCATCTGTAAAATGAGTTGGAGAAGGAAATGGCAAACTACTCCAGTATCTGCCAAGAAAACCCCAAATAAGATCACAAAGAGTCAGACATGACTGAACAACAACAAAAATGTAATGCTTATTGTGTGCCGGGCATGGTAGAAGTATTAACACTGATAAGCACTTTACAAATATTATCTTTTCTTTCTTTCTTTTTCTTTTGCTTTTATGGAAGGGGGAATGAAGGGCAACTGGGGTTAAGTGACTTGGCCAAGGTCACATGGCTAGTAAGTGTTAAGTGTCTGAGGCCAAATTTGAACTCAGGTCCTCCTCTGACTCCAGGGCCGGAGCTCTATTTATTGTGCCACCTACAAATATTATTTCATTTGATCCCCACAGCAATCCTGGGAAGTAAGTGCTATTATTATGCCTGTTTTATAGCTGAGGAGACCAGAGGTTAAATGACCTTCCCAGGATCATATACCTAGAAAGTGTCTGAGCATGATTTGAACTCAGATCTTCCTGACTCCAGGCCTGGCTCTTAATTCACTTTTCCACCTAGCTGGCTCAAATCTTTCTTTCTTAATTTCTTCCATTCATAGTCTTGAGCTTCCTATCCCACCCAGGAAGGTCCTGAGAGACCAAGCAGGCCAAACACTGAGGGTCCCTTGTCCTCCTAAAGAGTCCACCCATTCCACAAGAGGCTTTTAGGGCAGCTTTTTGTAGCAGCTTGGAGTTCTGCCTAGTACTCCGAAAACATAGAGCCCTGCCTCAGCCACAGAGAAGTAGAAAGGGTAAGGATGACTCAGGAGGTCCAAGGTCCCTTCCAGCTCTGCCATTCTACATCATGAGGGAACTTCCACCTGTGACTTTCTGATATATGTTTTAAAGGCCTCCATGTCATTTTCCAATTATTTCCAAACCATGCCACCTGGACTCTGGTCATTCTACTTGTCCCCCTCCCACCAGAATCTGGACTCTGGCTCCCGATCCTGAGCCCTTATAAGTGAGATTTCATTTTTTCTTGCCTGGAACCACTTCCAAACCATGACACCTAATCTCCTCTTCCCCACCTCTACCCCACTCCTAGTTCCTATTTATATAATATCTTCCCCTATCAGATGTAAGCTCCTGGAGGGCAGGGATTATCTTGCTTGCTTGCATTTGTACCCCAGCTGAACTTGGTGCCTGATACATAGCATGTGTTTAATAAATACTTTTTCATTGGTTTATTTGTTCTAGAATTCTGTGTCCTGTGTCCTTGTCTGCTAAAGCTCTGCTGGTTTGTATTCTCAGGGTTGTTTCTTGCTGGGGATTTCAAGTCTCTTCCGCCATTAACATTCTCTGTTCTATACTAAAAAGTGACTACTTTCAGGTTTAAGGACTCAGGGATTCTTCAATTCTTGTCCTTCAGTCTATGTGCTCCTATAGAATTATGAAATCTCAGAGCTAAAACCATACTTGAAGAGGACCCCTCTACAGTGTCCCTGATAAGTGCTCATTCATTCTTCATTTGAATACCCCATGGGAAATTGGGGCAGCTAGGTGGTACAGTGGATAGAGCACTGGTCTTCAAGTCTGGAAGACTCATCATCCTGAGTTCAACTCTGGCCTCAGACACTTACTAGGCTGTGTGACCCTGGGCAGGTTGCCTCAGTTTCTCCATCTGTAGAATGAGCTGGAGAAGGAAATGGTAAACCACTACAGTATTTTTGCCAAGAAAACCCCAAATAGAATCACAAAGAGTCAGACACGACTGGAAAAAGGACTGAAACACGGGAGACTCACTAATTATTCTAATCTTGGACAAGCTCTCATTTTAAGGAAGTTTTCCCATAAAACAAGTAGAAATCTACCTCTGTAATTCCCCTCCCCCTTCTCAATTTTTCCTAATTTTTCACTCTGTGTTTTCTGTTCCTTGTTTCCCACCCCAGGGGAGACAAGGCTGAGCATACAGGAAGGGATGGGCAACTGAATGGGTTGAAAAAGGCCTACTGAGTTGAATAATCTGGTTTATACTCCTGTGGTACAGGGCTCCCTAGACTCCCTCCTTCCAGGGGAGAGGAAGAGAGGAAGCAAAGGAAGGGGGCCCCCCCAGAAGCACAGCTCCCCAGAGCTAACTCTGACTCATGTCTGCTTAACAAGTCACCTCCAAATGGATTTGAAATTGCGTACTTATTTGCCATTGAGTCTCTGTTCAGACTGTGTTTGCAGGAGCACAGCCCAAATGCCATTTGTCTGCCTGGTTAGCATTAAACACACATGGAGAAGCTAGAACTAGCTCATTTATAATTTAGGTTTCCGCTCATTCCGTCTGGTGTTCCCAGTCTCTCTCCCTTCTTTCTTCCCCACCTCCCTAAAGGCCTCTAAGATTTGGTTTGCCCTCTAAGAAAGGTTTAAAATCTAGCTATAAACCTGCTCAGGGAACTTAGTATTGTCCTCCCTGGCAGCAAAGTATTGCCCCCTTTCAGCCCTTAGAGAACCCAGGGTCAGAAAGAGAAGACACAGCCCCTGCCCACAAGGAGTCTTAAGTCTGAGGTTGTAGTGAGGAGAGTATCTATCCTTCCTGCCCTGTCCTCACAGAATCTCAGAGTTGGAAGGTACTTCAATCAGTCAATCAGTAAACACTTATTAAGCTCCTACTATGTAAAAAGTGCCCTGGGCTAAGCACTGGAATACAAAGAAAGCTAAAAGACAGTTCCACCAAAGTTAAATGAGTGTGTTGTCACTCAGGTAGCCTATAGGGTCTGGTGCTAGAAGGGAGAAATGTTTATTTCATTCCCCAAGTGGATTATGTGGGTATATCTTCCTATTCCCCACCTTCCAGGGCTGCGCAGGGATTCTGGGCTGAGGCACAATCTAGGGTCAGTGGCCATGGGAGGCTCTCAGGAAAAAGTCTTTAGTGTTTACTAAAGTGTTTATATGTCCCTACTCTCCTTCCTCATTCCTTAAGGATACCTTTCTTGAGAACTGGAATGAAGTCCATTTGGGACTGTCTCTGTGCATGTATATCTGTATGTGAATCTTTCTTTGTATGTTCTTGTGTGTGTGTGTGTGTGTGTATCTGTATATCTTTATGTTTCTGTGTCTGGATGTATTTCTGTTTTTATTGTATTTATTTGTATGTTAGAGATTGGGAGAGGGTCTGTTTTCCCAAGCATTTCTCACCTGGGAATCTATTCACCACCTACTTCTTCTCTGATTCTCTCCCATTTATACTTTTGGATGACCTTTTTTCTTTCTGTGGATCGATTTATCTGCCCTGAACATGGAGCCAGGGCTGGTAACATTGGGAGTCAATCTGCAAAGAGAGAAACCAGAACCATGGACAGCACAGAAGGTTTAAGCCCTGCTTGTCCCATCAGACTCACCTTATTTCCATTGTGGACAGGTGAGTGGCTATGTAGAGTGGGTCAAGGAGGATTTGGGGAAGGAGTATATGTTCTGATTGTTCTGGAGTTTTGTCATTGTTATTCCCATTTATATTGCCATCCCAACTAAACCCCATCTTTTTTTTTTTTTTTACAAATGCTTTATTAACTTCTCTTTTACATCATTCATTTCCGCCAGATTTTGAGTTACAATTATTTTTCCCCCCTGTTTTTCCCCTACCCACCCTCCCAGAATAGCAGTCCCACAAGATATCACTTCTTCCAATCTGCTCTCTCCCATATCTTCTCCCACACCCCCTTTGACTTTTCCATTAGAGGAAGGTGAATTTTTGTGTCCCAATGCCTGCACATCTTATCTCCCAATTACAAGCAAAGGAGTATTAATAATAGTTTTTATATATATTTGAAACATTTAATCTTAAGACCTCGAATTTCAGATCCATTTCCTTCCTCCCTTGTCACCCATTCCCTCTGGGAAGATAAGTAATTCAGTATATGTTGCACATATCTAGCTATGCAAAACATTACCATGGTAGATATATTGTACAAGGCTGCTTATAATTCTCTCCCACTCATCCCACCCCCACCTGGTCCATTCCCTACTTGATCCTGTCCCTCTTCTATAGTAGGTACTTCCAACCTCCCCTCCCCCCAAGGATGCCCTCCCATCCATCATCCTTCCTCTCATCCCCCTTCCCCCTATTCTGTTGTAGGTTGAGATATACCATTTAGTATGTATGTCATTCTCTCCCCGAACCAGATTCAATGAGAATGTGGTTTTGCCTTTTTGCCTTCCTATTCTTCCCCTCCCTTGCAACCACTTCCCCTTGCTTCTTCTACATGACATAGTTTGCCCTACCCTGTCTTTCCCCATCTCCTCTTGCCACTTTCCTCTCTCACCTCATAATTTCATCCCTTGAGTATCCTCCCTTCCCAACAAATTCAACCTATGCCCTCTATCCATATATAACTGTAACCATATACACACACATTCACATATGTATTCATATGACCATACACCCTTCTTCCATTATTTTCATAGTGAGAAAGATATCATCAGTCACAGTTATTGCTTTTCCATATAGGAATGTAAATAGTTCAACTTTGATAAGTTCCTTTTGATTTCTTTTCCCTGATTACCTTCTCAGGCATCTCTTGCTTCTTGTGTCTGGATGTCAAATTTTCTATTCAATTCTGGTTTTTTCCTCAAGAATGCTTGAAAGTCCTCTATTCCACTGAATGACCATATTTTCCCCTGAAACAAAATACTCAGTTTTGCTGGGTAGGTGACCCTTGGGTTCATTCCCAGCTCTTTTGCCCTCTGGAATATCATATTCCATGCCCTTCGATCCCTCAGTGTAGAAGCTGCCAGGTCCTGTGCTATTCTGATTGTGTTTCCACAATATTGAAATTGTTTCTTCCTGGCTGCTTGTAGTATTTTCTCCTTGATCTGGGGATTCTGGAACCTGGCTATAATATTCCTGGGAGTTTTCTTTTTGGGATCTTTTTCAGGAGGTGATCTGTGGATTCTTTCAACCTCTATTTTGCCCTCTGGATCTAAAACATCAGGGCAGTTTTCCTTGAGAATTTCTTGAAGGGTGATTTCTAGGTTCTTTCTTTGATCATGGCTTTCAGGTAGTCCAATAATTTTTAAATTGTCTCTCCTGGATCTATTTTCCAGGTCAGTGGTTTTCCCATGAGATATTTCACATTGCCTTCTAATCTTTCATTTGTTTGGATCTGCTTAACAGCATCTTGATTTCTCATAAAGTCATTAGCTTCCATTTGCTCCAGTCTAACTCTGAAGGAATGAATCTCCTCAGTGAACTTTTGAGATTCTTTTTCCATCTGGCAAATTCGACTTTTTAAGGCATTCTTCTCCTCATTGCCCTTTTGGGCCTCCTTTGCCATTTGAGTTAGTCTATTTTTTAAGGTGTTGTTTTCCTCAGTCAGGCTGTTGACCCTCATTTCATACTTTTCCTGCATCCTTCTCATTTCTCTTTCCAATTTTTCCTCTACTTCTCTTATTTGATTTTTTTTTTTTAAAAGCAATTGGGGTTAAGTAACTTGCTCAAGGTTACACGGCTAGTCATTTGATTTATGCGTGGGTGCTCATTTTCTGAGGCCGGATCTGATCTCGGGTCATCCAAACTCCGAGGCCGGCGCTCTTACTCACTGCGCCACCTAGCCGCCCCTTTAGGGCAATTGGGGTTAAGTAACTTGCCCAAGGTTACACGGCTAGGTTTTTGTTTGTGCGGATTAAGTGTCGGAGGCCGGCTCCGAACTCAGGTCCTTCTGATTCCAGGGCCGGCGCTCTATTCACTGCGCCACCTAGCCGCCCCCTCTTATTTGATTTTTAAAGTCCTTTTTAAGGTCCTCTATGGCCTGCAACCCGCTCATGAAACCCCATCTTTTAAAGGAAGGCTTCCACAACTCCTCTTAATTCTAATGGCTTACCTCTCCTGTTTATTGGGTACTTAACTTGTTTGTAAATATTTGTTTACATCTTGTCTCCCCCATCAGATTGTAAGCTTCTTGAAGATCAGGGACTATATTTTGCCTTGTGTGTGTGTGTGTGTGTGTGTGTGTGTGTGTGTGTGTGTGTGTGTATTTCCAGTGCTTAGCACAGTGTCTGACACATAGTGGAAGCTTAATAAAGGTTTATTGATTGATTGATTATAGTCACTGTGCCTATCATTTTCCTGGTTCTGCTTACTTCGCTTTGCATCAATTCATGTAAGTCTTTCCATGCTTCTCTGAATTCATTATATTTATCATATATTATCATAGCAATATCCCATTCCATTTAGCTCTTCCCCAATTAATAGGCATCTATTTTGTTTCCAGTTTTTGCTACCACAAAAAGTGATGCTATATTTTCCACTGACAGTCTCTTTATTCTGTTTCCTGATCCTTACATTCACTTCTCTTGTTAACCTGAAGTGACTCTCCATAGTTGAGGGTTTTTTGGTGGGGAAATGGGATGGTTCAGAACATTTGATTTCATTGCTGTAGGAAGCATCCAGTAAGGAAACTACTTCAGCCAATGCAAATATGCATCTGCTCTTCAACTTAAGCATCCTCAAGAGCTGCCAGAGCCACTTTGAATAAAGTGACTGGTCCAGGGGGATCACACACCCATCATGTTTGAACTGCCTTCCTGACCCCAAGTCTGTCTCTCTAGTCACACTATACATGCCACCTTTCACTAGATATTATCCCTCTTAAACCTCATTTTTTCAATCTACTTCACTAGACACATCACATCACATACTATCAGCAAGAGCACTAAAGGAGGTGAACAAAACACAGTCTTTGGCTCATATCCAATTAAAAAGATAACATACAGGTAAATAACCTAGAACAAAAATGCTAAGTACTCAATCAAAATACAAAGGCAGTTCTAGGAGTTTCTTGAAGAAGAAAAGACCATCTTATTAGCTTCAATTCATTAACCCAGGTGCTAAGAACTCTAGATCCTGACTCTTATCAACCAATGTGTAAGCAGGCCCTCCCAGCTGTGTATCATCTATGAATCTGGCATCTATGCCTCTTTACCCTTTAAATTGTAAGCTCCTGGAGGGCAGGAACTATCTTTTGATTCTTTTTGTATCCCCAGTGCTTAGCACAGTGTCTTGCATATAGTAGGCATTTAATAAATATTGATTAATTGATTGAAGTCATAGAAATGCTGAGTGGAACAGAGCCTTGGTACATGCCATTAGAGATCTCAATTCACTTCAAAGAATTTGATTTCATGTTGGGTGTTTTGTGACTTTAAGGTCCCGGCTTAGGCCGAGAGAGAGGTGTAGTAAGCTTTAATAGCCATAAAAGGTGATATATGTAATGCAGGGTCATGATTGGCGGGTGGGGGAGCTTGAAGGGTATATATGCGGAAGCATTGCGGAAATAAACACACACACTTGCAACCTCAGCCGGTGTTCTGTCTGGTGATTTCCTCTCTGAGGCCGGTGACGACCGAAGACCCGGGATGGGTAAGTAGAGGCTCCAGAGTGGGGGGGGACGTAACATATTGGCGCCAGAACAGGGACCTAGACAGGGACCACCCCCACATAGAGTGTGGAGCTAACTCTGGGCTGTAGCCTAGGAGTTGTCCAGACAGCCTTCGCCTAGATAAGGTGAAGAAGCCCAGTATGGGGGCGGGGAGAAGTTTCCCTATTTTGTTGCCGGCCGAGGAAGATGTCCTTGTGTCTCAATTTAGACAAATTTGTGCCTCACAGGGTGTAACAGTGTCCAAAGACCGGGCAAACAGTTTTATTGATAGACTTTTAACAGTCTGCCCGTGGGTCCGACATGCGGGGATTAGCCCTGACCGAGTGAGCACTATGAGACATCAGGTGTCTGCTTATAATCATACCAACCCTGGTTTGCTTACGCCAGGAGATTTTTCTTTATTTAAAGTCTTGGAGGCAGTGGTGGTACCCTCCTCAATTCCCCTTTCCCTCCCGGCCGCCACTCAAACAGACTCAAATTCCCCCTCGGTAGCAATAGAAATAGGGCCCGAGGAAGGGCGAAAAACGTTTCCCCCGATTTATCCTTGGGGCGAGCTGAAAACTACAGAAGCAGAAGGGAGAAACCAAAGCTCAGAAACTGCTGCCTTCACGGCAGACGTACCTCGGGATTGGCCGCTCGAAAGGGGATCAGACACCAGGACTTTAGATGATTTGACAGAAACACGTAGGGTTGTTTTTGCTAATCAATATACTGGACAGACTACTGGACATACTTCAATATTCAGACCCAGAGAAGGGACAGAAAGGAGAGGAAATGGAGGGGGGCGTGGGCGGGGGCCTACCGCTTATGCAACAGGGGATGAAACCCCCCGGATGAGACCCGTTGTTCAGGGTGCGGAACCGGGACCGCCCAGCAACACCTGCACTGGGAGGAAAAACAGGAAGCCAAACCCTCCCGGGTATAGAGCGGAATGGCCGCAGAGGGCCCCTCCCCCCCCGCCTGGGTGTTATCCCCCTCCTGTTGAACATCATTATGAGCCCCTGAGAGATGTACAGGAAGCCCCTTACACGCCTCTGGGCGTTCTCCCTCACTCTTTACGAGCAGCAGTAGAAAAAGGAGAAGAAGTAGATTGGCAAGAATGGGGTGGTGTCTTTCCGGTCTTTACTGACCCGATTAGTGGTCAGAGGGAGTATACACCTATCCCGTTTAAGGTTCTTAAAGAATTGAAAGAGGCTGTCACTAAATATGGCCCCGGAGCTCACTATGTCCGGAGGTTATTGCATAGTATAGTTTCAGCAAGTGAGTGGACTCCAAAGGATTTTGATGACTTGGCCTCGGCGGTCCTCACTCCAACTATGTATACGGCCTTTGTGGCCTATCGTAGAAGAGAGGCCACTAAGGTGGTGGCGGCCCGCGGCCTCGCGCCGACCCCAGATGCTGAGGATCTGATATGTGGGATGGGACGTTATGCAAACCCCGCTATTCAGGCCGCTTATGGCCCCACTGAGTTGCAGGATGTGAAGACTGCCCATTTACAGGCATGGGATAAAGTGGCCAACATGAGTGATGCCAATACTAATAAGCTTTCAGGTTTAAAACAACGCCCAGAAGAGTCTCCCTTGGAATTTGTCACTAGGGTTCGGCAACATGTTGATAGGACCTTTGGGGAGGGAGAAGCAGCCAGTGCCTTGGTTATAAAACAGTTGCTTAGGGGAGGCTTACGACCGTCTGCTTTGGCAGTAATGTCGCTGCTTCCCCCTACAGCGACTATAGAACAGATAGTAGATAAGTTGATGGATGTCCCAAGAGAGGACCCTGTTACTAACCTTGCCCAGGCCCTCTTACAGAGGGAGGAGGAAAAAGCAGAGCAGCGGGAGAACACAGAGCGCCTACTGGTGGCTGCCTTGGAAAAATTGACAGTTGCTTCACCAACCCCCACCCAGTCTAGTAACTGGCTTTGTTTTAAATGTGGCATGCCAGGGCATTTTAAAATCCAATGCCCAAAGAATTCCCAAGCTATTACTATTCCAGTCTGTTTTAAATGTGGGAAACCTGGCCATATTGCTAAATTTTGCCATGCCAAATCTGAGCGGACACAGGGAAACTACAGCGGGAAGCCCAAGGTCGCGGGCCTGGGCTTCCCGGGATGGAAGTCCTGCCCCACGGAACGCCCCGACACCAGGGCCGCTACCCCATTTATGCAGACACACAAGCCACCATCCCCCCAGTAGAATCTGTGGCAGTTGGGGTTTGGTCTCCGACACCAGAGGGGCTGGTGGTGGGTGATTCCAATCAGCTGTTGGTTGTTGTCCCGACTCAAGTTTTAACCCCTTCCAAACAGATTTTTGTTTTTAATCCTCATGATGTCCCCTTTTTGATGTCACCTGGGTTTCTGATTGGTTTTATCCTGCCTTTTAAAGAGGTGGACAGTGTCTATTGGACACAAGAATTGACCGAAGAAAGGCCTGTGCTGACCCTGATGGTAGAGGGCCGGCCCCTCCGAGGCATATTGGACACAGGAGCAGATTGCTCCGTAATTGCTAAACAATGTTGGGATCCCTCGTGGCCTTTAACAACGGCTAATAAAATTATTAGGGGGGTGGGAGGATCAGGAATGGCCCCGCGAGCGAGCTGCCCGACCCTTACTTTGGAAAGGGGGCGGGGCTGAGGGCTCATTTCAACCACTTTGTTTATCTGGCTTGCCTCAATGTTTGTGGGGCAGAGATATTTTAAAACAGATGGGTGCATGTATTACTGCCCCTGGGGAGTTAAACTGATGCGGGCTGCTGGTCCTAAGGCCCCCCAATTGCCGCCTATTACTTGGCTTAGTGATACTCCGGTATGGGTGGACCAGTGGCCCCTCACGTCAGTTAAATTAAGGGCCCTTTGGTCTATAGTTGAGGAATTGTTGAATGCAGGTAAAATTGAGCCCTCTTTTAGCCCCTATAATTCCCCTGTTTTTGTAGTAAAGAAAAAGTCAGGCAAATGGAGGATGTTGGTGGATTTACGGGCTATTAATGCTGTAATGTTACCCATGGGCAAGTTGCAGCCCGGCATGCCCACCCCTGTGGCTGTACCAAAAGATTGGCACGTTTGTGTCATTGACATTAAATATTGTTTTTTTTTTCCATACCTTTGCATGAAAGTGATAGAGCCAAATTTGCCTTTTCAGTGCCTCCCATAAATTATGCCCAGCCATCAGTTCGCTTTCAATTTGTGGTCCTGCCTCAGGGGATGGCTAATAGCCCAACATTATGTCAGTTTTTTGTAGATCAGGTTATAGCCCCTGTTAGATTTAGGAAACCCTCAATAATGTTTTTACATTATATGGATGATATTTTGATTGCAGCATTAGATCGTGCAGATATGCTCCGGGGCTTACAGAAAGTGCAGGAGGCCTTATCAGCTGCAGGACTGTTTTTAGATCCAGAGAAGGTTCAATTGCAAGCCCCTCTGAGCTATTTGGGATCCACTCTTGAGGGAGGGAGGGTTTCAAGGGACTTTCCGAAGTTGAATATTGATGAGTGCCGTACATTGAATGATTTCCAAAAGTTAATTGGTGCTCTACAGTGGATGCGCCCAGTGATACCCCTCTCCCCTCAGCTTATGGGTCCTTTATATCAGATTTTGAAAGGACCAGCGGACTTAACATCACCCCGGTTGTGGACCATGGAGGCCTTGAAGGCACTCAATGCCATAGTGATTCAGGCGCATTCCACCTTAGTCCAGAGAGATCCCGAAGAGCCTGTATATTTTGTAGTGTTGAAGGATGCTCAGGCTCCATGGGGCGCACTGTATCAGTGCCATGGGTGTTTGGAGTGGCTGTATTCTCGCTCCTCTTCCCGCTCCCTGGATAATTGCCGGGAATGGGTCGCCCAGTTTGCATTGCAGGCCCTTAATAGATGTAGAGCTGTGTTTGGTTGTGATTTTGTTTTAGACTTTCCTGATTTTGATCTTGTGGGTCGAGAGTTGGCCCAGGTTTCGTGGTCTTGGGCCACATTATTAACTTCAGTCTCAGTTGCACCAGGGGCTCGACCCCGATTGATCCGTGCTTTTGATTTGCTTCCTTTGAGTCCATGTAATTCAGTCGTCTCACAAATTCCAGTGAAAGGCCCCAATATTTTTACAGATGCTACTAAAGGCCACCGAGCGGTGGTATATGATCCTGTAAAACAGTGTTGTTGGGCTTTTAAGACACCTTTTCAGTCAGCCCAACAGAATGAGCTATATGCCATTTGGCAGGCTCTTCGCCTTTTTTCTGATGTTCCTGTAAATATAGTCAGTATGCTGTGAATTTGCTTCAGCGGATGCAATTTTCTTTTTTGAATAATTCTGTGCCTTTGTTTCCCCTTTTTAGTGAGGTTTTTTCCTGTTTGCAGTTACGTTGTTACCCAGTTTATTTTTTGCATGTTCATTCCCATTTGGTGGAAGCAGGCCCCATTTTTGAGGGTAATGCAATTGCTGATGCTGCACTTGGATTGTTCTCCGTGAAGGCCATGGGGTTTAATCAATTGAGTGAGCTTGAAGAACCACCCGTCTTGGCGCACCGCAGGTATCATTTATCTGCGCGTTCCCTTCGATGTTTATATGGTATCAGCCGTGAACAGGCACGCAGTATTGTCAAGGTGTGCGTTTCCTGTGCACCTTTTCAACCCCGGATTCGGGAATCTGCCTTCAATCCTAAGGGGACCTTTTCCAATGAGTTATGGCAGATGGATGTGACCCATTTTGGTCAAGGGTGTGTCCATGTAGTGGTTGATACCTTTTCAGGTTTTGTTTTGGCCTCCATGCAATCCGGAGAAAGTTTTCGTGCAGTTAGATCTCATTTGTATTTTGCATTTTCCGTGATGGGAGTTCCCCTAGCCATTAAGACTGATAATGGCCCTGCTTATACCTCTAAGCCCTTTGCCCTTTTTTGTGATACTATGAATTTTTTGCAGTTTAGGCAAGATGGCACGACTGCTGCCATGCGTTTTTATGCTGGGATTTGTGCTCTCCCAGCCCCCGCCCTAAGACAGCTCCCGCCACCTAATCGGGCCCAACTGGGTTCGAGAGTTTTATGGCGGGATGAACAGGGCAAGTGGCAAGGGCCAGGGGTAGTGAGAAAGAGAATCAGGGGCGCCCTAGCTGTTTCACCGGAGGGTATTGATGATTCCTCCATAGTATGGGTTCCCTTGCATAAAGTGAGAGATATTATGTTTTCTTACCTTTTTTGTAGGTTTGCAGTTTTTGTATTTTTTTTTTATATTTTTATTGGGCTTTTTAAAGCTTGGGGAGTGCCCCCGCCTCAGTTTTGGGCCGTTATGAAGGCCCTACCCAGCCCGCTTCCTGTGGCCTTTTCTTCTACGATCTATCTGATTCTTGTGGTGCGAAATGCCTCGTTGGGGTTGCCTACAGTACCAGTGGACCCGAGGGAAGAGACTTTTAACATCTCCACATCTTGGAACTTGCCGGGTGCTCTGTGTTTTGCTCTGGATCATCACCCGAGAAATGCTTGTGAGGTGAGATCCTGGGATCATGATCCGTGCGTGGTTCTGCATCATCAGCGTTCCGCTCCGGGATTCGGGTTCCCGAAATGGCAGTCTCAATCCACCCCATCGGCCGGCTCGTCTACCAACCGCCGCAAGGGCGAACAAAGAGTGTCATCACCCGTTCTCAAAGGCCTTCAAGCTTGGCGCCCTGTGCTCAATGTGACTGCCACCAGCCAATACCCTCGCTGGGCTCCTCAGCTTTTCCCCCCTGTGACTGGTCAAATTTGCCAAAAGCCCGAGACAATGTTTCTCTCCCTTGGCGGCATTGCCAAAATCCCTGGGCATGGCCGTTGGCGGGTGTTGCGGGGTCCTTTTATGACCTCGCGGGTGACCTATGGCTGCAAAAGGATGAAGGTGAAGAAGACTTTAATGTCACAACAGGATGCAATTGGGAAGAAAGAGAGGGGTCCCCTTCAAACAGTGGGTCCTCTGTGGCCGGGGGGGGGTGATGCATGTCGATCAATGCCCTTGCCTTTCTCAGGTATGTGGGAACCTTGGAATTACGACAAAATTCACCTGTCAATACACAGGGAATATTGCCAGTGACAGTGTTGGGGACCTTACCTAACATCCCTTGCTGCCTCAGTAACATCGGTTGTCTTGGCAGCAGTGGCCCTTCAAGGCGGGACTGTGACTGCAGCAGCATTGAACAATTTGTCTGCAAGTACAGCGGAAGCCCTGTCCCAGACAGGGGAACTTTTTGCACATATGAGGGGAGGGTTTATCTCATGCAGGAACAGTTGGATTTGATGTTCCAGCATGGCACGGGGGGATGTGCGCATTCCCTTTCAAGTGTCTGTGTTACTGGGACCCAGTATTATAATACTTCCATGGCTGCGGCCGCTGCCCGGAATATCTCAGTTTACCTGAGTGGACACGGGGATCATACATTTGAGGATAAGTTGGCGAGCTTACGCCGAATGGTTTCTAGGGTCAATGGGACAAGAGTTCACTTTGATTGGTCCCCAGTTCAGCCTATATTGACTTTCTGGCAACGGGTTGGGGGGCGGTTTCAGTCTTGGGGGGCCCTTGGTGCCACGTCCATGTTGGGTGTTTTGTTGTTGGTTTTGGTGATTTGGATTTGCCACTCAAGACGGAGATATCAGGACTATACATTGCTAACCCGACGGGCTGTTGATTCTTTGGCTCATCAGGAGAGTCCTGACCTGTGGCTTTAGGCCTTGGATGAGCGCCTGTAACACCCGGGGTAAGACGGGCTGTCTCCAGGACGGGCAACTTCTCCATAGCCCGACCGCCTAAGACAGGGCCTAAGGGTGTTGGGTTTCTATGACGGGTAAGGTTCGTGGTTATGGAGATGACCTAAGACAGAGACCCCCCGCTCCCTATGCCACAATTGGTCTTAATTTCATCAGATTTAGCCCTAAGGTCCTGCTCCATCGAGCGCATTTTCTGCTCCATCGTGCATATTTTATTTGAATTTGGGTAGGCCATGTGGCCTTTTGTTTGCTATGCTAGAATTGGTTGCTTTGTTGAATTTTTAAATAAAAAGGGGTGAGTTGTTGGGTGTTTTGTGACTTTAAGGTCCCGGCTTAGGCCGAGAGAGAGGTGTAGTAAGCTTTAATAGCCATAAAAGGTGATATATGTAATGCAGGGTCATGATTGGCGGGTGGGGGAGCTTGAAGGGTATATATGTGGAAGCATTGCGGAAATAAACACACACGCTTGCAACCTCAGCCGGTGTTCTGTCTGGTGATTTCCTCTCTGAGGCTGGTGACGACCGAAGACCCGGGATGGGTAAGTAGAGGCTCCAGAGTGGGGGGGACGTAACAATTTCACAAATATTTATTAAGTGCTTACTATGTGCAAGTCCCTGTGCATGGTACTGGGAATACAAGATAGATATATTCACAAATCTTGCCCTCAATAAGCTCTGAAAGGGGGTAAAGACAAGCATACTAGAGAGTGATACAAGGGCGAATGGAAAATAAAAAACTGAGGGCCCAGACAAAATGCTAGGAGAAGAGAGCTTTCCTCCCTAGGAGTGGTCAGTGTGAAGGAAACTTTCACGAGCATTTGGGTTGGACTCTGAAGGGAGGTGGATGGAGGAGGAAGAGAGAAGCTGAGTCCAGGCATTGGGAAATGTGCAATGACATGGAATGGGAGAGAATAAGAAATAATGGGGACAGAAAGTCATTAGTAAACATCTCCTCTGAACAAGGCTAAAGAGAACAATGAAAAAAAGGGGGGGAAAGAAACTCCTTGAAGAGTTTTCTGTTTTGTGTTTTCTAGTTTTTCTTTTTTTTTCCTTTTTGGAGGGCAATTGGGGTTAAGTAACTTGCCCAAGGTCACAAGGCTAGGTTTTTGTTTGTGTGTGCGTTAAGTGTCTGAGGCCGGATCTGAACTCAGGTCCTTCTGACTCCAGGGCCAGTGCTCTACTCACTGTGCCACCTAGCCGCCTCCTCTAGTTTTTCTGGAATGTAGAGTACCTGAGGGAAAGATAGATTATGGGGGATGTTTAATATCAAGTTGAGTTCATACCTTATTTGGTAGGCAGTGGAGGGCCAGGGAAGGTTTTTGGAGTAGAGGTCCATTAGGAAGGTTACTCAGGCATTAAGTGATGGGTAGATTGTCCAGAGAGATGGTGGAAACAGGGAAGCCATTTAAAAGGCTAGGTAGATAGTCTTGGTGAAACTAGACAAAGGTGAGAGAACAGTGGCTATGGTGAGATAAGAGAAATGATTATTTCTCTCTTTATTAATAACTCATCATTGTATTAGGACCAAGGTTTTTCTCCCTTTCTACTTCCTCATCCAGAAATCAACCAGTGTGAGAAATCTTTCTAAAAGACTTACCAGCCAAGATAGCTAAGTGCTAATATTTGGGTGATCCAAATCATGTACCCCAAGATCCACATTGTAATATAGCCCAGTCTTTCACTAATATTCATTTTTTCGTTAACTGTTAACCAATCAGAGTTGATTGCCACCCTCAGGAACACCTGCTCTTCCAAGGGCATATAAATTGTGAGCCCACCACCATTAGGGGTCTTTGGTCTAAGAGAGATGGCCACATGACCATCCTTTTATTAAAAAACATGCTGCCATTATTAATAAAATGATTAAATTACCCAGAAACTATATCTCTTATGCTACAGAGAGATTATCAAACTCTTCTTGGGTTTGATCAAGTCAGATAAAATCACTGATCATTTGACCACTTCTGTATTGATCCAGTATACTATATTGTCATTTAACATATTCCCCCTCCTCCTTATTTTCCACCCTTTCCTCCTGATGCCCCATTCCACTTTCCTTATAAAAATAAAGGAAAATCCCACTGCTTGGGGGCAGATAGGAGTGCCAGATTTAGAGTCAGAAGATCTGGGTTTGTTTTAGCTCTGACACTTACTAGCTGACACTCTGTCTCAGTTTCTTCATCTATAAAAGGGGGATATCCCTGTTTTGCCTCTCTATTTCCCAAGTATTATGAGAAAAGTGCTTTGTATTTTTTTATGTTCTAGAGAAATGAACTGTTTTTTAAAATGATTATTGCTATGGTTAAAGCAGAAGAAATATAGACAGAAAAAAAGAAGGTCCAAAACAGAACTTTGAGGAATACTTATGTTGGGGGGTGGGGGGCAGTGTTGGTGATAATAATTCATTAAAGGAGATTGAGGAGTAGTCAGACAGGTAGGAGAAGAACCAGAAGAAAACAGTTTCATGAAAACCCCAAAGGAGAGAATGGTTAATAGTGTTGATGCTAAAAAAGGGTTTAAAAGGATGTGGAGAGAGAAAAGGCAATCAGATTGAACTATTAAGAAATCATGGTCTGGGGCGGGTAGGTAGAGCAGCAAATAGAGCACCAGCCCTGGAGTCAGGAGGACCTGGGTTCAGATCCAGCCTCAGACACTTCACACACACACACACACACACACACACACACACACACAAACAAACCTTTGCTGTGTAACTTTGGGCAAGTCACAACCCCAATTGCCCTCCAAAAAGCAAAAAAATTAAAATTAAAAAAAAAATCATGGTAACCTTGGAGAGAGCAGTTTCACTTGAGTGGTGAGGTCAGAAGTCACTGGGTTCTTAGAATAGGTTGATAAATGAATGAGAGGAGAGGAAGTGATGGTAATTAGAGATACCTCTTTTTTTTATTAAAAAATCTATTTTCGGGGTGGCTAGGTGGCGCAGTGAATAGAGCGCCTGCCCTGGAATCAGAAGGACCTGAGTTCGGAGCTGGCCTCAGACACTTAAACTGCACAAACAAAAACCTAGCCGTGTAACCTTGGGCAAGTTACTTAACCCCAATTGCTCTAAAGGGGCGGCTAGGTGGCGCAGTGAGTAAGAGCGCTGGCCTCGGAGTTGGGATGACCCGAGATCAGATCCGGCCTCAGAAAATGAGCACCCACGCATAAATAATGACTAGCCGTGTAACCTTGAGCAAGTTACTTAACCCCAATTGCTTTAAAAAAAAAAAAAAAGTAAAAAAATCTATTTTCTCTTCCTCCCACTTCTCTACCCATCAATAAAAGAAAAGAAAAAACCCTTGAAGCAAACAAGCATAGTAGAGCAAAATGAATTCCCATATCTGCCATGTCCAAAAACTGTTTCATTCTGCCCCTTCTGTTCATCTCTTTGACAGAAGGTAGATAGCATGCTACATCAGACCTATGGAATTGTAGTTAGTATAGACCCCTTCTTCTAGAAGTCTGGCTGTGAAAGGGAGGGAATATATAGGATGATAGCTTAAGGGTCAGCAAGGTTGAGTAACCTAGGCATACTTAAAGGCAGCATAGGAGCCAGGAAAGACTGAAGATGAGAGAAAGAAGGGATGAATGACTCAAGGAACAAGCTGTTGGAGGAGACAGGAGGTGATGAGATCAAGGGTGAAAATAAAAGAATTAGCCTTATTAGAGATGAGTGAAAAGGGAGAGAATTAGGGATGTTATGAGGGATTTTGAGGCATCAAAGAGAGGAAATCTCATAATAGATGGCCTCTAGTATCTCAGTAAAAGAGAACAGTCACCTTCCAGAGGGACAGGTTGTAAGAGTGTTGAGATCAGAAATAGAAGTTATGATCATAAAGGACCTCAGTTCTAGATCATAGAGGTAGTACAATAATAGCTGATGGTGAGATTGAGGAATAATTATCCCTGAAATAGAGTGAGTGTGTAGTTCATGGCAGTTAAGAAGGTTAATGAACAAGGAAGGCAATATGTCTGAGAGGACATCAATGTGTAGACTAAAGTGACCCAGTATGACTGGAATGGAGAGGAAAACTTTACATAAAGTACTGTACTCCTTTAGAAAGGAGAGAGTATGACCTGGAATCTGATAGATAGCTGTCATCAGGGACTGGGTAGGGTGAGGTATCTTGATGGCATAACTCTGAAAAGGGAAGAGTTTTCTGAGTATGACCTAACCCCACTGTGTGCTCTGGCGTCCCATAAGGAATAGAACCCACTGGGTGCATCTCCCCAATAAATACCTTGGAGACAGACTGAGTGAATTCTTTCAGGACAAATAATCATGATTCATGCCCATTCTTCATCATTCTGGTGATATTGGTATGGGGACCTATCATCTTGGTTAAGACCTCTCTTGAGGCTGGGTCCTCCAGCAGCTGGCCAGATAGGCTGAAGGGTACAAAGGAGTTCAATGCCCTGTTCTGGATATTACCCTAACTCAAAGAATGCCTTGTTCACGAAGCCTCCTCTTATTCCTTCCCTCCTTGGGAAGTGATTCAGTGGCCCTAAGAGGAGTACTAAATTTATGGGAGACCTCTCTTTGTTGGGGCCCCCTAGCAGCCAGATAGGCTGGGGGTAGGGTAGGGGGAGGACCCAAAGGAGTTTAATGTACATATTCTGTGGCCCTGGAGAACATTAGTTTCAGACTTTCACATTATGGGTCAGTCTTCTGTGTTTAGGAATTTGTTAGGGCCCACCTAACAGAGCTGTCGTCAAACTCACCCCTCCTGCCACCTCTAGGGCACTCCAATCGCCTTTCGAGATTCCTGTCGCCCCTACGACCCGCCTTGCCTCCACAAGCCCTTCTCCAGCTTTCCCTGCAGTCTGGTCACTCTGGTCACCCCAAAGACCCGGGCTGCCTCTACAACCCTCTCTCCAGCTGCCACCACAGCTCTAGTCACTCCGGTTGCCCCAAAGACCCGGGTTCGCCCCCACGAACCCCTCGGGGGAGCCTGCTCCTCCGAGAATAGACAAAGGAGTCCTGACATTTACAATCACCTCATCTCTCCCTCCTCCTCCTTTCACCTTGCCTCCCTCCTTTTAGCTCCTTTCCCCTCCCCTGACTCTGTTCTCCCACATGCCTCAGCAGTAACAAGCTTCTCATAGCAGGGGAGTGCTCCCCTGTTAGCAGCGCAATACCCCAAAATCACGGGGGAGAATAAACGCCCAGGTACCTCCACCCTGCTTGAGTTGCTCTGTCCTTTGCCTGAGTTTTCCGTGGGTTTTCAGAGTTCGGGTAGAGTCTTAAAGGGGCCCCAACAGGAACTCTAGGTTGCTTCTCTAGGTGAGAAATCAGGTCTTCAAGACTTAAAGAAACTGGCTATACCTTGTCAGCATTAAGTCAAATTCCTTAGGTCTCTTTGTCTGGGTCAAAAGCAGCAGGCCTAGTATATGCAGCTTGAAATTCCTGGGAGGGAATGGAGAGTTGGAATGTTTAGGGCAGTTCTTTATCTGATAAGTCTCAAAGGTAAAAGAGATAGGTAAAAGAGCTTCTTCAGCTCTTTAAGGAAGTAGAGTAAAAGGTTAATTAGAGCTGGGAGTTATAAGCTTGAGTCTTTAAGATAATGGGGGGGAGGGGCAGCTAGGTGGCAACGAATAGAGCACCAGCCCTAGAGTCAGGAGGACCTGAGTTCAAATTCTACATCAGACACTTAACACAAACTAGCTGTGTGACCTTGGGCAAGTCACTTAACCCCAACTTCCCTGCCCTCCCCACTTAAAAAAAAAGCAAAAATAAAATAAAATTTAAAAAAGTAAAATAAAATAATGGGGGGAGAGAATATATTTAAACTTTGTGTTTGTGATAAGGCTAATTTAATTGGATATGTTCTTGGCTTATAAAAACTGAATCTTATTACATCTTTTTGACTAGAGAATTTAGGTAACCAGGAATCTTGTGGTAATTAGGAATTTAGTTTGTTATACTGCTTTGGAGATTTATGTTACTTAAAAGACATTTTATACCAGCTTAGTTTTGATAAATTCCAATTCATAAGTTTTCCAACTAATTTACTTCATGAAAGTTTAGTGATTATTCCTTTTAACATCAGGATAAATTGTAAACCATTTTAAAGAAAGGGAAATATTTTTACGTGGAAATGTTTTGCAAGGGGTAGCTAGGTGGAGCAGTGAATAGAGCACCAGTCCTGGAGCCAGGAGGAACTGAGTTCAAATCTGCCCTCAGACACTTAACACTTACTAGCTGTGTGACCTTGGGCGAGTCAATTAATCCCAATTGCCCTGCCTTCCCCTTCCAAAAAGCAAAATAAAAATGTTTTGCAAAATCTTTTGTGTGATTTTTAGAAGGCCTATTAAATTTCTATTTGCAAGCTAATTTGTTGCAATAATAATTTGCTATTGATAACAATTATGTCCAAATCTACTGTGAGTTTCCAACCTTTGTTTCTAGGTTTGTTGTATCCTTGTGATGAGGTGGAAGCTCTAGGAACCCCCTGATCCCGGGAAACACTGCTAATCTCAAGCTCTTCTCCAGCCAGGACTAGAAGGTACGTAAGCCTCTCTCTCTCTCCCTATTCCCTTGCTCTCTGAGGTGTTTTGTTATTTTGGGGGGGTCCAGTTTAGTTATGTTGGAAGACATGGACCTGGACACAGCTTCCGAAGAATGAAGTGTAAGCAAGATTCTGTCAATTCTCTTGGCTCTGGGGAACTGGGAAAACTTCAGGTACTTGTTTGTGGGGTTTTTTGTCTTGTTTTGTTTTGTTTGTTTTTTGAGGCTTACTCCCCAAATCTTCCTTTATGGAGGAAAGGACTTCCAGGCTATATGCCTGTAGCTCCCAAAAGTTCAACTTTGAGTTGTCTTTTACAACACTGGGAAAAATTTAGTTTCTCTAGAGAACTTAAGAAGAAAAAGTGGTTTTTTGCAACACTCTTTGGCTTCGGTATCACCTAGAGGACCATGAATCGTGGCCTGTTTTGGGGACTTTAAAAGATAGTACTCTCTTGCAGTTAGAATAATACTGACACAGAGAAGGAAGATGGATAGAAGTTGCCTACTTAATGGCCTTTGTTGAACTTTCTCAGAACACAGTTCTCAGGAAAGATTATGAGATGCTTGAACCTAGAGCCCCTCCACAGAGGGGCAACAGGGACCAATTGAATGACCCCCTTCCTATGGCTTCGGCCCCAGTCCCTCCCCCCTCAACAACTCCTGCTCAGGTCCCAGTCACCAGTCT
This sequence comes from Gymnobelideus leadbeateri, assembly GCA_011680675.1. Classification (NCBI taxonomy): domain Eukaryota; kingdom Metazoa; phylum Chordata; class Mammalia; order Diprotodontia; family Petauridae; genus Gymnobelideus; species Gymnobelideus leadbeateri. Next base: position 54,402 of record WOXC01004193.1, on the reverse strand, counting down.
CACTGAGCAGCTCTCCTACCCTTTTTCCTTTGCTTCCCCTTCCCTTTTCCTCTAGCCCAACACCCCTCATTTCCTTCCTCCTACACCATCCATATCTCCTACCCTGCATCTCCCAGCATGGCCCCTCCCTCCTCAGGGACCCCTGCTCAGGTCCCAGCCACTGGTCTTGCTAAGGTGCCTCCCACTGTGGACCCTACCCTGAGGCAACATCCACTCAGGCCTCAGGCATGCCCTACTGGAAAGTTGGAGGGGAGATAGAGGAAGATATGGGAGAGAGCAGATTGAGGGAGGGGATATTCAGTAGGATTGCTGTTTTGGGGTGGTGGGTAGGGGAGAATGGGGAGAAAATTTGTAACTCAAACTCTTACAGAAATGAATGATGTAAACTAAAAATAAACATAAAATTAAAAAAAAAAGAAAGCTAGGGAAGTCAGAAGGTATAGTTTAGGAGAGAGAGCATTCCAGGCATAAGAGACAGTCAGAGAAAATGCCTAGAGGTGAGAAATGGGATGTTTTCTTCCTGTAAAAGCCAGAAGGTCAATGTCACTGCAGTACATGTTGGGGAATAAGATATAAAGAGACTAGAAAGGAGGAGGGGGCTAGATTATAAAGGGATCTGAACAGCAAACAGAGCATTTTATATTTGATCCTGGTGGCAATAGGGAGCCACTAGAGTTTACAGAATAGGAGAGGTAACATGATCAGACCTGCACTTTAGGAAAATCACTTTAATGGCTGAATAGAGGATGGACTGGAGTGGGGAGAGACTTGAGGCAGGCAGACCCACTAACAGGCTATTGCAACAATACAGATATGATGAGAGGCCTGCACTATCATGGTCATTGCCAGAGGGAAGAAGGGGGGAGTATTAGAGAGATACTACAAAGGTAAAATTGATAGGCTTTGGTAACAGATTGGATATATGGGTTGCTGTATAGTAAGGATAAGTTTGCATATCCTTGATGTGGATCTGTAATATATAGAGATAAAGAGAATGAATCTGGTAAGCATCAGAGTAAAAAGATAAGTAAAGATGGTTGTTTACTCACTGCTAAAAAAGGAGAGGAAAGGAAAGGGAAAAGAAAGAGAAAGGGAAAGAAAGGGAAAGAAAGAGAAAGGGAAAGGAAAGGGAAAAGAAAGAGAAAGGGAAAGAAAGGGAAAGGGAAGGAATGTTTTTCACCTGACTATTCCTGTGTCTGGCTGTGAGATGGAATTGTTACTGCATGGTTGGAAAACTAATGTTTTTTTCTGTTATTCTTGGTGTAATCATATCTATGCTTTTTCCTTTTATAGCAAATTTCTATAATCAGAGCAAGTGGACAGTACAACATATGAGCACAATGTAAATATGTGATATCTTGCTGTTTTCAGTCTGAATGTATAGTCATTCCATATCCCAAACAACTGAGTAAATTAGTACTCATGCATAGTCATGTGAAAAATTAAATTCCTGGAATAGAAAATTCTTTCTGAATGACGTAGGAATAATTAGACAAAGGGAAAAGAAGTTTATGAAAAAATGTAAGAACACAGTCCCATATACTAAGGCTGAAGTACATCTGAGCTACCATAAAAAAAAAATTGTGTTTAAGATCTAAGCTATTGGGCAGATGGTCATGCAACAAGGATACCAACCTGTTCCACTCTCTCCTCACCCCCTGGACACCTTCAGCCTCATTTTACTCCCCTCCCCATTCCACTCAGGCAGGGACAGCTCTACGCCCCCTCCCAGTAGGAGGGAACTCTAGAAAAAGAGACCTTTGTCCCACTCCCAAAAACATTTGGATGGGTATTTTTTGAAGAGGGAATGAAGAGACAAGGCAGACAGCAGTGCTTGAGTCAGATGGCGCAAGCAGGATGCAAGAGGTGAAATATGAGATAAAATGCAGGATATGACCAGCCAGAAAAGTGATCAAGAAGACTCTACATTGAAGCCCCCCACCAAGGACTTCTCTGTGTGTTTTCACAAAGTATCCCCTAACTACTTGTTCTAGAACAGCTCTTCCTTGCCCCTTTCCTATTTCCTTTGCTTAATTGTATGAACTAGTTGACATTCCGGAGCAGCCCTCTCCCTCTCCTCTCTTGTTCCCCCTCTAATCTTCTTAAACCCTAGTAGCTTTCCCCTCTCCCCCTGGCTATTTAAACGGTGTGTAGACCAGACATATAATCTGGCTCAATACTCTGCCTCCCGTGGGGAGCTGGGCCCAATGGGCATATCACCCCAGTAAATTCCTTTCTTTAACTTGGAGACAGTCCAGGTGAATTCTTTCTGGATAGGTACTAAGAGTTATGTGCCAATTCTTCACTATTCTGGTGTACCCCAACATTTTGGGGTGTCTGTGAACCCCAACACTATGACTAGGTGATCTCTGAGCAACTCTAAATTCAATGGTTCTGTGGTCTGGCTTCCAACATTTTGTTTGAGGGATACATTGGGGACCCATCACTCTGTCAGAGTTGTTGCAATAAATAGTACTGGGAATAAGGGAGTAAAACACAAGCACAGCCCCCACCAAGAAGCCCTTTTTAAACATCTCTACCCCATACTGACATATCCACTACCTATCACTTCTCCAACCCTTAACAAAGTTGGGTTCTACTCCTTCTCTGCCACTTGCTGGCTGTGTCACCTTGGGCAAGTCACCCTTCTTCCCCTGCATTTCCTCCTTGATGATGTGAAAGTATTGGACTCCACCATCTCTCAGATTCTTTCAAGTTCAGTCCCATCTGGGTGACTGATCTACACTTCAAGTTTGATCCCCCATTCCTAGTCTGAACCCACACTCTAGTCATAGGCTGAGCCCTGTAACCCAAACAAACTAGAGAAAACATGAACCCCTAGTAATTCAGCAAACACAGTCAATGACCAGGGGACCTTAAATCTGGGTGAAGATTAGACGGCTCCGTGTGACCCTTCCCTGTGAGTTGAGGACGTATCTCAGAACATGTATCTCACTGATGAGCAAGAACTTTGTGGCCCCATCAAGGCCATCCCTTGATATGCATAATGTACAAAGGTGTGTATAATGTGCCGTTAGGTTCAGCTTACCCAAGAAGGCAAGGGTATAAGTGTAGATCCAGAAGTTATTAAGCCAAGGACTCAGGAGTATGATCTATGACCAAGGGTATCTCATGTCAACCTCAGAGTTTGGTCTAAGAAAGACAAACATGATTAGGTTGTGTCCATTGTTTTATTTCTCTCAAAGCTGGCAACATGCATATTTGGGAGCTAACATTTGGGACTGAGAGCTCCCTTTAGAATTGGGGTACACAGTTTTGAAATTCTTCCAAGAGGAGCTGATATCATTTCATCACCAATTCACCCCTAGACAGAGGAAATACTACTTCTATCAGACACCCCCCCACCCCCAACCATACAAGACCACTCCCAGTCTTGGGCTATCTAGACAGAAGAATCTGTCTCTACCCAAGTCTGAGCAAAACAAATTTTATTGTGAGTTTGGTTGAGTTTTTTTTTTTTTTCAAAAAAAAGAAATTGGGGTTAAGTAACTTGTTCAAGGTTACACGGCCAATCATTATTTATGTGTGGGTGCTCATTTTCTGAGGCCAGGACCTATCCCAGGTCATCCCAACTCTGGGGCTAGTGCTCTTACTCACTATGCCACCTAGCCACCCCAAGTTTGGCTGGGTTTTGACGAGGATAAGAAGAGCCAATGTAATCTCATTAATAGAAATGTCCTTTTGAAGAAAAACTGAACTTCAAGTCAGGACTTTGAAAGAAGGGGGCTGGGAGAAGCTCTGAATCTCTAAGATATTGGTTATTAATAATCATTTTTTTCACATTCAACTTCCAATTTCCACCTCTGTGGAATGTGTGTGACAGGAGACTCTTGAAGGAATAAATAATATCTAGTGAGAGAGATAAACATCTTTTTATCCATCCCGTGCCTAGCTACAGGGAAAGATACAGAGAAACACAGAAGACCCAAACAAACCAGCTAAGTTGGCCAAGGTTCTCCATTAATGGCAACTCTCCAGCCTTAGAAGTTGTCATTGGTAAGTGTGAAAGGGCCTGGTAGCAACAGAAGAAATAAAAGAAACAGTACTATAGAAGCTAGTAGAAAAGTTGCTACCTAGAACAGAACTAACTAGAAATAAGGTAGAGAGAACTGGTAAGAAAAAAAAATTTGTGGGTAGAAAGCACTAAGATAGAGAAACCCTGAGTCTCCCCTACATTTTTGTTGTGTGCCCCACCTGGGTTAGTGCTATGAGTCATGACAATAATACAATTCCTAGCATCTGGGGAGGGGGGCACACAAAAGGGGGAAGGGATTCTCGGAATGATCTGTAGACTCAGATTCTCTATGTCCTTACTGTGTAAAAACAAATTCACTTTGAACTTGGGTTTCCTCATCTATAAAATGGATATAATAATACTTAGAAAGTCTGCCTCATGAAACTGTCCTGTGCACTGAGGAGGTAAAACTGAATTTGTAATATAATCAGTGTTTTTCACATACATTTTATCACTGCAATGACTGAAATGTTCAAAATTTAATTTGATCAATGTAGAATCCCATTCATGCATCACCCCCTCTAAGCAGGGACTTGCTGGTAAATGTTTAACAACCTGAACTTTAAAAATGAAAGAAATGCTTTTAAGTTTAATCTGCATTATTAATATTTTATCCCTCATTTCCTTAGGTCTAGGCAATCAGCAAAGCAATAAATCAAGCTATAATTGTAGCATTTGCTAATTTCTGAATAGGCTGGAACACACCCTTGCCTTTGAGACTGACTTAATGACTGACTGTCATATTCTGGTGCTCTGAGGGGCAGAACAATTTTGCATGCCTTTGCATAAGGAAAAATTATTAAATAATCAAGGATAGAAAATATAGGATGTGAAGTTTATAAGTGAGCAATTTGGTGCCTAAAAGGAGAATTTTTGTTTAATAAAACTGATAGAATCTATAAGTTAAAAAAAACAACCATTTTCAGATAATCAATGAGCAATTTGAATTTTAAAAGGGCAGAAAAAACTGTGGCATAAATATAAAGGCGTAAGTCACTTTTTAAAAAAAGAATGTTTTTATTTTATTTTTTCTCAATTGGACATAAAAAACCATCTTTAGCATTCATTTTTTATAATTTTTGAGTTCTAAATTCTCTCCTTCCCTCCCTTTCTTTCCCCACTCCTTGAGAAGACAAGCAATTTAGTAGAGATTATACATGTGCAGTCATGTAAAACATATTCCCATATTGGCCATGTTGCAAAAGAGAACACAGACCAAAAAAAGGGGGAAAAAATAAAGGAAAAAAAGGAAAGTATAAAAAAAAAGGCATGCTTAGATTTCCATTCACACTCCACTAGTTCTTTTCTGGAGGTGGATAGAATTTTTCATCATTAAGTCCTTCAGAATTTATACAATATTGCTGTTACTGTGTACAATGATCTCCTGACTCTTAAAGGATATAGCATGATGGTGTTTTTTTGTATGTGAGTAGTTTGATTGTTTAAAGCAGAGGTATCAAACTCAAAGCCACAGACTGCAAACAGCCTGCAAAACTCCATTGGAGCTAGATTAAAATGTAATTAGGAAATATTGAACAAAATAAACAAAAATACATTAAAATAGATAATGTCAACTTGTCATTTCTAAATGAATATGCAGTACCAGGGCATTTGACACCCCTGATTTAAAAGGTGGGGGGCAGGGAAGAATTTTTACTTATTTAAAAACTTATAAAATGCAAGTAAGAAGACATAGTTTTCAAAGACATAAACTGAAAGAGGACTCCTTTAGGAACTGATAAATGTCTGTAGCTGTAGGGCATTGTGGTTCCTTGACACATGCATGTAACTATTTTAAGACTTAAGAGAGTACAACTTACAAAACATTGTAAATCATGTAAGTATTTGGAGACTATGGAATGTTTATATAAGGATTGGTGATTTCACAGGGGGAGATTTTATGAGTTTTACCTCTCAAGTGAAAATTGAGTACCAGGAGGCAGATTTGAGCCATTGAAAGCCTAGCTGAAGTGGTCAAGAATGGGCAGGAAGACTCATCAGGAAGTAGAAAACCAGCTTCTGTAGACATAAGACCTCAGCCACTTGATTCCTATTTGCTGAAGATCGACTTGGAGTTCATTGGATTGAAACTTTCACGGTTAGCTATTGTCCTTTTGCACCACCTAGAATTTGAGAAGTAAAGACTCTTGGAAATGTTTATTGCTTTCTGCTATCCTCTATATTTTAAGAGGGAAAGGGGACAGACAGGTTTTGCAGCTGCTTTGCTGCAAAAGGAAGGGATACTGACATCTACTTCTATAATACAGTATTCTGGTAAGCAAAAAGCTATTTGGATAGCGCTGCTTTGTTCAGTGAATCAACCTCAGCTGTTTGCTGTGAGCTTGGCTCCAGAGGACAGTACTGGGAGCAGTGGGAAGAAGCCAGATTTATAGATTTTGCCAACATAAGGAAAATCCTAAATACTACAGCTGTGTAAGTTAAATGGGCAACCTCAGAAGGTTGTAATAAGGTGCTCAAGTAAGGGCTGGAATAACCACTTACTGAGGAGGTCACAGAGGGAATTCCTGTTCAAGCACAGGCTAGACTGGGTCTTTGAAGTCCCTTCTAACTCTGGGGTCCTGTGGTTCAAATCTGCCTCTGTCTCAGCTTCTTCTTTCCAGGAACCAAGAAGGAATTAATGTGGGTTGGAAGAAGGGGCATGCTTCCTGAAAAAACCTATCATCTCTCTTACTCTTCTACATAGCAAAACTGAGACAATTAAAACTCTTTAATGTTTGTGGGGAAATTGGTTGAGGAAGGAGGGACTCAACAAGGGATGAAAAAAGTGTTCTTTAAACACAGCTCTTGAAAGCATTCTTTGCTGACCCATTAAACATTTTTCATTATGAAAGAGAAAATTATTAACAAACATGAACGTTTCTACATATAAAGATCAGAAAAAGAGAATTTTTATGAAATAATGAACTATTATGGGAATGTTGTATTTTTTAATACTCAATTTAATATGGTAGTTCCAACATCACCCTGCTTCTCTATGTCCCTCTTTTGAACTTTCTTCTGTTCTCTAGACTGTATTTTTTAAATGCTTCATTGATGGTCTTTTCTTTTATTTTTGGCATCACTATCACTAACTCCTCACTTTCCTTCCCATCTCCAGAGACAGAACTGATGGACTCTGAGAGTAGATTGAAACATATTTTTTCTCTTTATTTACCTTTTTTTTTTTTTAGTGTGGCTGTGTGCATATGTTTGACATAACTTCATATATATAATGGGTATCACATTTCTTGCCTTCTCAATGAGAAGGGAAAGGGTGGAGGAAGGGAGAAAGTTAGGAACTGAAACTAAAAAAAATTTAAATTTTAAAACACCTTTTTCCAAGATAGGGTCCATAGGTTTTACCAGACTGCCAAAGGCACCCATGACATAGAAAGGGTTAAGAACTCTTGGTAAAAGTATATTGCCTCCTCTAGAGAATTATGTAAGAGTTAGAAAGGGATTCTCTCACTTCAGCTGAATAAATCTCTCCCACTGTTTGTTATGATGTTTGAAATAATTCCACCCAATCCTTTGGGTCTTGTAAGCTTTTTAATCTTTACAAGGATTAGATAGCTTATGGTCAGCAAGACCCCTTGGAAAGGGGATACATAATCGGCCACCAAGGGTGGGGGGTGTCCAGGAGTGGGTGAGTAAATTAGCGAATTAGCAAGCACCATTCTAGTTGTATGGGATATAATGACAAAAATAGTCACTGTTCTCGAGGGTTAACATTCTATCAAGGAGGAGAAATAGGTATATACCAAAGGTTTAAAGAACAGGCTTGAAAGGAGATGGTAGAGGGACTTTAAAGGCAGGAGATATGATAGCAGAATGTCAGTGTGTAAGGACTGGAATAGGAGTCAAGAAACTTGAAATTGGACCCTAGCTCCGCAACTAAATCACCATGTGACCATAGACAAGTACCTTAATTTCCTCAACTGTAAAATGAGAGAAATGGATTAGATGTTCTCTAAAGTATTTTTCTGCTCTAAAAATATAAGAATAATAAAATTCTATGAGTATTCAGCTTTTCTCTCTCTTTTTCTCTTTTATTACAAAGAATTGTTCACTGGGTAGTAATAGGAGAAGGGACATATTGAGGTGAAGATGATTTTTTTTTGTGGGGGGAGGGCAATTGGGATTAAGTAACTTGCCCAAGGCCACATGGCTAAGTTTTTATTTGTGTGTGTGTGTTAAGTGTCTGAGGCCGGATCCAAACTCAGGTCCTTCTGACTCCTGGGCCGATGCTCTACTCATGGCACCACCTAGCTGCCCCGATGAAGGTGACTTTTAAAACCGAACCCTAAAAACTCTGAAACAAAAACATAACAATTAAACTTTTAAATGAATAAAATAAAAAATATAGCCTAGGTTTCCAGTCAAGCCTGGAGCATTTTGCATGAGACTCTCCTCATTGATGGAGAGAATGCTACTGATTCTGCATACTTATGTGAGTTTTGAAGAAGTGAGATCTCCATTTCTCAAGATTTCATAATCTCTTCAGGATTCACTCCAGGGAGGACAAAGAAAAAGACTCTTTTCCAAACATGTAGGAAAATACAGTTCTCCAACCATGTTTCTGATTTCTAGCTTACCTCCCTAGAGATTTCAGGAAACTTCTCCTTGGGTAAGATCCGGGACCTCTCTTTTGGTTGAGCTGAGATATCACAGGCCCCAAGATAGATTTCATTCATTCTATGTGTTTTCTAATATACTTTAATCTGTAGAATTTCTTCAATTTCTGTCTGCTTTCTGCTTGGATAAATGAGTTTACTAATCATTCACTATCTGTGATGGTCTTTTGCATAACCCCATCTTTGGCAGGAAGGAGCCAAGCCAATGGGTATAATCTTGGGGCACCTTCTCTCCTCAAGAGGTAGACACCAGGAAAGCAGATTTTTGTTTTGAATCAACATTGTTCCCTTAGACCAGTAATATTTAAGGAAGCAGAGAGAGTTCTTTCTAGTCCAGTATCCCTTTCTTAGAGGGCAGTGACCTATCCCCTCAAGATAGGAATCTGAATATTTTTTGGAGAGGGTTGGGCAAGATTACAGAAACATATCAAGTAAGTTTCTCTAATAAAAGCTTCATTTCTCAAACACATAGAGAACTGAGTCAAATTTCCAAAAAAAAAAGAGCCATTCCCCAACTGATAAATGATCAAAAGGGATGATCAATTTTCAGATGAAGTAATCAAAAGTATCTATTGTCATATGAAAAATACTCTAACTCACTATTAATTGAGAAACACAAATTAAAACAATTCTGAGGTACTACCTCAAACCCATTAGGTTGGCTAATAGGACAGAAAAGGTAAATGACAAATGTTGGAGGGGATATGGGAAAATTGGAACACTAATGTCCTGTTGGGGGAATTGTGAATGGATCCAACCAATCTGGAAAACAATTTGGAACTATACCCAAAGGACCATAAATCTGTGCATACCCTTTGACTTGGCAATACCACTAAGAGGTCTGTAATCCAAAGAGATTTTTTAAAAAGTAAAAGTACCTATATGTACAAAAATATTTAGAGCAGCAATTTTTGTGGTGGCCAAAAAAAAAAAAAAAAAGAAAATTGAAGGCATTTTCATCAACTGGGGAATGGCTAAACAATTTATAACATGCGATTGTAATGGAATACTGTTTTGCTATAAGAAATGATGAACAGTATGCTTTCAGAAAAAACCTGGAAAGACTTACATGAACTGATAAAAGTGAAGTGAGCAGAACCAGGAAAACATTGTACACAATAAAAGCAATGTTGTATGTTGATCAACTATAAATGACTTAGTTTTTCTCAGCAACACAATAATCCAGGATAATTCTGTAGGACTCATGAAAAGTAATGTTATCCACCTCCAGAGAAGGAATCAATGGAGTCTGAATGCAGATTGAAGCATACTATTTTTCACTTTATTTTTTGTGAGGTTTTTGTCTTTCTTTTACACATGACTAATATGGAAATGTTTTGCATAACTGCATATGTATAATCTATATCAAACTGCTCACCGTCTCAGGGAGATGGTAGGGTATGGAAGGAGGGAGAGAAATTGAAACTCAAATTTTTTTAAATGTTAAAAAGTATTTTTACACGTAATTGGAATAAATATAATATTCAGATTTTTAAAAATGAAAAAAAAAAAGATTCCAGATACATAGATCAATGCCTTTCTCTGAGCTTCTGGTTTATACATTTAGACATCCCATGTGGGCATAGACATTCTACATGGGCAACACACACTATAAAAATGAAGATGAACTTTTCTGCCCTAAATCCTGTTATCCTGGGAATTCCTAGTGAGGCTTCTGACTGTCCCATTGCTCCTCATCAAGGCATTAAGCCTAGGAAGATGGAAAGCAGAATCAGTAAAAGCATGCAAGTGATTCAATGGAGTGAAGGTGAAAGTCCAGGTCAGTACCTCACACTTTCCAGGCACCCTCAGTACCCTTTGCTCAGACTTGGAGAGTCCTGATAACACCAGCAAAGTCAGCATGAGTTTCTATTACTTGTATCATATGAAATAATATTTCTAAAGAGCATATTTCAGGATCTGACACACAATAAGCTTTTAAAAAATGCTTGTTCCCTTCCCTTCCTTTTCCAGGTATCCAATCAGCTGCAGAAGAAAGAGCCCTGGATCTGGACTTGAAGGGTGTAGATTTGAATCCTTCTTCTGCTACATATGTGATACATGGCCTTGAGTAAATCCCTTCCCCCTCTTTGAACTTCTGTTTCCTTATCTGTAGAATGAAAGGAGTGGACTAAATGGTCATTAAAGTCCTTCCCAACTCCGGTGAAAGATTGGCATTTGAGCTGGTTTTCAAAGAATGGGTCATAATTCAACAGGTAAAGGTGAAGAAGGAAGAAAAAAACAGGCAGATATTGAAAGCAAGCACATGGGAGCCTGGGAACAGTGAGTTTGAGAGGCAGGGAGTAGACTTGTTTAGCTAGATCAGTCAGTGCAGGGAGGGCAGTGGGGTAAGATGAGTCTGGGACGTGAGGAAGGCACCGGATTAGGGCAGGTCTTAAAAGCTACATAAGGGATTTCTTAAAAGCTACATAAGGGATTTCTACCTTATTCCAGAAACAATACGTAGCCACTCAAGATTTTTGAACAGAGAAGTAACATGGCCAGATCCACACAGAAGAAGCACATGGCAATGGTATTGAGGATGTCTTAGAAGAGGGATAAAGTGGGGAGATCTGTTACAAGGCCATGTCAATAACTCAGGTGGGTGATAGGGAGGGCCTATGCCAGGATGTTAATACAGAAGAGGAGGCAGTATCAAGAGTTGTTGGAGAGGACAAATCAACAGGACATGATAACTGATTGGATATGGAGTAGGGGTAGATGGAGAGGGCAATCAGAGATCACCCTAATAATAACTCACAGTGATATGTCACTCCAATTCTTACAGTACACATTATATACATTATCTCATTTGATTCTCACAACAATGCTGTGAGAGAGGTGTCCTTTTTATCCTCATTTTACAGATAGGGAAACTGAGGCACAGAAAGGTTTAATCACTTGCCCAGGCTCATATAGCTGGCACATACCTGAGGTGGGATTCCAACCCCACACTTCCTGACCCTAAATTCACCACTGAAAGATCAACCCAAGGTTATGAATATAGACCCTTGGAAGAACAATGGTGCCACTGAGAGGAATTCTGAAGGCAGAAGGAAAGAGCATGGTTAAGGGAGAGAGAATGAGCTTAGCATGGGACATGATGAGTTTTTAACTAAGGCTTTTAGCAGGGAAATGTCATGCTCAAGTTCACACATGGAATCAATTAAAAGAGTTAACTTTACCAATGGCTCCCCAACTACTAACTCCCACCAAGCAATATGTAAGGGGCAGTGTGTGTGTGTGTGTGTGTGTGTGTGTGTGTGTGTGTGTGTGTGTGTGACTTAAGGGAAGGATAGAAGACAGGTGGAAGATAAAGAATCCTTTTCTGAAATTTCTTCTCAAAAACCCCATTTTTAACTCCCACTCTAGTTACTGCTCCCTAATCATCAATCACCAACCCCAACCTTGAGCTGCTATGGTAAGCTCCAGCTGTAGTACCCACAGAGGATGAACTAATGAGGCAGATAAATGGCACCTCTGGATTCAGAAGAGACAGCATGATGTAAGGGGGAAAACCACTGGATTTAAAGTCAGAGGGCCTGGGTTTGAATCCTGACTTTGCCATTTACTAGCTTATGTGACGTTGGGAAAAGACCATTGTCAATCTGGGCTTCAGTTTCTTCTTAGTAATTGGGCTAAATGAACTCCAGGATTTCTCCCAGCTCTAAATCCTGTGATCCTATAAAGTCAAGTTCCTTATTAGTAATATTTAATGGCTGAAGCATGCTATTTTTCACTTTCTTTCATTTTTTTCTTTTATTTGATTCTTCTTGTACAAAATGACTAATACAAAAATGTTTTAAGTAATTACACATGTATAACCAAATCTCATTTCTTACCATCTTGGGGGGAGAGGGGTAAGAGGGAGGAATAAATTTGGAACTCAGAACTTTAACTAAAAATGTTGAAAAATTAAAAAATAATGTTCAATGCATTTCTTCCTCTTTGTCCCTTCTAACCCTGCTGTTCCTTCTCTCCCTGTTTCTCCTTCTTCCCCTTCTTCATTCCTTTTTTACTTCTAAGAAGCTTTATAATGTAATGTAGTGCAAAGGGTATCCCTGAATTTGAAGTTGGGAGACTTCAGTTGGAAATCTCAGCTTTGCCACTTAATGGCTGAGTGACCTTGGGCCAGTAACTTCTCTCCGAGCTTGCTTGTTTATGTACAAAATAGAGATCATTTTACTGGCACCTTCGATCTCCAAGGGATGTCTTGAGGAAGGGATGCTATAAACCTGTAGGCATGATTGTTGTGCTTCCTCTCCCTGCTCCTACTCTCACCTTCTCTTTCCTCAACTCTTCTAACTCTAGGAATTATCAACATCTCTCTCTTCTTTTCCTAAAGATTCTTGAGGCCAATCTGAGTCTGGGTTCTGGGTCTGGGTCTTGGCTGCTTGGATGGCTGTGGCCTCTAATCACCGGGAGACAATTTTACTTCCATGGGAAATAGATTAAGGAGGTCAAAGGCCTACTGCTTTGCAAAAGAAAGATGAATATCTTTCAATCAATGCTCCCAGGCCAAGGTGGAGAGAGCCTCATTTTAATTCTGAATTATAGAGAGTACAGAACAGAAAATAAGGTCATTAGAGGTGTGAATAATGGAGTCTGAGACAATCAGAAGGAGAGATCACTTATACCTTGTCTGATGTCGAATGAGTATCTATGGCATAAGACAAACTAAGATTAGGTCAAGGACAGGAACTTTTCATCGAGGTGTCCAAAGATGATGCCTCTAGGTATTCTTCACAATGCCCAGGGAGAAGATGCTTCTCTGGCTTGGGGACACACAGCAAAGAAGTCACCAAGCTAGGATTAGAAGCTATAGTACCAATACACCAAGTATTTTTACCCCTGAAAAGCCAAAAGAAGAACAGGTAGCAAATCCATCAACTGCCTTTCTATTGATGATCCAATTCTCAAGGCTAACCTGATTTGTTTAAGTAACAGCCTCTATCTCAGTGAGCCTGACCTTTAGTAATAAACAAGAATTTGTTTGTATTTCAAGAATATCACAGACTATCTGGCAAATGGACCTGGGTTATGGTGTTAATGGCTAATAATTCAACTCAGTCAGTATTTGTGGGGCATCTGCTGTGATCAAGGCCCAGAGGAGTTCTTGGTCATGTGAACTGGGATTTTTAGAGTGTGAATCTTTGTCAGAGCCAGTCTGGTGAGAAGATGGAACAGAATGCTGGCTATGTGTGGAGTATGAAGGGAGGGGTGCTTAGAGAGCCCTCCCATCTGGTTCTAGAACATCTTCTCTATAAGCATGAAAAGGAAAATTATTTATTAAGCAGTAAGCACTCACAATGTGTCAAGCATTGTGCTAAGTACTAGGGATATAAGTAGAAAAATGGGACATCCATGATCAAGCTAGAATTCTAACTGTCAGAGAACACATATAGAAGTCACTCACTGCTCTACTAATGCTAAAAAAAAAAATGCCCCCATTAACACTTCATGCTTTAGGGTTGAGAAGGCAACGTGGTCCCAACAATCCTCCTGAATAGGTTGAGTTTGTGGTGCCAATGAAACACTCAGATTGACATGTTCTAAAGGCAGTTGGACTCCCAAAGTTATGGATCTGGGTATCTGGAGCTCAGTGGAGAGGTCCAAGCTGACATCATTTGGGGTTTCATTTGCATAGAAATCATTATTGGAGCCAAGGGAAGGGAAACAAAAAGAGGGAGAGAAAGAAAATTAATAAATCAGCATTTATTAAAGACCTATTAGGTGCTAGGCACAAGCTTGGGTGACTCCATTGATAGAATGCGGGGTCTGGAGTCAGGAAGACCTGAGTTCAAATCTGACCTTAGACACTTACTACCTATATGATCCTGGGCAAACCACTTAACCTCTGTTTGCCTTAATCCACTGGAGAAGGAAATGGCAAACCACTTTATTATCTTTGCCAAGAAAACCCCATGGTCAGTATGATCCATGAGGTCACAAAGAGTTGGACATGACTGAATGACTGCACAACAACAAGTACCAGGCACTGTGCTAGATGCAAAGATGAAAATGAGGACACTTGCTTCCTTCCTTCCTCCCTCCCTCTCTCTCTCTCTCTCTCTCTCTCTTTCTTTCTTTCTCTCTCTCTCTCTCTCTCTTTCTTTCTTTCTTTCTTTCCACAGGATGCAGAATTTACAAAATCAACCTAACATGGAATTGAATCTTGCTCCACCACTTTTTAGAAATTTCCAAATTAGGGGTAACAGTACATGTCATGTTCAGCAGATTGAAGTCCCCCTGGAACAAGGCAAAAGTAAGAAATCCTACCATCAACAAAGCCAGATAAACTGTTTTGATTTTCCAACAAGAAAAAGCAAGATTTCAGTTAAGTCAACTGAAGAGGACTGTGTGTTTGAGACTATAAGAGAAGAGGATCTTTGAAGAAAAAGAAAAAAGAATCAGCATTTCCACTTTCTTCCTTTAAAGTAAATCACTTGAAACAGCAGACTATGTAATAACCAAAGGTTGGCTTTACATCACCAATGGAAGAAATCTGACACTTTTGACATATAGATTAAAGTTTTACTGTTCAAGTTGTGGGTTGTAACTCAATGTAAATCAGAGGACAAGAAAAGAATGGGAGCAAAATTTGTCTAGATTTTAAGGTCAAGCAGCAAACCTGTGTTTGAAAACAAATGTATATTCCGTTTCCCCCTAAGACAAATAATTACCTGCCTTTACAAAGCCTCTACTTCAGCTGCTAATAGTGTGGGAATTCATCCATGTATCACAGTAAGTGAACAGCTGCAGCTGGTAAAATTACCCGGTTAAAGAGGGTCACTAGTAGAGCTTAGATAACATTACCAACTTTCTTCTACTTTAAGCATGAAGGAAATGGAGAGTTTCCCCGTTTACCATTCAGAGATGAAAGAAATACTGGAACTTTAAATGGCTGGATTATGAAGGGGATGGGGAGTGGGTAAAAAGGCTCAAAATGTCATCTTAGTGACAACTTAGTGACAACTGTTGTTGTGTTGAGGCTAGCTAGCTTGTGCACCTAGGGGAGAGTCCAAATGCATGATTTACCCACAGTGAAGGATTATGGTAAAAACCTATTCTCCTAAGGAAGTGGGAAATATGGGAGGAAAAACTGGACTTCACTAATCTGCCCACAGAACTATGGGGAGGCGTGATTTAAGGTATTATTTTGATCAAATACCTTTTTTTGTTTTGATGTCATTCCAAAGCCTACTGATATTGCTGTGGGGCTCTCTGAAACAAATCCATGGGCCCTCCCGTTAGTGTGTTTCTGTGCAATTGAAATGGTGTTCTTTAGTTCAGACTAGGGATTTAAGAAGTCAATAGAAAATTGATCTCAATGTTGGAAATGGATGGTTTGAAAGCCAGGGAAGGCTTCATGCTTTAAATCAGTTTAGGAATCAAATCTCTCATCCCCCCAAATAGGTACAGTACACTGTTGGTCCTTTTGCTAATCTGTTTCTAGCAAATTAAAAAAAAACATAATTACTAACATAATTCTGTGGTATTGAATTAGGACCACAGGAAGGGGGAGGAGCTGGATATATGTATATATTGAAACACATATTGTTTCAGGTTTCCTATGTGCATAAAATATTGCAATGTGCCTTTGGAGTTATCTGTTATAATGCTAAAAATATGAAATGTGTAACATGGCGTTTTGAAGTTGTTGATAGATATTCTACTAATTCTCTTTTGTTGAAGTATTTTAAAGTTCATGAATAAATGTCTACAGCAATGAAAAAAAAAAAAAGAAAATGAGGACACTTTAGGGACACAGAGATGAAAATGAAAACAGTTCTTGCCCTCAAGGAGCTTACATTACATTAAGGAAACAACATATACGCATATAATCAATCAACCAAAAAGCACTTTATTATGTTCTTAGCCTATTCCAGGTGCTGCTAGAAGGTGTAGAAGGTGCAAGTACAAAGAGCAGATGGTCCCTACTCACAGTAAGCTTACATTCTAATGGTAGAAACAACAAACACACATGAAATTATAAACAGCATAAATATAAAGCTAATAAATACAAACACATGCAAAGTGGTTGAATACAAGGTAATTTGGAAGAGAGGACTCTAACAATTTGGGAGGATCAGAAAAGGCTTTGTGAAGAAGATGGTACCTGAGCTACATCTTAAAGGTCTTCTCTCTGCATATATGGATATATAATATGTTTATATGCAATAGGTATGAATATATACAAATATACATACACACATGTAGGTGCAAAATATATGTGGAATAAATATGAGTCAATTTGGGGGAGAGGCATTAGCATCTTGGCAGGGGGGCCAGGAAAGACTTTGTTCTTAGCCTCTGAACTGAGTTTTGAAGGAAATTAGGAATTCTGAGAGATGGAGGTAAGAAGGGAATTTGTTACAGACCTATATAAACTTGAGGACACAGGAGATGGACAGTCTTGGATGAAGTTGCAAGAAGGCCAGCTTAGCAAAACAATAGAATGTGTAAAGGTGACCGGTGTAGAAGAGGCTGGGAGAGGTGAGTTGAAGGACATTTTTCTTTGCCTTTCTTTTTTTTTCTTTTTTATTGTTATCTTTTGTTTTTGCATCATAAAAATTTCTTCCACCTCTCTATCCCATATATCAAAGAATATTTTCAAACAGAAAAAGAGGAATAAGAGGGGAAAAATAAGCAAACCATTCAATATATTGAAAAAAAATCTGAAAATATATGCAATGTTTCATTCCTCTGGACTTCCCACTTCTGTAAAGGAGTCGGACGGGAGTATCTTTTCACATTTCCTTTTTAAGGTCATGCTTATTCTTTGCAAGTTTATAACAGTCATTTTTTGTTGTTTTATGGTTGTTCTTTTCATTTACAGTGCTGTAGTCATTGTGTTATTGGGGCTTTTGTCTGCTCATTTGACCTCCTTAATTATGCTTCTCTGTATTCATATTCATCCCAATAATATTCCATTACATTCATATACCACAATTTGCTTAGCCAATCCCCCAATCAATAGGCGCCTACTTAATTTCCAATTCTTTGCTACCAATAAAGTGCTATTCTAAGTATTTTGGTGTATATGAAGACTTTCTTCTTAACGACAACCTCTGTAGGATATACACCTCGTCATAAAATCTCTGAGTCAGATTATGGGCATTTTAGTCATTTTATTTGCATAGTTCCAAATTGCCTTCCAAAATATTGTACCAATTCACAGTTCTACCAACAATACACTAGTGTGTACATCTCCAAGGTTACACGGCTAGGTTTTTTTTGTTTGTGTGTTAAGTGTCTGAGGCCGGATCCAAACTCAGGTCCTTCTGACTCCAGGGCTGACGCTCTACTCACTGTGTCACCTAGCCGCCCCCTTTATGAAGGACTTTTAATGCCAGAGGAGCTTGTATTTGATTCTAGAAGTAACATAGAGTCACTGAAGTTTATCAACAGGGTAGTGATATAATCAGACCTATGCTTTAGGCATATCACTTTGGCCTCTGTGGGGTATATTGATTGGCAAGGGGAGAGACTAATTAGTGTCTATTGTAACAGTTCAAGAGAGAGATGATGAAGACCTGAGTTAGGATGGTAGTTACATGAGTGGAGAGGGTACAATTACAAGAGGTCTTATAGTGATAAATTCAACCAAATTTGCCAACTGATTGACTTTGAAGGAATGGGGTAAGGGAGGATGACTTCAAGGATATGAACCTGGGTATCTGGAAGAATGGTGACACTATTAACCAGAAGAAGAAAGGCAGTGGAATGATCTTGGAGAAAACTATTATCTCTGTTGGAAATTGTGGACTTCACTAATAAATATTGGAAACACAACCCCAGAACTGAGTTCCCCAGATGGTTTTCAAAGTACTCAAGTCCATAGATCAAAAAACTAATTAGCATTTGCGCTGAATATGGCTTATCCTAATCAATTCTTCATTTGTTTAATTTGTCTACAGGGTGCGGTGTGTCACACAGATCTTTCTTCACAGTCTGCTCCCCTACTCCCCTTCTCTAGCTTCCCCCACAGTGTGGGGGCAGCCCCATATCCCAGCAACTAGTGCAGGCAATCAATCCACCAGTTAATCTGTTTCTCCCTCCCTGTGGCACAGAGGCAGTGGGCGGATAGAAGTAAAGGCAGGCCCGAAGCCCCCTGCCACCCACTCCCAGGCAATGAATCATAGGATCTAGGATGCTATGTGTAATTGAGGTGTATGTGGGGAGTGTTGAATAGCAGGTCACAGGGCACCAAGCCTGAGCAATTGAATCTTTGCCACTTCCTGGGGAAAATGTGATTCAGCCCTGAAAGGTCATGGAGATTCCTTATGAAGTAGCAAATTCTAGAAGGTACCTTGGTCTTCCCCTTGCCCATAACAGTAACAGGGGCCGGAAAAGAGAGGTGGGGAGAAGGGATAGGCAATACATCAGCTAAAAAGGAGAGACACTCCCCAGTGCACGCTCTTCCTTCCACTCTCCTATGAAGCAAGTAGCTCTCCCTCAAAAGAAGATAGAGGAGGGTCAGTGACCTTGCCTGTACAGAGCCATGGCAGCTTGGGCAGACTGAGCAATCTCTGTTCATACCTCCTTCCCTACTTCCTGACATCACTGAATCCTCCTTCTCCTCCCTCAGGAATAAGGAAGGGCTAAATTATCTCAGACTCAGTAGTTAAGGACTGAACATGAGGCTCCTTTATCCTGCTGTGTAGAAATCGGGGGGTGGGGGCAGACCCTATGATGTAGGTTCATTGTTCCTCACCCTACCTCTGCTGGAAGGTTCCTTGCATAACAATCCATGTCCTACTTTTACCTAGCCTTCTTCTTGCCAACATCCATGCTCTTTCTTTTAGTGATCATGCCCACTCCCATGGTACACACTACTACTTTTGTGCAGATGACTCTTCATTCTTTATCTCTAGTCCTGACTTCTCTCCTGAGCAGCCAGTCCTGCATCCCCAGCTGTCCATGAGGCATCCTCCTCCCCTGAATGCCCCAACAGCATGTTCAAAACTGAGCTCACCGTCTTCCCTCTAAACCAGTCCTTCCAACCAGCTTCCCTATTTCTGTTATTGAGATCACCATTCTCTTAGTATCCCAGGATGAATGTATTGGAGTCATCTTTGGCTCCTTCTCCTTCACTCCCCAAAGGCAAGTTCAAATCAATCCAAGCCCTGTCAACTACTCCTCTCCTCCCTCTTTCAATCAATCTTTTCCTCTCTACTCCCCCCTGCCTGGAATGCTCTCTCCTCATCTCTGTATCCTGGTTTCCCTTGCTTCTTTCAAGTCCCAACTAAAGTCCCACCTTCTACAATAAAACCTCCTCTGATCCCCCTTAATGCTGGTGCCTTCCCTCTGTTGACCAGCACCAATTTATCTTGTACATATCTTGTCTGCACATAATTGTTTTCATGTCATCTCCTCCATTTGCCTGTGAGCTCCTTAAGGGCAGGGACTCAGTTCTTGGCACACAGTAGGCATTTAATAAATGCTTGTTGACTGACTTTCTTATGCTGCAACCATACAAGTTCAGGCTCTTATCACTTCTCCTCTGTATTATTGAAATAGCCTCCTAATGACCTTCCTGCCTCCATTTTCTCCCCTCTCCAAGCCATCTTTCACACAGGTGCCAGAATCATCTTTCTTATACATAAATCTCACCATGTCATTCCCCTATCCAAAAGCTTTCCCTGTTGAATTATGGGATTTTGAGTAGGAAGAGTTGTTAAAAATCCATCTACTCCAATCCTCTCATTTTATAGATAGCATAAAGCATAAGCAGCACCAGTATATGAAGCTCTCCATAGCTCCATTCTTCTTCATTCACATATGTCACATTCCAAACAAACTGTTCCACACTCTATTACCAGCTATGACCAAACTCTATAAGGAAACATATAATGTTTGTTCTTGGAGTTGCGACATTGAACATGGACAGATTTCTGAAACACATATAATACCTTCTGTTTTTCCACGTGTGACAAATTTTTGATGACCCTGTCCTGCAAAAGATCAAATTATTAGGATGGTTCTCTCCTCATTTCTGTGTGTAAAGTCCTTCAAAGCCCAGCTTGAGGGCCATCGCCTCCAAGAAGCCTTCCCTGATACCACTAGCTGAGAAAAAAAAAGTCTCTCCTTCGAATTTCCCCCAACAACTTATCTAGACCTTTCCTTTCTTTTCATTTCATTCTCTCTTATGTCATAAGTTTCTGGACAGTATTTCCCCCTTGTCTCTTCCTAGCGTTCTTTTCTATATTTCCATTAGGGCAAAGGTTCTCAACCTTTTCCGTACCATGGAGTCCTTTGGCAGCTTGGTAAAAACCCTTTTCAGAATAATGTTTTTAAGTGTGTAAGAATAAAAGACAACATTACAAATTAAACCAAATATAAGTGAAAATGAAGCTATAACTTTTCCCATCCAAACTCACAGGACCTCTTGGGGTCTATGCCCCTCACGTTAAGAGTCTCTCAACTTTAGAATTTATGAAGGTACAAGGTAGTACAGTGGATAGAATGCTGGTTCTGGAGTTAGGAAGACCTGAGTTCAAATTCAGCCTTAGGCATTTCCAGGCTATGTGACTTTGGGCAAGTCATTTGTCCTCTCATTGCCTCTACTTCCTTATCTGTAAAATGATGATAATAATAACATCTATATCACAGGATTGTTGTGAGAATCAATGAGATAATATTTATAATCACATGGCACGATGCTTGGCACATAGTAGGCACTAAATAAAACCGAGTAGCTTTAATGTTGTTACTACTAGTATTGTTATCCTGCTGTTACCACCTTATGAATGACTAGGACTTCCTCGTGATTGTGTCTTGACTCTCGTGATCTTGGAATATTTACTCACCAACAGCTACAGGTTTTTAGAGAGAAAAAGTTCACCCTCCTGAAGCAGAAGACAATGTACAAGACTGTGGGATTCAAATTCTACCTGATTCTTTTATTGCTTGTGGGAATAGAACCATCCCTGTTAACAGACAGACAAATCATCCAGGAGAGAAAAAGGGGAGCATCTCCAGGGGATAGCATGGGTTGTGGAAAGTCAGACCCAGAAAGCACCTTAGAATATGGAATGAAAAAGATATATCAGAGCTGGGGAGAATCTCAAAACTTGGAATGTTAAAAGCATAAGGTAAGACCCCCTCTGATCTACCTCTCCCCATAGGCACTCACAGGTTTGCTATTTGGAGTCTCGGGGAGTGACTACTCAAAGGTTGAGGGTGTGCTCTGGGTTTATATTTCTAAAACTATAGCTTACAAGCTCTCACTCTTACAAGCTTACCCTGAGTACTCAGACAGTAGACACAATTAGCTCCAAGCAAAGGCATTTACTGGTGTGGCACAATAACAAAAGTAGCTACAAAATGCCTCAATGTCCCTCTAAACCTGAGGCACACTCTCCCACAAATACTCACAGTCTGTGTAAAAGTCAGTCACAAATTTAAAGAACATTGATAGTAAAGCTAAGATGTGAGGAGTGCAGGTGGCCAAAGGATCTTACGTCTCTGGTACTGAGGGCCCTTTTTCTTCTCGTGGTTTTCTCACACTGTACCACCCCCTCCCCAGACCCAGCATCTCTGCCAGACAGACTGCTCGGATGGTTGCCCTAGGTCGGGTCTGCTCTGAAGCTTTAATGCCTGGGTCAATCAGAACCATAATCTCTTCTCTGTTATTCTTTTCTCTGCTGCCAGAAGTCCCACTCCTTAAAGCTGTTTCTGCCCACTGATTCTCTGTTTATGTCTTTCTGGGTGTAGTGGTTCACCCCTACTGAGTGGGGTTTATAGCTCTCCTGAAAGGCATCATGTCTGAGGGGCAGAAGAAAAGAGAAAATATTTTCCTTCACCTGCTGCCCCTCTGGTAGAGGTTCAGGGGCCTTACACTCCATGAGACTGCTCCCTTACAGGCCTTCACAGGGTTGGCAATGATGGGATCCCCAGCTCCAATATTCTAACTTCATTATAGGCCTGGCCCTACTGAACAGCAGGCCCACTGCACCTACCTACCCCTCCCACTCCCCAATGTCCTAACTTCTTTGTATATGCCTCACTGCTCACTAGAACAACAGGTGTGTCCCTGAACTCTTAGTTCCCACAGAAACAGCAGGTGTGTCCACATGATGGGAACCTAGCTACTGCCTCTACCTGGTCACTGCCCCCAGACCCATTCCCACAGAAACAGGTGTGTTCTTGTATTCAATCACAATCACATTATCCATCTAGCCCAAGACAGGACCACAATAGCTAGCCAGTTGGAGGCCAGAATGACTAGAACGTTTAAACACTGAACCATAGATGGGACCCCTCCTCCATTACTTAATCCCTTAACAAACTCCTCCTGCTTTTTTTAATATTAATGATATTCCTCTATTCTATGTAAATTTCTGTTGTGTAATTGCATCTTTACCCTATAAAAATCCATTTTGTTTTCTCTAAAGTTGCTGGTTCCTCTTGGAATTTAGCCTGCTTCATGAGAGGCGTCAGTCTCCATAAATGCCAATACTTGGATTAGAGGTGGTCTGACTCTGAATTGTTCCACCACAATACATCGTGAAACGACAACAGTTTTGGGTGGGCAAAGCCCCACCTCAACAGTTTTTGGCGTCCCTAGATTTTAACTGCAACAGCTTTTTGGCATCTCTGGGTGGGCCTGAGTCTCTGGCTCTGACCTCCCTCTCCACATGGAGCAGAAGTCTCTGATTAGGACATTCTCTAATCCAAAGGTAAGCCTATCTTTTTCCCTTCTCTTAGTGGGGAGGTCCTTCAAGCCCCTAGGAAAGCTTGACTGGATTGCTTGGGTCCTAGTGCCCAAGGGCCTCTTGGCTGGCAAATTCCTTCTAGACAGAGAACACTCTTCTTGGGACTTTTGTGGGGAGTTCTTTATGAACTCAATTCTTCATCCTCCAGTGGGACACCACTGAAGAGATGAATGTGGCTATAGGGGGAATTTCCTTAGGCTTACTGACATTTAGTCCCAACTCCCATCTCATGGGACTAGTAAACTGTAAGAGCACACCTGGTCTTTATATAATCTGGAAGACCAAGAAAAGTTATTGTTATCTGTGCTTTCTGTTTGTATCTGTCTGTGTCTATGTCTGTGTAAAATCCAAGTCTGTTACCTTGTAAGATTCAAAAAACAACCAGGCAGTAAGAAACACTGTACCTGGGCTAGAAAGATCGGTGGTCTCCTAAAGAAAGGTTGTTGGCACGAAAAAAAAACAAAAAACAAAAAACATTTCTCCTTTTACTTCTTTGGACTCTGGCCAAGTTCTGGAAGTAGAAAGACAAATGGACAAAGGATGAAAAGGGAGATTTCTCCCCTAAGATCTATCTAAGAGAATAGGCGTCACTTCACTGATCAAAGAGAAGCAGGTTTCAAAACTGCACTTTGGAATAGGACTAGCACTTAACCCTTTCCTGGGTCACAAAAAGAGAGTGTATAAAATCATTGGGAATATAGATCCAGGCAATTGAATTCATTCTGGTTAGTATTTGGCACTAAGATAAATTGGGAAAATGCATAGATCTGAAAAAGAAATGTCTCAGATGTGATACTTTGAATTCTCCAGTACCAGGAAAAGGGGACTAAGCACCACTGGGTCCTTTCCAGGGTTCCACCCACCTTTACTGGAGGTCCCACTCATTTTCAAAGAAGTTTTTAAAGCAATGACCACCCGAGTGAAGTTTACTTGGGCAAAAGATCAAAAATAAAACCATTAAGATTCTCCTCCCTGTAGTCCTACCTCTGATGAGGCTAGGGCTACTGTGCCTTCTCACTGTGATCCAGCTCTGACCAGACCAGGGCCACAGTGAGAAGTTACAACCACCAAGATTCTCTTCCTCATAGTCTCAGCTCTTCCTAGGCTAGGACTACAGTGCCTTCTCCCTGTCATCCTGGCTCTGATGAGCTAAGGATACAGTGAAAGGTTAGAACCATTAAGATCCTTTACCCTGTCATTCTGGCTCTGACTGAGCTAAAGCTGCAGTGAAAAGTTAGGAGAATAGTAGGGAATTTGAGTTAACCTCCCCTATCTGGTGACAAGGGGGCAGGCACAGCAGCTACAGTGGCTGGAGACAGGTTTATTGGGATGCCAACAGCAAGAATAGCTTTTTTGAAAGCCTGTAGGGGCAGGGCCAATCTTTTGCCAGAGGTCAACTGTCCTTCCAATTCCATCTGAGAAACTTTGAACTTTGTAAAATGAAGTATTTCCTTTTACATTTTCTTTCTTTTTTTTTTTTGGAGGGCAATTGGGGTTAAGTAACTTGCCCAAGGTCACACGGCTAGGTTTTTGTTTGTGTGGGTTAAGTGTCTGAGGCCAGATCCGAACTCAGGTCCTTCTGACTCCAGGGCCGGCGCTCTACTTGCTTCACCACCTAGCCAACCTCATATTGCATTTTCATTTCATTAATTTTGTTTTGAAAATATTAACACATCATTCATTACATTTGTTATCTGCTCCCTTACTTTGTATGAACCTATCAACTATTCAACCTAATCAATCCCCCTGCCAGTGGTGGCGGGAGGGGAGGGAGAAGGGGGGAAGCAGGGTGGCAGAGATCAACTCTCCTCCACTCTAATAAGATGTCAGAACATAGAATGCTGCAACTGGAAAGGATCTTTGAGGTCTTATTCTAGTTCAGTGTTTTCATTTTATAGATGAGGATGATAAAGTCCAAAGAAGGAAATAACTTGCTCAAGGTAATTCAGTTTGGGGTAGAGCTAAATCTCAGACCTATGTCTCCTAGGATTCTTTCTTTCTACACTATAGCAGCATCTTTTGTTGATACAGGAAATATATTTTAGAGATGTTTCCATACATGGAATATGGAATAAGGGTCTTAAATGGTCGGTCATGGAGGGGTGAGGGAGAATGGCCAAGACTAATTTAAGTGACTTCAGAGTTTTACCACCAATGACCAGGGAAGGTCTGGAGGAAGAGGCACTCTTGAAACAGAAGTTTCATCTAATTTCATATCACCAGAATGTGATTTATCCTATTTTTTTTTACAAATGCTTTATTAACTTCTGGTTTACATCATACATTTCCACCAGATTATGAGTTACATTTTCCCCCATTTTTTCCCTACCCACTATCCCAGAATAGCAGTCCCACTAGATATCCCCTCATCCAATCTGCTCTCTCCCATATCTTCTCGATACCCCCTTCGACTTTGCCATTAGGGCAAGGTGAATCTCTGGGCCCCAATGCCTGGACATCTTATGAAACATTTAATTTTAAAACTTCGATTTTCAGATCCATTCCCTTCCTCCCTTGTCACCCACTCCCTCTGAGAAGATAAGCAATTCAGTATGTGTTGTACATGTATAGCTATGCAAAACATTACCATAGTAGATATATTGTAAAAGACTGCTTATATTTCCCTCCCACCCATCTCACCTCCCAACTGGTCCATTCCCTACTTTGATCCTGTCCCTCTTTGATAGTGGGTACTTCCAATCTCCCCTCCCCCCAGAATGCCCTCCCCTCCATCATCCCCCCTCTCATCCTCCTTTCCCCTACTCAAGAGAGTGAGTAAGGGTAAGATATTCCATTTAGTATGTATGTGATTCTCTCCTTGAGCCAACTTCAATGAGAATATGCTTTTGCCTTTTTGCCTTCCTGTTCTTCCCCCGCCCCCTGCAACTACTTCCCTTTGCCTCTTCTACATGAGATAGTTTACCCTACCCTGTCTCTCTCCATCTCCTCTTGCCACTTTCCTCTCTCACTTCTTGACTTCACCCTTTAAGAATCATCCCTTCCTTGGGGTGGCTAGGTGGCTCAGCGGGCCTGGAGTCAGAAGGACCCAAGCTTGCAATCGGCCCCAGACACCCAACAGACAAACAAAAACCCAGCCGTGTGACCCTGGGCAAGTCACCCAATCCCAATTGCCCTCCAAAAAAAAATAATAATCATCCCTTCCCATCAAATTCAACCTGTGCCCTCTATCCATGTATACCTGTGAACATATGCCATGTACCCTTCTTAATTATTTTCATAATGAGAAAGGTTTCATCAAACACAGTTATTGTTTTTCCATGTAGGAATGTAAATAGTCCAACTTTGATAAGTTCCTTTTGATTTCTTTTCCTTGATTACCTTCTCAAGCATCTCTTGCTTCTTGTGTCTGAATGTCAAATTTTCTATTCAACTCTGGTTTTTTTCTCAAGAATGCTTGAAAGTCCTCTATTCCACTGAATGACCATATTTTCCCCTGAAACAAGATACTCAGTTTTGCTGGGTAGGTGACCCTTGGCTTCAATCCCAGCTCTTTTGCCCTCTGGAATATCATATTCCATGCTTTTCGATCCCTCAGTGTAGAAGCTGCCAGGTCCTGGGCTATTCTGATTGTGTTTCCACAATATTGAAATTGTTTCTTCCTGGCTGTTTGTAGTATTTTCTCCTTGATCTGGGGATTCTGGAACCTGGCTATAATATTTCTGGGAGTTTTCTTTTTGGGATCTTTTTCAGGAGGTGATCTGTGGATTCTTTCAACCTCTATTTTGCCCTCTGGGTCTAAAACATCAGGGCAGTTTTCCTTGAGAATTTCTTGAAGGGTGATTTCTAGGTTCTTTCTTGATCATGGCTTTCAGGTAGTCCAATAATTTTTAAATTGTCTCTCCTGGATCTATTTTCCAGTCAGTGGTTTTTCCCATGAGATATTTCACATTGCCTTCTATTCTTTCATTTGTTTGGATCTGCTTAACAGCATCTTGATTTCTCATAAAGTCATTAGCTTCCATTTGCTCCAGTCTGACTCTGAAGGAATGAATCTCCTCAGTGAGCTTTTGAGATTCTTTTTCCATCTGGCAAATTCGACTTTTTTAAGGCATTCTTCTCCTCATTGCCCTTTTGGGCCTCCTTTGCCATTTGAGTTAGTCTATTTTTTAAGGTGTTATTTTCCTCAGTCAGGCTGTTGACAGTCATTTCATACTTTTCTTGCATCTTTTTCATTTCTCTTCCCAAATTTCCCCCCACTTCTCTTATCTGCTTCTTAAGGTCCTCTATGGCCTGTAGCCAGCTTGTATTTTCATTTGGGGCTTTTGGTGCAGGAGTTCTGACCTCACAGTCCTCCTCCATGCTTGGAGCCTCTTTGCCCCTAAAATAGGAGTCCAATGTTGAACTTTTCTGTTTATTTTGTTTCGTTTGCCTAGGCATGTTGCCACTTAATTACTTGATTTTTGGGCTTGTTGCCACAGTAGGACTCTGCCACCAGACAGGGGAGCTTCCGCCTAAACGTGGGGTCTTCACAACTTCCGCCAGTTGGGTGGCCTCTGTAAAGCCTCCACCCACTCTGGCAAGTTGGATACCCACCCCAAACTTCCCCCCCAGACCACAATCCAGATCCAGGCAGTTTAAAGCAAGAGTGATTAACCCCCAGACTGATTGCTGGATCTCCCTACAGTTCGCAGACCAGGAGCTAGAGCCACTACTGACTCTGCAAAATGGCTTCTGTGAAGCTGTTTCTTCAGCAGCTTTTCGCCCCCAGGGGAGGCAGCCGAGCGTTCCCCAAATACTGGTCCCAAAGTCCATAGGGCACTAACCTCTCACTTTGTCCTAGGCATATCTGTGCTGATCATTCTGGAATCACCACAATTGCTGGTGTTCTGGGGTCCCTCCAGCCGGCTGAAGGCCCGGCCACCCTGGGGCTAAAACCTCGGGCTGGGCTCAGCTCCCAGAGCTCTGCGCTGTTGGTTCCCAGCTCGCTGTGCTGCCTGCTCTCAGAGCGCTGCACTGGCCGCTTCCTGCAGGGCTGCTGGGCTGTCCTCAACAGGAGGTTAGCTTCTCTGTGCCGTTCTGTGGGTGCTGTGGCTCCAGAAGTTGTTTGGCGTCCCCTTTCACATTATTTGAAATTTGTGTGGGGCAGAGCACATTGGAAATGCTGTTTCTACTCCGCCATCTTCGATTTATCCTATTCTTAAACTTAAAGTTGGAGTTCCCTTTCTACAGTAAGGGATAGAAGGGCTTGGAATATGATATTCCAAGGTCAAAGGAGCTAGTATTAAAACCAAGAATCACCTACCCAGCAAAACTGAGTATAATGTTTCAGGGGAAAATATGGTCATTCAATAAAATAGAGGACTTTCAAGCATTCTTTTTTTTTTTGGAGGGCAATTGGGGTTAAGTAACTTGCCCAAGGTCACACGGCTAGGTTTTTGTTTGTGTGTGTTAAGTGTCTGAGGCCAGATCCGAACTCAGGTCCTCCTGACTCCAGAGCCAGTGCTTTATTCACCTAGCCACTCCTCAAGCATTCTTGATAAAGTTGGAGTCCCAGGGTTATCTAACATAGGAGGCACAGGAAACAGGTCTAGTCTCCTCTGGCCAAACAATAATCCTAGATAATCCTAGAGGTAAGGTCCCTCAGATAGTACAGGGCCCCATTGTGTCTCGTCTTCCTATAGAGTTCAAAATGTAGCCTTGTGTGTTACTCGATGTGAGTTAACTGAGGCCAGACAGAAACAGGTACAATCTTGTATGCCCATAAAAAATATCATGATAAAGTCAAGTGGCTTGGTTCCTCCAAGACATGGTCTCCAGAGGTCTAGTTTGTAACTCCAGCATTATAACCATAGAAGAATGAGCAACTCACAAACAGAAATAGAAAAGTCAGAAAGGTTTAATGGGAAGATGATGAGTGGGATTTGGGATATGTTGACTTTCAAGTGTCTCTGTAACACGTCCAGATGGCAGTTAGAGGTACAAGACTGGAGCTCAGGTCAAAGCTGTGGGGGTAGATGTGAGGGCTAGCTACATGAACCTGGTTGTTGATACTGTGGCCTCAAATGAATGAGGTTATACATGAAAGAGTATAGAGAGAACAGGACCAAGGACAGAACCTTGGGAAGTACCAACATTAAAAGGCCCAGATTGATGAGTTTTATCCAGGTAAGTAAATGAGAAACAACTCATTGCTCTCACAAACAGCCTTCCAGTAGCCAGTAGAATGACTGGTAAGTCCGAGCCAGTAGACATGGGGCATAAAGTTCTCTTATGTGAATTAAGATGTTTGCCAACAGGGACTTGGCCCAAAACAGCAGTGCTGACTGAAGTTTTTTTCCTCAATTCAGCAAAGTGATAATGTTTCCCCATCCAAAGACTTGGTAATTACTAATTATTTAAGTGGCTGCCTGATCCCATCACTCCATTCAGCTGAGAAATACTCCTGAACAATCCATGTTGGACAAGGCTTTAATGAATTTAATGTCTCCAGAGAGGGAGGAAGAATTTGCCAAATCCAGAATTTCTCCCTTCACACTAAGCCATGAGACTCAGTCAACGAGCATTTTTTAAGCACTCACTTTTTGCCAAGTACTTTGCTAAGCTCTGAGGATACAAAGAAAGGCCCCTGTCCTCAAGGGGCTCATGTTCTAATGGGGGAGGCAATGTACACATAAGTAGGTTCATACAATTTACATACAGATTAGGTGAAAGTCATCTGAAAGGGGAAAACATTCATAGTTGGGGGAAGGGGCAGGAAAGGACGCTGTAATGGAAATGCAAATTTAAAGATCTTCCCTGCCCCTAGCTTAAGTGCACCTGGAGCCTGTGGTGGGAGGCTTGTTTTTCAGGGAAGCCCAACCTTGATACTTTTGTGATTGGGCAGTGGGTCAAGGAGGTTGTTACAATAATTGAGCCAGGAGAAGGCTATATAAACTCTGATGAGAGGCTTTGCTTTGGGGCTCACTTTGAGAAGTGTTTTGTGATTTGACCAGATGAGACTCTGGGAAGCCGTTGTTGAGAGCCCCCCGGCTTTGAAAACCCAGATGTTGATGCTTCCCTCTCTGGTAACTGTGATTTGGTATTGATATAATGGTTGGACAGTTTGGAAGCCTGTCTGTTTGATCTGTAAGTTCTGTAACTCTGAAGTTTGGGGTGCTGACCTTTTTCCCCTGAACTAGGTAATGTGTGTTTGTTTGATTAAATTAAGCTTGTTAACTGATTTTGAGTTGCTTTCCTTTTGAAAAGCAGATCTAAGAACCTATATTGGCAGTCACCCTGGGGATATTGGGGTGCTTGCCGCTACAGACGCCCATAGAAGATGGGATTTGACCTAAAGATTAAAGGAAGCTAGGGAAATTCAGAGGCATGTGTGAGGGTGCAGAGCGTTCCTAACATGGGGGATAGCTGGAGCAAAGGGTACAGAGACAGGAGTGGAATGTTCAAGGAATTGCAGGTAGTCAGACCACAGAGTGGTTGATGGAGAGTAAGGTACAAGCAGGTTAGAAAGGTAGGAAAAGGTTAGGTTATGAAGAACCTTCAATACCAAACCAAGGACTTTATTTTTGATCCTGGAGGTAACTGGGAGCTATTGGAGTTCATTACGCAGGGGAATTACATAGTCAAATTTATGCTTTAGAAACATTACCTTGGCAGCTGAATGGAGGATGGATTGGACTAGGAAGAGCCTTGGGGAAGAAAGATCAATAACAAAGGTGATTGAAAGTCCAAGAAAATACAAGCCATTCCCCAACTGATAAATGGTAAAAGGACACGAACAGGCAATTTTTAGATGAAGAAATCAAAGCTCTATTCATATGAAGAAGTGCTCTAAATCACTTTTGACTAGAGAAATGCAAATTAAAATAACTTGGAGGTACGACATCATACCTATCAGATTGGCTAATATTAGAAAAAAGGAAAACAATAAATGTTGGAGAGGATGTAGGGAAATTAGGACCCTGATGAACTGCTGGTGGAGTTGTGAATTGATCCAACCATTCTGGAGAGCAATTTGGAACTATGCCCAAAGGGCAACCAAACTGTGTACATCCTTTGATCCAGCAATACCATTACTAGGCCTGTATCCCAAAGAGATCAGAAAAAAAGGGGAAAGGACCTACATGTGCAAAAAATATTTATAGTAGCCCTTACTGTGGTGGCAAAATATTGGAAATTAAGGGGATACCCATCAACTGGGGAATGGCTAAACAAGCTTCAGTTTATGAATGTAATGGAATACTATTGTGCTATAAGAAATGAGGACCAGACAGATTTCAGAAAAGCCTGGAAATACTTGTACAAACTGATGCAAAATGAAATGAGCAGAACCAGGAAACCATTGTATGCAATATCAATTGTATGATGATCAATTATGAATGATTCAGCTCTTCTCAGCAACACAATGATCCAAAACAAGTACAAAGGACTCACAAAGGAAAATGCTATCCACATCCAGATAAAGAGTTGATATACTTTGAAGGCAGATTGAAGCATACTTTTTTCACTTACTTAATTCTTTTTCGTGGTTTTTTTCCTTTTTATCTATTTCTTCTTTCACAACGGTGACTAATATGGAAATATATTTTACATGAAAGCACATGTATAACCTTTAAAAAAATTGCTTACCATTTTCAGAAGAGGGGAGAGGGGGAGAAAAATTTGGAACTCAAAATCTTGTAAAAAAAATGAATGCTAAAAATTGTCTTGACATGTAATTGGGGGAAAAAATACCATTAAAAATATGCAGAAGAAAGCAAAGGAAGTTCAGAAAGGGACATAAGACAAATAGAGCAATGTTGGCACTACTATTTTAAATTTAATATATATTTAATATTATGTAAAAAACTGGGGGCAAGGGGGAGGCATAGGAAAATGTATGACCTGAAGCAGAGTCAAGGGAACAGACCCAAGGAGAACAATTTGTATAATGCCAACAATGCCATGAAAATAAATAACTTCAAAAGCTAACAGAACTATGATCAATGCGATGAACATTCATAATTTCAGAGATCTGATAATGAAACAAGCTCTCTATTACAGAGAAGTGATGGATTTAAGATGTAGAATAAGACATATTTTATATACCACCATTGCTGGAATTTATTTTGCTTGATTATGCATACTTGATAATAAATAATAACTTTTTTCTTTTCCTGTTCCTCTTTTTCCTTTTTTCTTTCAGTGGGGTAGGGGGTAGTAAGGTGAAAAAATAGATTTCTGTTTGTTTTTTTTTTAAATAGAAAGTGGTGATACTGACATGAAATGTTACATGTACTTTCAGAAGATCACTATTATTTTTTAACTTAATTCTTTTACTTTGTTGTATGAGAACTCTCATAAGCTAAAAGTAATCTGTAAATGTAAATAATATAAAACCAAATCATATCAATAAAACTGAAAGCGAAATATATATATATATATATACATATATGCGTATATATAATCCAAGAAAATGGTAAAGGGGGCTTGAAGTAGGGTTGTGTTTGTGTGAGTAGAGAGAAGGGAATTTATAAGTCAGATGTTATGAAGATAGAAATGACATGACTTGGCAACAGATTGGATATATAAGGTAAATGAGAGTGAGAAGTCCAAAAGACAATTGGCAATGCAGGACTGGAGATTAGGAGAGATACTAGGGTTGGGTATATAGAGTTGTGGAATCATCTGATAGAGACAATGATCAACCTGTGAAGGCTGATGAGATTCACCAAACAAAGCAGGAAGAAGAAAAGGCCTAGAACAGAGACGTGGGGGACACCCACATAGGACAGTGTGACACTGATGAAGAACCAGCCAAGGAGACTGATGAGTGGTGGGACAGATGGGCAGGACCAGGAAAGAATAGTGTGATGAAAACACAGACTGCCTGAATGTGGCCCACAGCACTCCCAAATGTGGCCTGAATCAGATTAAAATGTAATTGGGAAATATTTAACAAAATAAGTTAACAAAAAAGAAATAGGCAAAAGTGTGTGGTTTTCCAAGTCAGTATGTGACCTGTAGAAATCCTTACATATGGTCTGATGGCCTCTATTTCTTTTTGGGTTTGGCCACATTGGTCTACTCCCCATTATACTGGGATTGTGAAACTGCATGGGAAGGAGGAGGAAAGAGAAAAGCAGCCAAGGTCACTTTATGGCAGAGAATTTGGTGGCTGTGTTCCCGAGCGGCCTTCCTCATGTTTCTGTATTTTCATTCCCCTGTGTTTTATGCCCATGTGGAGAGTCTTGTGAATTAGGCTGTGTTATAAGCCACCTGAGGTCTTAGGTAGAGATAATGCCAAAATGTTGGGCAACGATAACTGTCACAGGATTGGTAGCCATTTGTCTTTGACAAAAATTCTGAGTCTGTCCCTATTCTCTTGGGCAGACCCTATGTCAAGATTCCCAGAACCCTGGCAATGGTGTGTCGGCTTCTGACCCTTCCCTTTCTCACATCAAAATTAAATAAGTTGCAATGTTTTGTTTCTCTCTCCAAAATATCCATTACATCTGTCTCCTGCTCTCATTGCAATTAGCCTTAACTTACTTCATGTCTTCACATTACCTTTTACCTGTACTATTCATAATAGTCACCTAATCTTCCCATCTCCAATATCTTTCCTTCCACTCTATCATGATCTATGACCTAGTCCTTAAAGTTATGGGATTACATAGACCATGTTCAATTTTCTGTATGCACAGGGCCTACAAATAGACTTAGGGGATTATTTCACACAATGGAATCAAGTAATTGTTGGGGCCTAGTTCAACTCCTTCATTTTACAGGTAAAGAAATTGAGGCCGTGAGTGATTTATCCAAGTCAAAGAGCTAGCTACCCTCAAAAATGAGACTAGAACTCAGGTCTCCTGACTCTAATTTTAACACGAGTTTCTCCAATTGACTTGAATGTTCTCCCTAAGACTTTAAGTTTCCTGAGGGCAAGGATGATGTCTTCTTCATCTTCCTATTTCCCATAGTGCTGAACACAGGATCATGCACAGAGATTTTTTTTGCGCTTAATAGTATTTCATTTTTCCCAATTATATGTAAAGATAGTTTTCAACATTCACTTTTACAAGATTTTGAGTTCCAAATTTTTTTTCTTCACTTCCTCCCCTACCCCTCCCCAATATGATATAGGTTGTATATGTACAATCACATTAAACATATTTCCACATTATTGAACAAAAGGGAAAAACCACAAAAGAAAAAGAGAGATAAAATAGTCTGCTTTGATCTGCATTCAGACTCCATGGTTCTTTCTCTGGATGTGGATGGCATTTTCCATCGTGAGTCTTTTGGAGTTGTCTTAGACCCTTGTATTGCTGAGAACAGTTAAGTCTACCATAGTTGATCATTGATCATTGAACAATGTGACTGTTACTGCATGGAATGTTCTCCTGGTTCTGCTCACTTCCAGAGTAGGTACTTAAAAAAAATTCATTGGTATCTTTTTTTTACATCACAATCATTTCTGGATAAATCCATCTCCTTTCCTCCACCCAGCAAGGCATCCTTTGTAATGGACTAAAAATGAAAGAGAAAAGCAGCACTTTAGCAGAATACATCACACTATTCCATATCCATGGTTCCCCCACTTTTGGGAAAAAAAGAGGAAGTTGGTTTATCTATGATAGTCGGTTGAAAGCATCATTGGTTAGGGCAATTTTATAGTTTATACCTGACATTTCCTCAGGTAAGTTGTGCCCCTAAACATATAGTGGGTCCTGGCCACAAGGAAGAGAATGGTTGAAGGGGCATGGTTTGACAGAGAAACCCAGGATCCTCTAAGAAGGAGGCTGCCTTTGCCATAGCTGGAGGTGGTGACCCTCTGGCTCCCAGGGATCCCTGTAGACAAAGGACTTTTCTCCATCAGGTCACCTAAAAGCTGCCTGATCTGCCCTCATTAGGGAAGGGGACTGCCACATTCCAGCTGACTTTAAGAGTTAGGCAGTGGTGGATTATCCTGTTGCCTCTTTGAAAAGGAGGCAAGAAATCTGCCCTGATGGCAGGATTGTACACACAGAAGCAGAAGAGGCCCTGGAAAACAGCTGTAAGGAGAAGAGAATCTGGAGTACGGTGGAGAAATAGTGCTCCCCTCAGACCGAGTGTTCCCTGAAGGAAAGGCTGCAGCTCACCTCCTACCCTCCCTCCTCACCTCCGCCTCCTGGCTTCCTGGCTTTCTCCAAAACTCAGCTCAAATCCCACCTTCTGCAGCAAGCCTTTCGGGGCTTCCTCCACTTCTAGGGACTTTTCCTCTTGAGATCATCTTCTCTTTACACCGTATACACCTTGTATGCATGATTTTTTTTTTTTTTGTATTTTAATCCCTCATAGAAACATACACTCCTTAAAGGCAGAAATTATGGTTTTGCCTTTTTTTGTATCTGAAGCACTTTGCACAGTGCCTGGTATACAGGAATTGTTTCATAAATCCTTATTGCCTGCCTGCCTGACTGACCTCTGGGTTGATACTGTCAAGGTTACATTTCCCCTCCACCTCTGCCTTGAGAACAGGACAATGTCTCCCCCACAGATTAGAAACCTGGGGTACAGCAGTAGTTTACTCAGAATAGGGGCTTCCTAAAGATAGGGACTGCTTCTCCCTCAGAGGACAGGTTTATCTCTCGCCTTTCCTACCTGCTCCTCTGAGAGACAGACAGACAGAGACAGAGAGACGGGAGGAGGGAGGGAGGGAGGGAGAGAGGGAGAGAGGGAGAGAGGGAGAGAGAATTCCCTGAGGACAGAATCTGCTCTTCCCTTGAGATTAGGTCTTGGAGCCAAAAGGCCACAGATTCAGAAATCAGTTCTCTCCCCGACCTGCACTGCAGAAAGGACTCCCAAAGCAAGCTCCCTTCCAGTTTTCACTGACTGTCCCTGTGCCCGGAATGTTTCCCCTCCTCATCTCTACCTCAAGTACAGCTAAAATCCTACCTGCTATAAGAAACCTTTCCCAGTCCCTCTCTGTGCCCTCCCTCTGTGGATTATTTCCAAATTAACTCCTATATAGCACATTTGTACATAGTTGTTCATGTGCTGTCTCCACCATTAGACTGTGAGCTCCAAGGGAGCAAGGACTGTCTTTTGCCTTTCTTTGTATTCCCCATGCTTAGCACAGTTAGGGCACTCAGTAGGTGCTTAATGAATGTTTAGTGACTGATGGATAGGGCACGTGGTCCCAGGCTGCAGATTGCAGCAATGCCACCCCTTAATTCTGCATTCATTCCTCGCAGGCTTACTGTGGTAATAGCCAGAGTGGAAGATTCTCAGGGACGCAATGGACCAAAAAATCTTTCCTTGGCTCCATCTCAGCTTAGGAGGGAGGGTTCTCTCTGTCTCCTAGAGGCTATAATAATAGAAGTGCTTGGAAAACCCTTTTATTTTTCTGGAAAAGAGGCATCACAATGTAGGGGGGAGGGCAGAGGACAAAGTCAGAACACTTGGGTTCCAGGGCTATCGTTGTTCTCATCATTTCATGACCTTGGAGAAATCACTTCTTGAGTCTGTTTCCCCAAATAAAATAGGGAAGGGGAATTGGGGAGTCGGGGGAGAGTTCTCTAAAATTATTTT